>AP025044.1:29841524-29857721 GCA_036186865.1 Eustoma russellianum | reverse complement strand
GAGGCCGTAGTAGAGCAGCTTAAAAGCAAACGCCTTGAGACCAAAGACATGGTAGAAGATCTTCCCCCTCTTCCTTCTAAAGAAGGTTCTCATCAACAGTCGTCTCGGCCTCCGCAAGGGTTTATGGCTGATGCTAGACGAGGCAGTATTAAAGCCCCAACGGTGGAGTCGGTGCCCTAGGTCAGACAACGTCTGGGTGCAAGGTCTGATCTTTTAAAAGCATACCGCGAGAAGTCGAGGTTCACCATAGGCATGAAAGTCATAATGAGGAACCCCGGCAGGAGTATATCTGGGCGCCCAGGAAAGCCCCTTCTCTTGGGACATTGTAGAGTACATGGCACCGGACAGTTTCAAAGTTCCAAAGATGGATACATACGATGGTACGTCTGATCCAACGGACCATCTTTTCTAATTTTAGACAACCATGAGTCTTAAAAATGTCTCGAGCTGTTGCGTTGCAAAACCTTCCCCATGTATTTATGAGGGAAGGCCAGGAGATGGTTTCAAGAACTCCCACCGCAATCAGTCGGATCTTTTAGGCAATTGGCACAAAAGTTCAAGTCCTAGTTTGTTTCTAGCACGCCATTCGTCAAGAATTCTTTGTATTTGATGACCTTGAGACAAGATCCTGAAGAATCAGTATTGAAATACATGCAGCGCTTCTCAGATGAGTCACTGTAGGTCAGTGATAGGAATGAATGAGTTAAAGCTGCCGCTTTCACAAATGGCCTCCGAGCTGGGTGCCTCTTCTCCCAATTGGCTGAGGAAGGGCCTACGTCGTTGAGAGAGTGTTTGGAAAAAGCACACAAGTTTTCCCGAGGAGAGGAGGCAAACAGACTGAAGAGAGAGTCCGAGCAGGGAGCTCGGCGGGAAGGTCGACCTAATTCCTCAAAGAAGGTCGGCGTGAAGGAAAAGATCATGATTGGTGCAGTGTGTTCGATCGCATGGGAGGACAAGACAAAGGAGGTAGAGAGGGTCTACCACTTCTAGCTTGCAAAGATAAAATTCTGTCTGTCATGGAAAAGAATGGCTTAAGGATCGACCTAAAGCCCTTGTCTGGGCCGAGGACAAGAGAGATCCTATGTTGTACTGCCGGTATCATCGAGACATTGGCCACAAAACCGAAGATTGCAGACAATTGGCGCAGGCAATTCAGCAACTTATAGAATAGGGTCATTTGAAACAGTTCTACGACCCACGTTCCCGCCTGCACAACCGGTTAGATTTCCGTTGAAGCCCCCAGAAAGATAAGTGCTAACCTGAAGAGTCACCTCGGCGGCCTCAGGTCAAATGACGATGGGGACCATGGCAGACATGGGGCTGCAGGTCAGCCGCATGTCAATTCTATTATATACACCATTGCTGGTGGTCCACCTCAGCCAAGTCAGGGTGAGTCCAACTCGGCAATTGCTTCATCTGGCTCGCCTGCCAAGAGAGCTAGATTAACCAAGGAGTTGACTTATGGACCAGAGAATTCCATCCCACTGGGCTCCAATAATACAGGTTTGGTGATAGATCTATGTGTACATCTAGCTCCTAATAAAATAATTGAGGTGCATTAGGTATATGTAGATACTGATATTTCTGTGAACGTGATATATCACAACGTTTATCAACAATTAGGGTTACCGGATTCATTGTTGAGACTGGTCAGAACTTCATTATACGGGTTTATTGGTGCCGCTGTTCAGCCAGCAGGGCTGGTTACACTCAGCGTCAGTTTTGGAAGGCCTCTGCCCTACCGTTGCTTGTTGGTAGATTTCGTAGTGATCAGGGAAAGGTCGGCCTATAGTATCCTTTTGGGAAGGCAAGCCTTAGTAGCACTAGAAGCTATTATTTCACCCCTCTATGTTAGCATGAAGTTTCCATCCCCGGCTGGGGTGGTAAGGATCTAGGATGATATACAAGTTGCTCAAAGTTGTTATACTATTGCTACCCAGGGCAGTAACACAGTGCAGCAGGTCAGCCTTGATGACCTGATACCTCCAACTGAGGAGAGGTTGCAGTCGGATGATGGAGTTCAAGATTTCATTCTTGACCCTCTTCGACCGGAGAACACCATTAAGATTGGAACCTAGATGCCAGCCGAGCTGCTAGCTCAGCTTCAATGTCTGTTAAGAGAATTCACAGTAATTTTTGCATGGACTGGGGAGGGTCTGCCGGGGATCCCAGAAAACTTAGCAGAGCACAGATTAAACGTTGATCTGCATATGAAGCCACATCAAGCAAAAGAAACGGAATTTTGCCCTAAAAAGGATTAAAGTGATTATAGAAGAAGTCAGAAAACTCCTTGCTGCGAAGTTCATTGTTGAGGTTTTTTATCCAATCTGGCTGGCTAATCCAGTGGTGATGCCCAAGCCAGACCAGACATGGAGAATGTGCATTGACTACACAGACCTTAACAAGGCGTGTCCGAATGATTGTTATCAATTGCCAAAAATTGATAGGTTGGTGGATTCGACTCCAGTCCATGAGATCTTTGATTTCTTAGATGCCTTCAAAGGCTATCATCAAATCATTATGGCAAAAGAGGATCAAGAGAAGACGTCATTCATTACGGAGTCTGGCACCTATGCTATGTCAGTATGCCTTTTGGATTAAAGAACATTGGGGCTACTTATCAACGGTTGGTCAACTCTTTGTTCAGTGAACAGATCGGACGAATAATGGAGGTTTTATAGATGATATACTTATCAAGAGCAGGACTCTTGATCAGTATATACAGAATTTAAGAGAAGTTTTTATTATTCTGAGGGATTCATGCATGAGGCTGAATCCGAAGAAATGTACCTCTGGAGTATGTACTGGAAAATTCCTGGGGTACATGTTCTCAAAAGTGAGGGTGCAAGCTAACCCTGCTAAGATAGAAGCATTGCAGACCATGCATCTGCCTCATAATATCAAGGAAGTCCAAAGACTAACTGAAAGACTCACAGCATTGAGTAGGTTTCTCTCTAAACCTGCTGAAAGGTCCCTTCCATTCTTCCAGATTTTGAAAAAGAAAACTGCATTCCAGTGGGACGAGCAGTGCCAGCAGGCATTCAATGGCTTAAAGTCTTTTTTGACCGAGGTGCCCATGTTAACTTCACCTCTACCTAGAGAAAAGCTGTACATTTATCTGGCGACGTGCCATGAGTCCGTGAGTGCTGTTTTTCTAAGGGAGCAGGATGTCATGCAGAGGCCCATTTATTTTGTAAGTAAAATTTTATACGGGCCCGAGATGCGGTACTCCAATGCTGAGAATGTTGTCTTAGCATTTGTAGTGGCCGCAAGGAAGTTCAAACCATACCTGCAAGCTCATCTCATCGTAGTAGTGACAGACCAACCTCTAAAACAAATTTCAGCCCGGCCGGAGATCTCTGGTCGAGCTGCCAAATGGGCTGTAGAGCTTGCCGAATATGATATTGAGTACATGTCACAAACTTCAATCAAATCTCACCTTAGCAGACTTCTTGGCTGAGGGAATATCAGTTGAGGAAGAGCCCTGTTATAGCCCGTGCCTGAAAAGAGGAAAAAAAATAAAATAAATAAAGACTACATAAAATAAAACACTAGAATCCTAATATGATTAGGAAGTGAAGAGTAGATGAAGTTTAATCAAATCACAAATTCAAATTAGAACAAGATAACCTAAATATCTTAGGAAGTTTACCTAATATGCACCTATATCTATACCCACCTAATACACAAATCAAATTCCTTTATATTCATTAAATAAATTTCGGCCAGCCTTCATGAGCCCCCAGCCGGCCCTATTCTTTTTCCAAATGCAGCCATGCTGCTGCAAATTTTAAGAAGAAGCAACCCCCTTTCTTCCAAAGTGCAAATTTCTTTAATATTCATATTTCTAACTTTTCGCTGCCTAGATTTCTCTCAAAATAAAGTTCTCAGTAGCCCTCCCATGGCATCACAGCAACCGACCTCACATTCTTCCAATCATGCAACAAGCGGCCGCCAGCCCTAGGCCAAGAACAAGTGATTTTGATCTATTTTCAACCCCGATTCTTCGTGTATTGCGTATAATCGAGACACGAGGCAAGTACCCTTGCTATATTTGCTATATTTTTCTAACGTTATTATGTTATTTTCATAATTGGATCATGCAAACGTAGTTGTGATTTATATAGGTGCTTGATTACACATAGGTAATTATTGTATTTATGTATCGATTATGTGTATATGTATAAGGATGGAATGACCTTGATGATGATTATGCATATAAACCATTGGTAGAAAAAAAATGACTATATATAAATTTGGGCAGCCGAATATATGGGGCTTAAAGAAAATTTGATGGCATATTAATTTATACTAATTGTTGTTGTTGCTGCATGTATGAATAAGGTATAGAAGTGAGATTTAGTTTTTGTTCATGTCACTAGCCGAAAACAAAAAGGAACAAAAAAAAGTGCATGCGTCAGTATATATATGCGCAAAAATGAAAAAGAAAAGGAAAAGGAATAATAGAATATATAAATAAGTAACCTGGCACTTGGAATATTAGTTGCTCTTGTATTGAGTTTTTTTGTCCTTTTCCAAAGCCACACCCGAGGCCTTTAGGAAGAAAGGCCAACACGAAGCATAGACGTCAGCGGGGTTGGGAAGAAAAGATTTCGCGTAGGAAGTTAATTCGTCAAAAAGGTAGGTGCCTCTTCCCCCTCAAACGAGTATGATTCATGCATGCTTTGATGGTATACTAATGTGTTTCGTTGTTTTTAATTGTTTATGTTGTAAATTGTGTTTCGTTGTTTTATTTGTTTAAGTTGTAAATTTTGTTTCATTGTTTTTATTTGTTTACATTGTAAATTTTGTATATGTTGGAAAGCATGAGATATATTGTTTATGGCTGCTATGTACGTGTATGTGTGTGAAGTTGATGGTATGATTGAATCGAAAACAAAATACCCTTAAAGAATTGGGGAAAAAGGGAACTTTTACAGTAGGATCCTTTAAGAAGTTGTGTTTGGCCTTAGAATAGGTTCCTATAGACTGGAAATAGGAGAAAATGGGGGTTGGGATCGAAAAAAAGAACGAATCACAGCGCGGGTTGCCACTGGTGGAACAACCATTAAATAAATAAATAATTAATTAAATTAAGACAGAGAACAGGCCGGCCAACGGACCGGGTCGGCTGGCCAGCGGGTCGGACCGAAGGCGGCCCATTAACCTCTCAAAGAAAATGTATCGGGTCTGACGGATCAGGCCAGGAAAATATAATTAAATACCAATAAGAATATCCAAATAAATTCAAGAAAATATAAAAGGTTAAAATTAAATTATATTCACTTAATTTCTGAAGTTCGGTAACTTTAAGCAATTAAAAATTAATAATAATAAATATAATTAAGTAAGGGAAACATAGGGGAAATTAGTAGAGAATTCTAGTAAATTAATACAAGTTAAGGAAAAATAAGGGGATGCTAAATAATAACTTTCCAATATTCGAAAAATTTATGAAACCAAATATTGAGTGCCGGAGATGGTGAGGATGGGCGTACGGGCCCATGCGACTTGAGTGCCGGAGATGGTGAGGATGGGCGTACGGGCCCCAGGCGATTTTGTTGTTGCATTCATGGCACGTGCATTGCATTTGGAGTGGGTTGAGATGTACGGGTCTCAGACGCTCGAGTGGATGGATCATGGTGTACGGGCCATGGGCATCGGTTGGGGTGGATCGTGGTGCACGGGCCACGGGCATCCGCAAGGGTGGATTGTAGTGCACGGGCTACAGGCATCCAGTCAATCCCGGGATCATGCATTGCATATAGGTCTAGGGCATATTGCATGACATGATTTTTGTTGCGCGTGACACGTTAATTGAGCATGCATCACGTACTTGCGCATTTTTATGTGGAGTGCTTTACTTACCGCATTTACTTTATCTTATGCGTGTTATCTTATATTTATGTGCTATGTGTTATATCATGTTTATGTGCTATGTGTTATATCATGTTTATGTGCTATGTGGCTATATCGTTTCAGTATGTACGTTTTGTATTTGTTTGAGGCGGGCATCTACTGGGTGATTTCTGTCACTCACCCCTACTTCCCAGGTGAGCCGGATGAGGACTACGAGCACATCTTTGTTGAGGACGGGACGGACATAGCTGAGTGGGCTGGTTGATAGCTGCAGCTAGGATACGAGGGGAACTCTGCAGCTGATTTTTCGTAGCTATCTTTTGGGGATTTTCACAGACTTCTTTAGTACTTTTATTATCAGAGTTTTATTCAGTAATGTAATGACGATTAATGGAGTTTAATTTAAGTTATGATTTACGTTTCCGCGAGAAAAATTTCTACGTTATTTCTGACGTGTAAGAGATTGATTCGACGCCTTGTATTCTCCTCAGCGAGATACGGCGGGTGCACTGTTCCCGACGCTAGGGTTCGGGAGCGGGGCGCTACAGGTGGTATCAGAGCCGAGGCTTCAGATCCGCCTCGGAAACGCAGGGTTAACTAGCTCACTTAGACATAAGCTACGATCTTTTATAAAATTTTGATTTTACCCCTAATAAACAAAGTAGACTTAAGATATGATCTTAGACCTAGGTTACGATCGGGTTATGGGAGGTGTGTGCCGATGGTGAGCTTTCCTTGTCTAACTATCGATTTATCGGCGTTCAACCTTGTAACTCATTATTGACTAATTCGATTTCTTTTCATGAATTGTAAGTACAGAAATGCCCCCACGACGTGAGCCAGCTCGAAATGGTAGTGAGATCACCGGAATCAGAGGATCATCCCCAAGAAGTTTAAGATGCCATAGTCGCCATGACCAACACCTCAGCGCAGTAGCACAAGCTGCGGAGCTAGCATGCACCGTCTCCACCACCATCGCACCCGGACCTGAGATTCTTCGATAAGGAGATGCGGAGGAGTGATGACGCAGCATAATTGACATCACCGATCACTTGGATGTAATTTTGGAATGAGTTTAAGAAGTACTACGTGTTCGACAGTGCGACCTTTCAGAGCATGGCTCCATATCACGGCGGAAGAATAGACTTAGGCTATGATTTTAGAAAATTAAGTTCTCTTAAGTCATGATCTTAGACATAAGTATCGATTTTTAGTCGTAAGCAATGAGTATATATTAAGCATGTCATTGGAATAAGACGTAGTTAAGTGATGATTTTGCCCGTAAGTTATGATTTTAGATTTAAGGAATGACGATACGTAATATCGACTCTAGAAATTGAGTGGTGATCTAAACATTAGGTGATGATTTAAACATAAGGACGGATCTTAGTCATAAGAGATGATTATACCAAGTAATGATCATAGACATAAGCGATGATTATACTCTAAGCATTGAACTTAGAAATAAGTAATGATTTTAGATGTAAGAAATGATGATACCAAGTATCGGTTCTAGAAATAAGTCATGACGTTAGTGATGATCGGATAAGGGATATGCTCACGTATACCTATGGCACTCCATACGACTCTGAATTATTTGCCTCACTTAAGCGCTGATTATAGTTATTTGTAAAATTCTTTAGATTCGACCCCTGCAAACCCGATACCATTATGATAAATGAACCGGGTTCATACCTCTATTTTGACATTAAGTGTTAGAACGTGACTAGGCCTAAGTGGGATCGTAGTTCCTAAGAAATGATCTGTAGTGAAACAAATTACTAAGAAAGGGATTTATTAGCGTTATGATTTGTGGAGTTTAATAGAGAATATCGTACAAAGGGGATTATAGTCATGATTAAGATGCTGAATTTTAGAGTTATCAAAATGGCCCGAAGATATTAGTTTTATTAAGGATATTGATTATTAGTGATAATTGTATATTACTTAAACAAGTACAATAAAAGTATTAAGTGTTGACTCCTAGAAGCACGTAAGTGCTAAAGTATCGAGTAGGCTTGAATTGAAATAGGATCAGTAGGAACAAGTAGTGGTTACTTTTCGGTGAGAGATACCTAAATTAGAATTAGCGGTCGAAATAGCAAGGTGAAGAAGTACGATGGATCAGTGTGGCGCGCGCATGATGAATTAGAATACCCTAAGTTGATTAATAAGTAATGTGTCATGCTAAGATTGGACAACTCAAGTTAAAGATTTATAAGAAACGGTATATAGATGGATATTTTCATTGACATTAAGGGTGACTTAGAAAAATTATACGAAGTATTGGACCATTATTTTCAAGTAGTTAACCGTTTTTGTATAAGTACGTACACCAAGATATATTCTATATTTCTAAGGTATTACAAAGATTTTTTTTTCTAAATATTTCAACTACTTTCATTTTTCTATATAGTGTACTACTTTACAAGGCTATATTTCTTTCCGAATTCGTATATCAACTAAATGGAATTTCGACTACCCCTGACAAAACTGGTATATTTTAAAATAAAGATGTTTTCGAAGAACGATACATTTATACATCTCATATTTCTCAAACTGTGGTTTAGTTATAGTGATTTTGCCAAAATAATTTTATTTGTCAACTATTGATATTGCAAACATTTTACCATTAAATACTTTCGAATATATGTATATGCTTGCGATGAACTTATTTAATTTTGTGAAATAGAAATAGTTTCAAAATATATATACTTTTTCTTTTGAAAAATAAAGGTATCTTATTCAAATTGTTTGATGAAACCTTATATTTGCTGACTTTTCAGTTGTTGTATGTTGCGAAACTAAAAAAATATAGCTTTCAAAATATACGTTTCGTTGGAAAGAAAAAGACATCATATTCAAATCGTTTTGTAAAAAAAAAAGAGAAATTTTACAATTGTTGTGTCTCAGTTGTTTGCAGTGGTTTTAACCGTAATACTTTTGCAAACCAGTTATATTATGGTTTTATAAGTTGTCATTTGAGACACCACTTCACGAAAACAAATATATGATACTTCCAGATTGTGTTTACAAAATTAGACGGTATATTATTTTAAACAGCTAAAGATAAATTCCCAATCATAGTTACGTAAGCTAGTTGTCTTTTAAAGAAAAACATGTCCATACACGTACTTCGTAAAATAGGCTGTTGATGATATTTCTGAGAAAAGTAAGGACCTGATCACAGAACTAGTTCACAAGTATATAATACTCGATTTTGAGGACTTGATTCTATACTTATATAGTGTAACGATTAATACATCGGAGAGCTTGATGGATATTGTGGATGATCATGTAACTAGGAGATAAAGCATATATGATGAGTTTAAGAATACGAAATTGGAGATTTCAATAAGTTGAATGATACACATTAAGTGGTACAAGTAGAAGTTATAAGTTGTAATTATAGAGCATTAAGATAATGATTATAGTACACTTAAGAATGGATGTTAGGAGGCCACTGATAACTGCAGATATAAGTACGATATTGAATGATGATTGGGTTACAGAACCCTTAGTATAGTGACGATGCTATTGAGTTGATCTATAGTTATAAAAAGATTAGGTTATGATTTTAGTAAGCAAAGAGAAATGGATTTAAAAATTACTTTGTATATATACAAGGAATGATTTGAATGATTTTGAGGATTTACTCCTATGTCAAGGAAGTGTGATATTAACATATGCAATGGATATTTAGCTAAGTCATTATCTAACTTAATAGATTAAGTAGAACCACACTAGGTATTACGCTTTATGCAAGTTTCGAGGACGAAACTTATTGTAAGGGGGGAGGTCTGTTATAGCCCGTGCCTGAAAAGAGGAAAAAAAAAATAAAATAAATAAAGACTACATAAAATAAAACACTAGAATCCTAATATGATTAGGAAGTGAAGAGTAGATGAAGTTTAATCAAATCACAAATTCAAATTAGAACAAGATAACCTAAATATCTTAGGAAGTTTACCTAATATGCACCTATATCTATACCCACCTAATACACAAATCAAATTCCTTTATATTCATTAAATAAATTTCGGCCAGCCTTCATGAGCCCCCAGCCGGCCCTATTCTTTTTCCAAATGCAGCCATGCTGCTGCAAATTTTAAGAAGAAGCAACCCCCTTTCTTCCAAAGTGCAAATTTCTTTAATATTCATATTTCTAACTTTTCGCTGCCTAGATTTCTCTCAAAATAAAGTTCTCAGCAGCCCTCCCATGGCATCACAGCAACCGACCTCACATTCTTCCAATCATGCAACAAGCGGCCGCCAGCCCTAGGCCAAGAACAAGTGATTTTGATCTATTTTCAACCCCGATTCTTCGTGTATTGCGTATAATCGAGACACGAGGCAAGTACCCTTGCTATATTTGCTATATTTTTCTAACGTTATTATGTTATTTTCATAATTGGATCATGCAAACGTAGTTGTGATTTATATAGGTGCTTGATTACACATAGGTAATTATTGTATTTATGTATCGATTATGTGTATATGTATAAGGATGGAATGACCTTGATGATGATTATGCATATAAACCATTGGTAGAAAAAAATGACTATATATAAATTTGGGCAGCCGAATATATGGGGCTTAAAGAAAATTTGATGGCATATTAATTTATACTAATTGTTGTTGTTGCTGCATGTATGAATAAGGTATAGAAGTGAGATTTAGTTTTTGTTCATGTCACTAGCCGAAAACAAAAAGGAACAAAAAAAAAGTGCATGCGTCAGTATATATATGCGCAAAAATGAAAAAGAAAAGGAAAAGGAATAATAGAATATATAAATAAGTAACCTGGCACTTGGAATATTAGTTGCTCTTGTATTGAGTTTTTTTGTCCTTTTCCAAAGCCACACCCGAGGCCTTTAGGAAGAAAGGCCAACACGAAGCATAGACGTCAGCGGGGTTGGGAAGAAAAGATTTCGCGTAGGAAGTTAATTCGTCAAAAAGGTAGGTGCCTCTTCCCCCTCAAACGAGTATGATTCATGCATGCTCTGATGGTATACTAATGTGTTTCGTTGTTTTTAATTGTTTATGTTGTAAATTGTGTTTCGTTGTTTTATTTGTTTAAGTTGTAAATTTTGTTTCATTGTTTTTATTTGTTTACATTGTAAATTTTGTATATGTTGGAAAGCATGAGATATATTGTTTTATGGCTGCTATGTACGTGTATGTGTGTGAAGTTGATGGTATGATTGAATCGAAAACAAAATACCCTTAAAGAATTGGGGAAAAAGGGAACTTTTACAGTAGGATCCTTTAAGAAGTTGTGTTTGGCCTTAGAATAGGTTCCTATAGACTGGAAATAGGAGAAAATGGGGGTTGGGATCGAAAAAAAGAACGAATCACAGCGCGGGTTGCCACTGGTGGAACAACCATTAAATAAATAAATAATTAATTAAATTAAGACAGAGAACAGGCCGGCCAACGGACCGGGTCGGCTGGGCAGCGGGTCGGACCGAAGGCGGCCCATTAACCTCTCAAAGAAAATGTATCGGGTCTGACGGATCAGGCCAGGAAAATATAATTAAATACCAATAATAATATCCAAATAAATTCAAGAAAATATAAAAGGTTAAAATTAAATTATATTCACTTAATTTCTGAAGTTCGGTAACTTTAAGTAATTAAAAATTAATAATAATAAATATAATTAAGTAAGGGAAACATAGGGGAAATTAGTAGAAAATTCTAGTAAATTAATACAAGTTAAGGAAAAATAAGGGGATGCTAAATAATAACTTTCCAATATTCGAAAAATTTATGAGACCAAATATTGAGTGCCGGAGATGGTGAGGATGGGCGTACGGGCCCATGCGACTTGAGTGCCGGAGATGGTGAGGATGGGCGTACGGGCCCCAGGCGATTTTGTTGTTGCATTCATGGTACGTGCATTGCATTTGGAGTGGGTTGAGATGTACGGGTCTCAGACGCTCGAGTGGATGGATCATGGTGTACGGGCCATGGGCATCGGTTGGGGTGGATCGTGGTGCACGGGCCACGGGCATCCGCAAGGGTGGATTGTAGTGCACGGGCTACAGGCATCCAGTCAATCCCGGGATCATGCATTGCATATAGGTCTAGGGCATATTGCATGACATGATTTTTGTTGCGTGTGACACGTTAATTGAGCATGCATCACGTACTTGCGTATTTTTATGTGGAGTGCTTTACTTACCGCATTTACTTTATCTTATGCGTGTTATCTTATATTTATGTGCTATGTGTTATATCATGTTTATGTGCTATGTGTTATATCATGTTTATGTGCTATGTGGCTATATCGTTTCAGTATGTACGTTTTGTATTTGTTTGAGGCGGGCATCTACTGGGTGATTTTTGTCACTCACCCCTACTTCCCAGGTGAGCCGGATGAGGACTACGAGCACATCTTTGTTGAGGACGGGACGGACATAGCTGAGTGGGCTGGTTGATAGCTGCAGCTAGGATACGAGGGGAACTCTGCAGCTGATTTTTCGTAGCTATCTTTTGGGGATTTTCACAGACTTCTTTAGTACTTTTATTATCAGAGTTTTATTCAGTAATGTAATGACGATTAATGGAGTTTAATTTAAGTTATGATTTACGTTTCCGCGAGAAAAATTTCTACGTTATTTCTGACGTGTAAGAGATTGATTCGACGCCTTGTATTCTCCTCAGCGAGATACGGCGGGTGCACTGTTCCCGACGCTAGGGTTTGGGAGCGGGGCGCTACAAGCCCCCCCCCCCTCTGTGAGCGATTGGATTTTGTACGTTGATGGGTTTTCTTTCCAAGGATGGATGTGGGGCAGGGCCCCTGATAATTAGCCTAAAAAAAGAAGAGTTCGAATATGCTTTGCATTTTGATTTTGAGTCCACTAACAATGAGGCTGAGCATAAGGTCTTGATAGCAGGATTAAGCCTCACATAGAAATTGGGGACAAAACGGGTCATTTTGCAAAGGGATTCCCAGTTAATTGTTTCCCAGATTAATGGAAATTATGAAGCGAAAGAGGATAATAAGCAACGATATTTAGCCAAAGTAAAACAACTTGGTGGGATGTTTGAGCACTTCAGTATAGATCACATCTCGAGATCAGCAAATAAGCGGGCTGATGCCTTGTCCCACCTAGCTTCATCCACCTCGGCTACACTAGGAAAAAAGATAGTTGTAGAACTGGTGACTGACCGTGCATTTGACGCCAATGAGGTGCTACAAACCAATTATCATGACACGTGGATGGATGAGAAAGTCAATTTTCTACAACATGGAGCTCAGCCTAGTGACAAACGTGCAGCTCGGCGACTACACTTGAAAGCTTTGAGGTATGCTCTTTTTAATGAACATTTATATGAAAAATCTTTCTCACAGCCATGGTTACGATGTGTAACCGAAGAAGAGGGAGATTGTATCCTCCATGAGCTACATATGGGGATCTGTGAAAGCCATTCAGGCGCACGATCGTTGGCATGCAAATGTTACTTGGCTTGTTATTATTGGCCCATTCTACGCTAGGATGCAGTAGTGTTAGTTAGAAAATATCAGTCCTGCCGGATACATGCACCTATCTCTCACTTGCCTAACGAAGAATTCACAACCATTGCCAGTCCTTGGCCATTTGTTCAGTGGGGGATTGACCTTATGAGGCCCTTATCCTGAGCCCCAGGATTGGTTAAGTACCTGCTAGTCGTGATTAACTATTTTACTACATGGGTGGAGGCTGAACCATTGGCTAGCATAACAAGAAGTCAAGTGAAAACATTTCTGTGGAAGAACATTATTTGTCGTTTTGGCTTGCCCAAAGTACTCATCTCGGACAATTGAAAGCAGTTTGTTGATGACCCTGTTAAAAGTTGGTGTGCTGAGCTCCACATTGAACAATGTTTCACCTCGGTAGCACACCCACAAGCAAACGGGCAAGTTGAGTTGGCAAATAGAACCATAAAAGAAGGCTTGAGAAGACGTTTGGACTGAGTTGCAGCAGGCTGGGTGGAGGAGCTCCCAAGCACTTATGAGCATGCCACACCACCCCTTTCAGCTCAACTAAGGAAACACCTTTTTCCTTAATCTATGGAGCAGAGGTCGTTATTCCATCCAAGATCGGTCCCACTCTGCTCGGGTAGACCATTATTCTGCTCGGACCAATGATCAAGAGCTACGCCTAAATCTGGATGAATTAGAGGAGATAAGAGACCAAGCTTATATCCGAATGGCGCAGTACAAGAATTTAATTGTCCAATACTATAATTCTCAAGTACGCCCAAGGGCATATCAAGTAGGAGACTTAGTTTTATGCAACAATGAAGCAAGTCATGCAGCACCTCTAGGGACTTTTAACCCCAGGTGGAGGATCCCTACCGCATCACTGAAGTACGGTCTGCAGGAGCTTACAAATTGCAAACCTTGGAAGGCAAGACTTTGCTGCAAATCTGGCATGTAGAGAAAAGGGGGTTTGAGTGATTTCAAAATGTATGATTTAAATGTGCATAAAAACGTGCATGACATAAGTGTGCATGACATATTGCATATAACTTGCCTTATATAGTTCATATATAATGTTGCCGCACTAACGAGCCATGAAGCGTTAAAACTTACATCAAATGGCGAACATTTGTTGTGTTTGTACTATTTTCAGGTGCCACCATTAATGAACTAAACTAGTTCATTAAGTGAAGTTCTTAGTTAATTAAACTAAGTAGTTCATTAAAGGAAGCAACATTTGGACAAGGCACAAAGGCAACAAGATTAAGAAAGGAAAGTCTCCTCCTTCTCCTCTCACATATATACGCGCATATATATATAAATACATATATTTTCAGATTTTTTGAAAAAGGCACATACACATTTATTCCAACGTACTACCGACACGTTATATATTTTACGTACGTACGTTAACGTCACACCACCATACTTAACTCATAGTTATGAGTATATTCAGGTCTTATATCATATGATATAAGTCATGGTGATGACAAATTAAATACGACACGTTAAAAGGTTCTAAACCGACAATTGTCGTATCGGGCGAATACCGAAACTTCGCCAACGTGTCACGTACTTGCCATAAATAGATCGCTAGCCCCTAGACTTCAAAAATACTCATAATTTTCGTGGGTTTGATGTTATTTCCAGCGATAAAATCATTCCATGTTGGCACACACAAAGCACCCCACATTAAGGCCAAATTGTGGAGATTCCAATTTCAATTTTGTCACATGTATATGGCGCCACTTTAAGACCAGCAAAGTGCTGAATATTAAAGTTTAGTTTATGTATATTATGTGTAACATAATATATATAACATGTGCAAAAATTTGGAATTTAATTAGAGAAAAATTGGGTAATCGATAAACATCGAAAATTCGGTTTTCTACGTGCACAACACATGGAACGTTTTTCGCACATCATACGACATGTATCTAGACACTTTTTGCATATGTCATACATCTTAAAGTGTTCTAGAAAATTAAATTAAGGGCTGATTGAAATATACCATATGTGTATTATTAAATGTGCACTATTTTACAAAGTTTGTAAAAGTAAAATTCAGCACATGTATATACATATTATACACGCCTATACCAGTTTGATGGAGCCTATGTGGAGCCTTGTTGGCATATGGATTGGTCAAGAATCAAGCATACAATGTTGATGACATAAAGGAAGGAGTCACACAAGGTAACAATTCAAACTTAAATCTCATTTGTAACACATGCTGAAAATTTCAGCATGTGTATTAAGAGCTGGCCAAATTTCATCCATTATGAGGCTATATTTTGTGTCTTGAAACATGTGACTAATTGGAAGACTAATTGGAATTAATTTGAATAAGATATGAAAATAAAATTGTGATATCTTGAATATCACACATGCTGAAAAATTTCAGCATGTGTGTGAATGTACCTAGGCCGATTGTTTGGCCATGTTATTGTCCAATTGTATTCCCAAAATTGATGAGAATATTGTCTACTAATTGGTGATTTATTTTTAAGAGAAAAATCAAAGAAAATTTTGTAACAATTTGAAATGAAGACCCATGTATCACATGCTGAAATTTCAGCATGTCAAGTCTCATTATGGCCGATTTTCTTAGCCTTGTTGGAGAAATATTATCTTGTTTAATTTATGTGATGATCTTGGAAGTTATGATAATTGTTTTATGGTGATTTTGGCACATGTTTTTAGTGGAATTCTCAGAATTTTTGAAGACCTACAACCTAGTTTTAAAAACGTTTTAAAACTGGTCCTAAAAACAGAAACTGTTTTCAGATGTTGAGTTCTTGAGTCAAAACAATTTTAAAAACCACATTTTCCACACCAACTATTCAACTCTCCTCTTCTAGTGGTGC
>AP025044.1:29814364-29831174 GCA_036186865.1 Eustoma russellianum | reverse complement strand
AACAATTTAAATCTTGAACTAACATGCTAGGCACACTCATATCTTCACAAAAATATGAAACGATAAAACAAGGTTAGGATATAAAGAAGAAAATATCAAAGTAGATAAAAAGACTAAGTTTGTTTCATCAAATACTAAACAATCTTATAAGGCAACTAGAATAATAAAATGCAACCAACTCATTATAATGCATATAGACCTAATTATAGGAAACCTCCTTATAAGACATATAGGAACACACCTACGTCATATAGTTACACTTATAAGGTGCCATTTAAAACTCAAAATCATATGCCTCATTTTAGCTATCAAAAACAGCCACAATATAATTCATTTAAACCAAGATATAACATGTATAATAATATATCTTCTTTTAAATGGAATAGTGAAGTACATGTTAATCCTTTATATTCAACTTAAAATACCAAATATGTGCCAAGAAGGTACATCCAAGTTTGGATACCCAAAAGGTGTATAAACAAGGTGTTGAGAAAAAGAGTTTGAGTGATTCACAAAATACATAATTTAAATAACGTGTGTCAAAGAAATGCATGTCACAATTTTTTTACTTGACACGTTTTTGCAACAAACTTGCGTTATATACTTGATAAATAATGTTGCCGTACTAACAAGCCATGGAGCTTTAAAGTTTACATCAAATGGCAAACATTTGTTGTGTTTGAACTATTTTCAGGTGCCACCATTAATGAACTAAACTAGTTCATTAAGTGAAGTACTTAATTAAATGAACTAAGTAGTTCATTAAATAGAGATATATTTGGAAAAGGCATGATGGCAGCAAATTAAAGAATGGAAAGTCTCCTTCTATTACTCATCACACTTTTTTTTATATATATAATATATATATATTCAGATTTTTTTTAAAAGGCACAATACACATATATTCCGACGTACTACCGACATGTTACATATATTAGAACGTACGTCAACGCACACCACTATTATTACCTCATATTTATGATTATATTCAGGCCTTATATCATATGATATAAGTCATGGTGATGACAAAATTATTACGACACGTTACAAGATTCTAAACCAAAAATTGTCGTATCGGGTGACAACCAAAACTTCGCCAACGTGTCACGTACTTGCCATATATAGATAGCCAGACCCTACACTTCAAAATGGCCACAAATTTCTTGGATAACATGGTACACTCAGCCATAAAATCATTCCATGTTGGCACACACGAATCATCCCCAATTAAGGCCAAATTGTGAGATTCCAAATTCAATTTTTAAGCACATGTAGGCGCCAACTTTAATCAGCCATTAGAGCTGAATATTCAAGTTATTTTATTTATATTATGTGTGACATAATATATATAACATGTGCAAAAAGTTTGAACTTAATCGGAGAAAAATCGCGTAATCGACAAAAGTCAAAAATTCGGTTTTCTACAAACACAACACATGGAACGTTTTGGGCATGACATGTAACATGTATCTAGACACTTTTTACATATTTAATACATGCTAAAGTGTTCTAGAATATTCAAATTAGGGCTGATTGGAATATACCATATGTGTATAATTATTGTGCACCATTTTACAAAGTTTACAAAAATAAAATTCAGCACATGGTTGAGACACATCACACGCCTAATGCAACCTTGGTGGAGCTTATGTGGAGCTTAGTTGGTATCTCAATTGGTGGAGAATAAGACACACAAGGTTAGTGACATAATGGAGGAAGCTACACAAGGTAACATTTCAAACTTTGTAGCAAATGTAACATATGCTGAAAATTCAGCATGTGAGACAATAGGCTGGCCGAATTTTGTCTTCAATGTGATGAATTTGCTTCTCAATATTCAGGGCATTGATGTGTAGTAATGATGCGATTCAAGGAGCCCTAAATATACAAACTTCACAAACAAGGGCCTTGAACATACTAACTCCACAAACAAGAAGCTTTTGCACAAATAGAAGATGTAAACTAAAGAGCTTCTTGTTCAAACATGTGCAAGATGAGCCAAGGAATGTAGGTGCATGATTTTTCTATGTTTATTGAGGCCATGATTTGATTGTCCTTGAGTTTATTGCATATCATATGATGTAAGGGTTGGTGGGAGGGCAGGATGGTCATTTCTTGCATTGTCGTCATAATATCGAGTCTAGTTGTTTGAGTTGTCTTTATTTTGGGTCTAGTATATTTTATAGCGTCTTTTTAATATGTGTTTCTAGTGCTAATGGCTGTTCTTGAGTGTTTTCTAAGGAGGCAAGACTAAATAAGGAAAGTGGCTTGAAGAGTCTCTATTTTTCAAGAAGGCAGCCGGACACCAGTCGGTATTTTGGATGCCCATGTCGGAGTATTGATCCAATTTGATTCAAACTACTTGGAGGTCTTAGATAACTCAATGTGGGACGATTTGCATGTTTTACACTTTAGCTAATTTGGGCTACAAGATGGACCGAAATCATGTGCAAGTTGGGAGTCCAGAAAGGAAAGTACTGAAGTTCACTCTATGGATACCTAATCTTTGGAGGCCCGTAGCTCTGTCAAGGAGAGTCCAAATGAGGTGATTCAAAAGTCCCAATTCAAGGAAATGTCGTGATCTACAACTTTTCTGAAGAGTGCAGACCCTAATTCGGCATCTAGAAGCGGCTATAAGCCAGTAACCGACAGGGTGTAATTCCAGTGCGAGATTTTAGGGATTTGAGTTATGTAATCTTCCTTGATTAGCTTTGGCTTATCTTTTATGTAAATTTGATTAAGGTTGATAGGTAGTATTCTTAAGACTTTGATTGATTAGTTAACTTTTTGGAGCAGAAGAATAGGGCATTATATCTAGACAAAAAACGGCAGCCTAGATAGAATTTTCATAATTACAATTTCAGCAATAAAGGTTCTTTCTCCTTGCATCCGTGAGTTGCATCTTTTGGTTTGTTTTTCCTTTGGTTTTTGCAAATTAAAAATCAAGGCTAGATCCAATCAAGGTTTGAGCAAACCTAGTTGGTGAATCACAATCAAGGGATACGGAACGACGTGTTGGATTGGGAGATTCGAATTGCTCGATGTAGACGTTGTTGATTTCTCTTGTCCAAGAAGGTGGTGTTTGCGCCATTGTCCCACGCAAGGGTGATCAAAGGTGTCTTTTAGAGTTGAAAGAAGCGATCGTCAATTCCATACGATCCAAGATCGTATCAAGTAATATGGTAACATTTCAAAGTCTTGAGAATATAGCACATGCTGAAAATTTCAGCATGTGAGAATAAGGTGCTGGCCGAATTTTAGTCCTTAATGAAGATAAAAAATTACTTCCAAATTTGAGCGGATTAATTGTATAATTTTTGGTAATGTTTTGAACTTCAATTTGGCACATACTTTTCATTTTATGTCAGATTTTTTCAGCCATTTAGTGATGACACAACTCATCCAATCAAGGAGTGCCAAGTAAGCAAGGCCAAGACAATCATCCAATCAAGTTGTGCCAAATAAGCAAGATGATGTCACATATATACAAGGCATTCTTCCAAAGACTTAAAAGAGAATTCTCAAGATGGAGATGATGCCCTAGGGGGCGGCCACTTCCAAATAAAAGGAGGAGAAGAAGCGCAAACAAATGCAAGATGTTGGGTGCATCAATTGTCCCGTGGCGTAGGCCGGTGGGCGTAGGCCGTGTGGGCCAAGTCACAATCGAATGCCGTAGGCGCTTGTGTGCTGAATGCACTATAAGGCTAGGGTATGCGCATCTCCTGTCACCAATTGGTTTTGGGAGAGATGGTAGCGCCTGAGGTCCTACAAGTGGTATCAGAGCGAGGTCACGGGTTTGATTCCCAGCAGGAGCAATTGCTGAGGGGGAGATTGTTGAGTGCAGCAATTGTCCCGTGGCGTAGGCCGGTGGGCGTAGGCCGTGTGGGCCAAGTCACAATCGAATGCCGTAGGCGCTTGTGTGCTGAATGCACTATAAGGCTAGGGTATGCGCATCTCCTGTCACCAATTGGTTTTGGGAGAGATGGTAGCGCCTGAGGTCCTACAAGTGGTAAATGTTGAAAAATATGTTTGGATAATTTTCAAAATCATGATTTTAAGTGTTACATGTCACATATGGTGTTATAAATGAAAAAGATGAATAAGTGAAGAAAAATGATATTGATGTTTAGTTTTTTTTGAAATAATTTTCTAAAATGTGATGAATTGGTTGTTTTCATTTGTGTATGATTTATACATGTTCATTATGTGAATATTATGTGTTTTTGGTGATTATTATTGTCCTGTGACTAACATGCCTTGGAAGTTTCTACAACTTACCAAAAAGGGCAAAATTGGTATTTTGAGTTTTGTAGGAACATGATATGGTGGAAATATTTCAAGAGCATATTCTTATACTATTTATCATGACAAAGTTGATATCATGATTATTTATGACCATCCGGGACATTTCTGGAGTTTTCTCACACCAGGGGTATTTTGGTCATTTTACCCCCAAGGGTATTTTTGGTATTTTCACTCAAGGAATCTCTTGAGCATATTATTATCTTCATTCTGGAGCTGTGTTATTGTTAGTTTGAAGATTATATGGTGATCTTATATCTTACTCTCTCAACCGATGATATTATTGACTATAGCTGGATATGTGATGATTTGAGATGTCACATTCTATTTTTTCTTGAAGACCCTCTTATATATGTTATAAGAGAATATTTATCATCATTATTCAGAGATATTAAAGGTGTCAAAGGTGTGGAAATGATCTCAACATATAAGAAGAAATATTGGGGAATTTCTGTGTTACACGTTGACATAATCTTGTCAAATTGTTATCTATTTATTTCTTCTTCAAAAATCTGAGTTGCTACACATATATATATATGTTGAAAAACGTGAATATGCTGGTGGATATGATGTGGAGTTCATTTTATGAGTTGGAGACAAGTGGACCAACCAAAAAGGAGCTAGTTGGCAAAATTGCCAACTTGGAATTTACCAAAAATAGCCAACGGATATATTGTTTTTCTTGGGTATTTTCAGCAGATTTTTGAAGTCAAATGAAGACTTCACATGTCCTATTATGATGCTTGAAGTTGGGGATAATTTGGTGGTATTATCCTTTCTTATTTTATTAAGAAAAAATCAAAATATATTTTGGAAAATGGACTTAGTAGCCAACGGCTACTTACTAGACTTTTGAGCTGAATTTTTCAAGTTGAAATGGTAAATTCCACATGCCTATTATCTTGCCAAAGAGTTGAGAAGATGATGGAGTTGTTATGGTGCTATTATCTTCACATTTTCAAGATAATTCCAAGTCATCTTTGAAATTAAATTTTCGGCCACATGGAGTTGCCAAGGTGGACCAATCATTGTGTTTTATTTTGCCAAGTGTACAAAGCCAACCAATGATGAGAAGACATTTGGAGTTGATGATGAAGATGATGACACATTGGCATTCTTATCTTCAAGGCTCATTTCACACTATAAATAGAGGCAATGGTGAAGAAGATGAAACACACTTGAAGCTCACAAGCATTCTATAGCTTTCATATTCATCTTCTTGTTCTTGTTGTTGTATTTTGTTGTAGCAAAGGTGTTCTTAATATTTTGGTGAGCTACAAGCCTCTTGAGCTTCATTTGTAAGATTGATTAGCCATCTTTATAAGGCTACATCAATAGGTGTTGGAGGTATTGCAACTAAGTGTTGCTTAGAAGGTGATTATCCAAGTCTTGAGTAGGGTTGGTGTATAACCCAAGGATCAAGCTTGGCTCTTGTTGTAAGGTGTTATAGTGAAATCCAAGGAAAGGTGTTCCTTGAGACTGGAGTAGGTCACATTGACCGAACCAGGATAAATCCTCGGTGTTCTTCTCTTGTTTCTTTATTTCTGTTTTCTGCCCGTTTTTGACTGCAGTTTTCACCCAACTTCACACAATTTGAAAAAATAGCTAAACATTTTCAAAATTCGTGATTTTTGGTGGAGTTATACTTCAGATTGTTAGCTTTCATTTGCAACAAGAATCACTTGATTTGAGCAAGTAAAAGTTAGTCTTTCAGTCTTTGCAAGATAACTGCTCCAATCTGGCTGCAATCTGACCAGTTTTGAGAAAAGTTACATTCTGTATTTTTCAAGAATTGTTTGAGGTCAGGACCTTTTGGAAACTTCATCTACACATCCTAAGGAGTGTTTTGATATAAAGATCAACCTTTTTGGTTGAGTATTCAAAGAGAAACACTATTTTCAAAATCAGCAACATTCTGTCCAATTCTGTCCAGATTGACCATCTAAATCTTTTAATTTGTTTGAAGGGTCAAACGATCTTATTTTTGTCTGATTTTTAGAAAGAGTCTTGTTAACTCATTGAAGTTTAATTCTGGTAAGGTTCATAATTTTTGGAGTTGTGTACAATTATTTGTGAATTTTTGAAAAACGGGTTCTGTATCTGAGTTGGTCTCAGATTCTGTTTTCAAGGGGATTTTAACAAAGGGTTGTAGTGTAATTTCCGCTAACCACTATTCACCCCCCCCTCTAGTGGTGTTAATTGCAGGTGCACGGTCTAACATTTGGTATCAGAGCCAGACCAACACCACTCAAAAGAAGCAAGATTCAACACCGTACGAACAATACAAGGCCAAGAAACAACAATTCATAATATACTGCTTGTCTCAAATCAAAGGTACATACTATGGCTATTGTTTCTCACAAAGGTGAGTTGGAAGGTATGTCCACACAACGCCCTCCTCTTTTTGATGGCAATAATTTTGTTCATTGGAAACTAAGAATGAGGCTATTCTTAATGGCTATAGACATCGATTTATGGTCTATAGTTGAAGATGGGCCGTACATTTCAATGAAAGTTGTACAAGTTAGTGGAGTAACTCAAGAGGTTGAAAAATATAAAAGTGAATGGTCATCAGATGATAAAAAGAAAATGTCCATGAATGCTAAAGCTATGCAATTACTTTTGAATGGACTTACAACTTCTGAAGCAGGATATGTGTCAAATTGCACAAGTGCACACGACATGTGGAAATCACTTGTATTAAAGCATGAAGGTACTAGTGGTGTTAAAGAGTCAAAAATAAACATGCTTATGACTGAATTAGAGACTTTCAAAATGTTGCCAAACGAATCCATAACATCTATGGATTTGAGGATTACTAATATTTTCAATGCCCTTGAAGCTTTAGGGAAGTCATTTTCGAACAATGAAAAGGTTCAAAAGGTGCTACGAAGTCTCCCTGCTGAATGGGATCCAAAGGTGACTGCAATCGAGGAGACAAAGTCAATCACCAAGATGGATGAATTGATCGGGTCTCTTAAAGTCTATGAGGTAAAACTGAACCAACGAAAGTCTGAATCGTCTAAGTCATCAAGTAAGTCAATAGCCTTCAAAACAACTGAAACACATGCTAATAACGATGATAGTAATAGTGATACTGAATTAGACGATGACTTGATATTGATTGCTAGAAAACTTAGAAAGTTTTTCAAACGCCCAAATAGGAATAGACAACATAATTCTTCTTCTTCTTCTTTTTCTCAATCTAAGAAAAATAACACAAACAAATGGTATAATAAAGAATTAAAGTGTTATGAATGCGGTCAAAAAGGACATATTTCATACGATTGTCCAACAAAGAAAAATAATAATAAAAACAACAATAATAAACAAGCCAAGGACAAGGAAGCTCAAATGTCAAAGACAAAGGAGTCTAAGGCAAGAAAAGGGAAACGAGCAATGAAGGTGAGCACATGGAGCGACTCATCCGACTCAGAATCCGAAACTGAGGAAGCTCAAGTGTGCTTCGTATCCAACGAGGTATGTTCTTCTTCTGATAGTGATTCTGATAGTGACATGACATTTGATGAAATGTATGAAGAATTCCTACGAATGCATGCTCACTGTAAGAGGCTCTCTAAAGAAAAGAAGAAACTAGTTGTAGAAAATGACAAGTTGAAGACGTCCAACTTGGAATTTTCCGATCAACTAGAATCTCTTAAACAAGAGTCTACTAATACTCTTGATTCTTTAGAGAACAAAATTGAATCATATAGGAAAGATGAACAAAAGTTACAAATGGAAAATAAAATGTTGAAATCCAAGTTAGAAAGTTGTGAAAATGAAATAGTGCAACTTAAGTCTTCTAAATTTACCTTAGAAAAAATGATAGAACAATTTAAATCGGGTGCAAATATGTTAGATACACTTATCTCATCACAAAAGTATGGCAATGATAAAACCGGCCTAGGCTATAAAGAAGAAAACGAAAAAGTAAATGAAAAGACTAAGTTTGTTTCATCTAGTACAAAGTTGCCATATAATACAAAATCAACTTTGCCTGCTACATCTTCTTCTACACCTTCTTCTACTCATATCAAGGCAAAAATACAACACAAACCCACCAATATGCACACGCATAAACATACATCTAGGCCAAATTTTGCATCTAGACAACCTAGAAATCATGCCTACATGTATACAAATGCAACTAGACCAAATAAAATGCATCCAACTTTTTATGAACCTAAGCATAAGCAACTCTCATACAAGTCTTATAGAAATACACATGAATATACATATAGAGCACCATATAAGAAACAAAATCGCATGCCTTATACACATTATAAGATTCGGTCATCCTATAATGATTATCAACCATGGCGCAACATGTATAACAATGCATCCTTCACTTATGAGGAATAATCATCTATATGCTTATCCTTCTTACTTTAACCATGCTAAAAATGTGCCTAGAAAGTATACTCAAGTTTGGATACCTAAGGGTTATCTAAACAAGAATAATGCCCCTAACATTCAAGGACCCAAATAAAGGGTACCTAAAACTTTGTCTCCATTGTAGGAAAAATGCAAGGAATGCAAGAAAGAGGCAAAGTCAAAGAATCTAAAAACCAAATGGTTTTTAGATAGTGGATGTTCGAGGCATATGACGGGCAACCCCAATCTATTCACCGAACTTGAACATATTGATGGTGGAAAGGTAACATTCGGTGACAACAACAAAGGAAAAGTTGTTGGAAAAGGAACAATCGGGGACCCAAACACATTTCAAATACGAAATGTGTTGCTAGTAAGCAATCTCTCTTATAATTTACTTAGTATTTCTCAACTTATAGATTGTGGTTATAATGTCTCCTTTCTTCCCAATTCTTGTGATATAATAAATGAAAAAGGAGAAACGGTTTTAAAAGGAAATAGAGATGGAAATATTTATACCCTTACCTTAGATAACATGTTAAATACTAAGGTTAAGTGTCTAATATCACATGACTTAGATGTGAATTTATGGCATAGAAGATTAGGCCATATAGGAATTTCAACCATTAGGAAATTATCTAAAAAGAATTTAATTAGAGGTATGCCTAAGTTAGACTTAGATAATTTTCAAATGTGTGAAACATGTATTAAGGGAAAACACATTAAAGAAACCTTAAAACCGAAACATGAAGTGAGTACTAGTCGTGTACTAGAATTGCTTCACTTAGACTTATTTGGTCCAAGTAGGACAAGAAGTCTAGGTGGACACTACTATGTGTGTGTCATAGTAGACGATTACTCACGCTACACATGGACATTGTTCTTAACACACAAAGACGATGCTCCATTAGCAATCGAAACCCTTATCAAGCAACTTGAAAACATTTACGAAGAAAATGTCAAAAGAATTAGAAGTGATAGAGGTGGAGAATTTAAAAATAAAGACGTAATCAAATTTTGTGAACTTTATGGAATAAAACATGAATTCTCACCACCTAGAACACCACAACTCAATGGAGTTGTTGAACGTAAAAATAGAACGATTCAAGAAGTTGCTAGGACAATGCTGTGTGAAAATAAATTATCTAAATATTTATGGGCTGAAGCTGTTAGTTGTGCATGCTATATTATAAATAGGCTCACTATTAGAAAGAAATTAAATAAAACGCCTTATGAATTGCTAAACAATAGACAACCTAAAATAGATTATCTTAAAGTATTTGGATGTAAATGTTTTGTGCTAAACACTAAGGATAATCTAGATAAATTTGAACAAAAGTCTATTGAATGCATATTTGTTGGGTATTCAACTAACTCAAGAGCATATAGGTGTTATAATCCTGCATCTAGAAAAATAATTGAATCTATACATGTAAAATTCAATGAAAATGCATGCTTCGAAGTTAGTGATAAACATCAACATAAACAAGAAACAAATGTTGAAAATATGTTTGATGATGATGTAATACTTGAGCCTGTACTTGATCATCTAGAACCAACTCCCCCTGAACAAGACATGCATGAACCCTTAGGTGATATAAATGAAGAAACTTTGCAATTGGAAGATAATGTAACTAATGATCCAGTTACATATGATAATGTTCACACTAATGAAACATTTGAACAAGATGAGGGTGAACCTAGTCGATCTAGGAATTGGTGGCACCCTAGAGAATTAATCATTGGGGATCCAAGCGTTGGGGTTAGAACACGTAGAAATATAAGTCAAA
Organism: Eustoma russellianum; assembly: GCA_036186865.1. NCBI lineage: Eukaryota > Viridiplantae > Streptophyta > Magnoliopsida > Gentianales > Gentianaceae > Eustoma > Eustoma russellianum. The sequence continues at coordinate 29,820,705 of AP025044.1, read as the reverse complement.
TTGAAGGACATAGCTTAATCTCACAATTAGAACCTATGAATGTAAAGGAAGCCTTAAGTGACATAACATGGATAGAAGCTATGCATGAGGAATTGAACCAATTCACTAGGAACAATGTGTGGGACTTAGTACCTAAACCTGAAGATAAGTCTATAATAGGAACGAAATGGGTGTTTAGGAATAAGATGGACGAACAAGGAAACATTACAAAAAATAAGGCTAGACTAGTCGCACAAGGTTATAATCAACAAGAAGGTATAGATTATGAAGAAACCTTTGCACCTGTTGCACGACTAGAAGCAATTAGATTATTACTTGCGATTGCAAGTCTAAGTAACATTAAACTCTTCCAAATGGATGTCAAGAGTGCTTTCTTGAATGGATACATCCAAGAAGAGGTGTTTGTCAAACAACCCCCTGGATTTGAAGATCCAAAGAATCCTAACCATGTTTACAAGCTTAAGAAAGCTTTATATGGTTTGAAACAAGCTCCAAGAGCTTGGTATGATAGATTTGCAAACTTTCTTATTGCGAATAATTATGAAAGGGGAACCATAGACAAAACATTATTCCTAAGAAGAAAAGGTAATGATTTGTTAATAGTTCAAATATACGTAGACGATATTATCTTTGGTTCAACTAACCCTACCTTAGTAAAAGACTTCGAAGAATGTATGAAGTCAGAGTTTGAAATGTCAATGGTAGGAGAGTTGAATTATTTCTTAGGACTCCAAATTAAACAAACCCCTCAAGGAATTCACATTAGCCAACTTAAGTATGTCAATGATATGATTAAGAAGTTTGGCTTTGAAGATTTGAAACCTACAACTACCCCCATGAGTGTTAGTACCAAACTCGATAAGGATGAAAATGGTAAACCTTTTGATGACACACTCTATAGGTCTATGATTGGCTCATTGTTATACTTAACTGCATCAAGACCTGATATCATGTTTAGTGTGTGTATGTGTGCTAGGTTTCAATCTTGTCATAAGGTATCACATTACAATGCAGTGAAAAAGATATTTAGATATCTTAAGCATACACCTCACTTAGGACTATGGTATGATAAAAATGCTAAGTTGGAATTACACGCATATAGTGATGCTGATTATGGTGGTTGCAAGTTAGATAGAAAATCCACTAGCGGCACATGTCAATTCATAGGAACCAATTTGATCTCTTGGTTTTCTAAAAAGCAAGCTAGTGTAGCTCTTTCTACCACTGAAGCCGAGTATATTGCTTTGAGTTTATGTACTACTCAAATACTTTGGCTTAAACAGCAACTTAGTGATTTTGGCATTAAAATGAAAAAGATTCCAATTTTCCGCGATAACACAAGTGCAATCAATCTTTCCCGGAATCCGGTGCTTCATTCTAAGGCCAAACACATTGAGGTGCGATACCACTTTCTTCGCGATCATGTTCAAAATGAGGACATAGTGATAAACCATATAAGAACTGATCACCAAATCGCTGATATCTTTACCAAACCCCTTAATCAAGCCACGTTTGAAAACTTGCGTGCCAAGTTAGGTATGATGACTTACGATACCATTGTATAGTTCTATCTTTTGCATGATTTGCAAAATAAAGGGGGAGATAGAATAAGCACATGATTTTAGATTTTAGTTGGTAAGTCATCATTTGGTATGAAATCAATTGGTTATGAGTTGAGTATAGGTTAAGGGGGAGAGTATGAGTTGAGGGGGAGCAACATACTATTTAAAAGTTGAAAACATTTGGTTAAATTTTTAATTATAAGTTGTGACATTAAAATCATGTTAGGGTTATTTTGAAAATCATCCAAAAGGGGGAGAATGTTGAAAAATATGTTTGGATAATTTTCAAAATCATGATTTTAAGTGTTACATGTCACATATGGTGTTATAAATGAAAAAGATGAATAAGTGAAGAAAAATGATATTGATGTTTAGTTTTTTTTGAAATAATTTTCTAAAATGTGATGAATTGGTTGTTTTCATTTGTGTATGATTTATACATGTTCATTATGTGAATATTATGTGTTTTTGGTGATTATTATTGTCCTGTGACTAACATGCCTTGGAAGTTTCTACAACTTACCAAAAAGGGCAAAATTGGTATTTTGAGTTTTGTAGGAACATGATATGGTGGAAATATTTCAAGAGCATATTCTTATACTATTTATCATGACAAAGTTGATATCATGATTATTTATGACCATCCGGGACATTTCTGGAGTTTTCTCACACCAGGGGTATTTTGGTCATTTTACCCCCAAGGGTATTTTTGGTATTTTCACTCAAGGAATCTCTTGAGCATATTATTATCTTCATTCTGGAGCTGTGTTATTGTTAGTTTGAAGATTATATGGTGATCTTATATCTTACTCTCTCAACCGATGATATTATTGACTATAGCTGGATATGTGATGATTTGAGATGTCACATTCTATTTTTTCTTGAAGACCCTCTTATATATGTTATAAGAGAATATTTATCATCATTATTCAGAGATATTAAAGGTGTCAAAGGTGTGGAAATGATCTCAACATATAAGAAGAAATATTGGGGAATTTCTGTGTTACACGTTGACATAATCTTGTCAAATTGTTATCTATTTATTTCTTCTTCAAAAATCTGAGTTGCTACACATATATATATATGTTGAAAAACGTGAATATGCTGGTGGATATGATGTGGAGTTCATTTTATGAGTTGGAGACAAGTGGACCAACCAAAAAGGAGCTAGTTGGCAAAATTGCCAACTTGGAATTTACCAAAAATAGCCAACGGATATATTGTTTTTCTTGGGTATTTTCAGCAGATTTTTGAAGTCAAATGAAGACTTCACATGTCCTATTATGATGCTTGAAGTTGGGGATAATTTGGTGGTATTATCCTTTCTTATTTTATTAAGAAAAAATCAAAATATATTTTGGAAAATGGACTTAGTAGCCAACGGCTACTTACTAGACTTTTGAGCTGAATTTTTCAAGTTGAAATGGTAAATTCCACATGCCTATTATCTTGCCAAAGAGTTGAGAAGATGATGGAGTTGTTATGGTGCTATTATCTTCACATTTTCAAGATAATTCCAAGTCATCTTTGAAATTAAATTTTCGGCCACATGGAGTTGCCAAGGTGGACCAATCATTGTGTTTTATTTTGTCAAGTGTACAAAGCCAACCAATGATGAGAAGACATTTGGAGTTGATGATGAAGATGATGACACATTGGCATTCTTATCTTCAAGGCTCATTTCACACTATAAATAGAGGCAATGGTGAAGAAGATGAAACACACTTGAAGCTCACAAGCATTCTATAGCTTTCATATTCATCTTCTTGTTCTTGTTGTTGTATTTTGTTGTAGCAAAGGTGTTCTTAATATTTTGGTGAGCTACAAGCCTCTTGAGCTTCATTTGTAAGATTGATTAGCCATCTTTATAAGGCTACATCAATAGGTGTTGGAGGTATTGCAACTAAGTGTTGCTTAGAAGGTGATTATCCAAGTCTTGAGTAGGGTTGGTGTATAACCCAAGGATCAAGCTTGGCTCTTGTTGTAAGGTGTTATAGTGAAATCCAAGGAAAGGTGTTCCTTGGGACTGGAGTAGGTCACATTGACCGAACCAGGATAAATCCTCGGTGTTCTTCTCTTGTTTCTTTATTTCTGTTTTCTGCCCGTTTTTGACTGCAGTTTTCACCCAACTTCACACAATTTGAAAAAATAGCTAAACATTTTCAAAATTCGTGATTTTTGGTGGAGTTATACTTCAGATTGTTAGCTTTCATTTGCAACAAGAATCACTTGATTTGAGCAAGTAAAAGTTAGTCTTTCAGTCTTTGCAAGATAACTGCTCCAATCTGGCTGCAATCTGACCAGTTTTGAGAAAAGTTACATTCTGTATTTTTCAAGAATTGTTTGAGGTCAGGACCTTTTGGAAACTTCATCTACACATCCTAAGGAGTGTTTTGATATAAAGATCAACCTTTTTGGTTGAGTATTCAAAGAGAAACACTATTTTCAAAATCAGCAACATTCTGTCCAATTCTGTCCAGATTGACCATCTAAATCTTTTAATTTGTTTGAAGGGTCAAACAATCTTATTTTTGTCTGATTTTTAGAAAGAGTCTTGTTAACTCATTGAAGTTTAATTCTGGAAAGTTTCATAATTTTTGGAGTTGTGTACAATTATTTGTGAATTTTTGAAAAACGGGTTCTGTATCTGAGTTGGTCTCAGATTCTGTTTTCAAGGGGATTTTAACAAAGGGTTGTAGTGTAATTTCCGCTAACCACTATTCACCCCCCCCTCTAGTGGTGTTAATTGCAGGTGCACGGTCCAACACAAGACAAGTCTCATAATTTGAAAAGTGCAAAAAGACTCTCTACTCTCTTTTTCTACATTTCTTTCTTCTCCTTCTCTCTCAAGCCTATTGTACTCATATTCAAACATATTGAATAGGCTTTGTTCATACCATCATACACGCCTTATTTTTTTAAAAGGTTGATCAAGGTGTGATCAAACCTTCATCCGTTCGGTGGTGGTGTTCGTGATCGGTGTGATTGATTGTATTGTGTGTAAAGGGTTTGAGTTGGTGTGTAACTCCAGCAACCCTTGTGGTAATGTGTTTTTTTGTGATTAGTGATAACCGAAGAAGGTGTCTTCGAAGACTGGAGTAGGTTGTGTTAACCGAACCAGTATAAAATTCTCGATGTCATTACTTTCGGCACTTTACTTTCAGTTTCCAGCACTTTGCACCGTGTTCATTGCAATAGTAAAAATATCAAACGAATTTCAAAAATCGTAAAATATTTCAGAAACATACCCACACCTCTTAGCTTTCATTTGGCGTAAGTTTCACCCCATTTGGATAAGTATAAGTCTATCAAACGTTGATAGATCTGAGACTAGTGTAATCTGATTTTCAGACTTGCAAAGGTTGAGAACATTAACGCATTTGACATACTTACCGAAGAAATTTTTCAAAACTGTTTCAACCCATTAAAATAAATACCTTAAGGGGTTTGTAATTAAATTTTCAGACCATTTGAAGTTACAAATTAATCGTAATAAAATTTTCAAATCGGAGTACTGTTTCTGGCAGATTCGCGCAATCTGACCATAAACATGTTTCAAAGGGTTAGAGGTCGAATTTTAATCTGAAATTTTTAGGAGATACTCAGAATCTGATAGTAGAATCTCTCTAAATTTTATAATTTTTAAAGGTCTGTAACCAGGTTTTTCAAACGTTTCAAATCAGAATCTGAAAATAGAAACTGTTTTCAGAAGTGAGGTTTTTGGTTAAAAAGTTTTTAAGAACCAAATTTTCCGCACCCACTATTCAACCCTTCCCCTTTCTAGTGGTGCTATACAGGTCCTACAAGTGGTATCAGAGCGCAGGCACACTCACAACAAGGAGATCCAAAAATCTTAGTGAGATGGCAACCACTAGCTTCAAAACCGAGCAAGAAGGAATGTCAACCTAAGGCCTCCTCTTTTTGATGGTGAGTCCTTTATCCAATGGAAACTTAGAATGAAACTCTTTCTTATGGCTGTTGATATTGATTTATAGTCTATTATAGAAGACGGTCCAGTCGTTCTATCTAAGTTATCTACTATTGATGGAGTCACACTAGAAGTTATAAAACCGAAACAAGAATACACTAGTGATGACAAAAAGAGACTAAGTATGAATGCTAGAGCCATGCAGTTACTGTTAAACGGGCTAAGCAAAAGTGAATCTATTTACGTATCTAATTGCTCTAGTGCCCAAGAGATATGGAGAATTCTTGAGATGAAACATGAAGCGACTAGCCGAATGAATCTATTGTTGATATGGATTTACGATTGGCTAACATCTATAATTCTCTTGAGTCTCTTCGCAAAGTTTTCTCTACGCAGGAAAAGGTCCAAAAGGTATTAAGAAGTCTCCCAACCGAACGGGATTCAAAAGTCACATCAATCGAAGAAAGTGAGTATACCAAATCGATAAAAATGGAGGAATTGATCGGATCATTAAAGGTATATCAAAACAAACTCATTTTAAGAAATTCTAAATCTACTTCTAAACATGATAAGGGTATAGCGTTTAAATCAATTGAATACGTTTCTACCTCTTATGATCGCATAGGTGATAGTGACACAGATTCCAATGAAGAAGATTTAATCACAATGGCTAAACGATTAAGAAAGATCTTGAGAAAATCAATTAAAAACAAACACAAGCCATCTAAGAACCACAGAAATAAAAATAATGAGGAAATAAAGTGTTATGAATGTGGAAAACTTGGACACATGTCATATGATTGCCCTAACAAGGAAAAAGAAACGAATAAACACCTTGACAAGGACCAGAT
>AP025044.1:29803805-29814354 GCA_036186865.1 Eustoma russellianum | reverse complement strand
GACCAGATCAAAACTAGACTCGTCTCAGAACCGGAACAAAAGAGGAGAGCCTTCAAAGCCTCTATTTGGAGTGGTTCATCTGACTCTGAGACTGACGATACGGAAGAACAAACGGCACAAGTATGCTTTACATCTAAGGCATCAAATGAGGTATCTTCTGATTCTGATTCAAATTCCGAACCTTCCTATGATGATTTGTTTAGTCAGTATTTAGAATTGCATAAATTCACAAAGACTCTCGCAAAAGAAAAGAAACGGTTAATTGAAGACAAGAAGTTGTTAGAATCATCTAATACAAGCCTTGTTGCTCAATTAAACGATTCAAAAGAAGAGTCGTCCAGCATAATTAACGCATCAAAATTAGAGGTCACATCATTAACAACACAAAACCATGAAATGAAATCCGAGATTTCACATTGAAATCAATGAATGCGGACTTAGAGAAAATGGTGAAACAATTTGACATGGGAACAAACATGCTAGATGGCATCATTTCTTCACAAAAGCATGATAGTGACAAAACCGGACTAGGATACGAGTCACTAAACAAACCAACCAAATTCATTCCATCTAAGAGAATAGATGCATCTAAGATATATGTGGCGTCTAAGAAGACGCCTAGACCTCCCCCTATGACATCTCATCGTGCTTCATCTTCATATCATACGAGATATAATTTTGTGCCGTACAAATACGAAAAGAACTCATTAATGCATACACGGCATTCAATTACAATAAATGCATCTAGAGCACACTCCATGCACACCAACATAAGAACATATCAAAAACAAAGAGCATACTATGTGCATGATGGGATTCTCGGCCAAAGGCCAAACACATACCCACATAACGTCTATTATGTTGCGTCCTCATCTCCTTTCTCACCTTTTGTAAGACCTAGAAAGATCACCCAAATTTGGGTGCCAAAAGGAACATTTGCAAAGGGTTGGATAAATAACCCTTAAGGACGCACTTTTGATATTGTTGCACAATACACTTGAAATGCATAATTTTTGTTGTTATACTAATTGCTATTTCTTCCTCACATGAACTTTTGATTTTATTTCCAAAATAAAGGGGAGAGAGAGTGCATGATTTAAGGGAGAGTGAGAGTGATTGATTGCAAAAATCAAGGGAGAGAGAATTCAAAATTCGAAATTCAAAATTTGAATTTGTGCACGATTGGAGGGGAGTGATTAAATTTAAATCATGAATATTTAAGGGGGAGCGAGAGTGATTGATTGAAAAAATCAAAAGGGAGAGAATTCAAAATTCGAAATTCGAAATTTGAATTTGTGCACGATTGGAGGGGGAGCGATTAAATTTAAATCATGAACTAAGGTTCTTTTGTAAATCATCAAAAGGGAGAGATTGTTGAGAAAAAGAGTTTGAATGATTCACAAAATGCATGATTTAAATAACGTGTGTTAAAGAAATGAATGACACAATTTATTACTTGACACATTTTTGCAACAGACTTGCGTTATATACTTTATATATAATGTTGCCGTACTAACAAGCCATGGAGCTTTAAAGCTTACATCAAACGGCAAACATTTGTTGTGTTGGAACTATTTTCAGGTGCCACTATTAATGAACTAAACTAGTTCATTAAGTGAAGTACTTAATTAAATGAATTAAGTAGTTCATTAAATGGAGATATATTTGGAAAGGCATGATGGCAACAAATTGAAGAATGGAAAGTCTCCTTCTATTACTCATCACACGTTTTTTATATATGTAACATATATATATTCAGATTTTTTTAAAGGGCACAATGCACATATATTCTGACGTACTACCGATACGTTACATATATTACGAACGTACATCAACGCACACCACTATTCTTACCTCATATTTATGAGTATATTCAGGTCTTATATCATATGATATAAGTCATGGTGATGACAAAATTATTACGACACATTACAAGGTTCTAAACCAAAAATTGTCGTATCGGGTGACAACCGAAACTTTGCCAACGTGTCATGTACTTGCCATATATAGATAGCCAGACCCTACACTTCAAAAATGGCCACAAATTTCAATTTCATGGCTAACAGGGTACACTCAGCCACAAAATCATTCCATGTTGGTACACACAAATCATCCCCAATTAAGGTAAAATTGTGGAGATTCCAAATTCATTTTTTAAGCACATATAGGCGCCAAATTTAATCAACCATTAGAGCTGAATATTCAAGTTATTTTATGTATATTATGTTTGACATAATATATATAACATGTGTAAAAAGTTTGAATTTAATCGGAGAAAAATCGTGTAATCGACAAAAGTAGAAAATTCGATTTTCTATGAACACAACACATGGAACGTTTTTGGCATGACATGTAACATGTATCTAGACACTTTTTACATATTTAATACATGCTAAAGTGTTCTAGAATATTCAAATTAGGGCTGATTGGAATATACCATATGTGTATAATTATTGCGCACTATTTTACAAAGTTTACAAAAATAAAATTCAGCACATGGTTGAGACACATCACACACCTAATGCAGCCTTGGTGGAGCTTATGTGGAGCATAGTTGGCATCTCATTTGGTGGAGAATAAGAAACACAAGGTTGGTGACATATGGAGGAAGCTACACAAGGTAACTCTTCAAACTTTGTAGTAAATGTAACACATGCTGAAAATTCAGCATGTGAGACAATAGGTTGCCGAATTTTTTCTTCAATGTGATCAATTTGCTTCTCAATATTCAAGGGATTGATGTGTAGTAATATGGTAACATTTCAAAGTCTTGAGAATATAGCACATGCTTAAAATGTCAGCATGTGAGAATAAGGTGTTGGCCGAATTTTAGTCCTTAATGAAGTTCAAAAATTACTTCCAAATTTGAGGGGATTAATTGTATAATTTTTTGCAATGTTTTGAACTTCAATTTGGAACATGCTTTTAATTTTATCTCAGATTTTTTCAGCCTTTAAGTGATGATACAACTCATCCAATCAAGGAGTGCCAAGTAAGCAAGGCCAAAACAATCACCCATTTAAGTTGTGCCAAATAAGCAAGATGATGTCACATCTATACAAGGCATTCTTCCAAGAACTTAAAAGAGCATTCTCAAGATGGAGATGATGCCCTAGGGGGGCTCCACTTTCAAATAAAAGGAGGAGAAGAAGAGCAAACAAATGCAAGACAAGTCTCATAATTTCAAAGGTGCAAAAAGACTCTCTACTCTCTTCTTCTACATTTCTTTCTTCTCCTTCTCTCTCAATCCTATTGTACTCATATTCAAACATATTGAATAGGCTTTGTTCATACCATCATACACGCCTTATTGTTGTAAAAGGTTGATCAAGGTGTGATCAAACCTTCATCCATTTGTTGGTGGTATTCATGATCGGTGTGATTGATTGTATTATGTATAAAGGGTTGGAGTTGGCGTGTAACTCCAACAACCCTTGTGGTAAGGTATTTTTTTTGTGATTAGCGATAACCGAGGAAAGTGTCCTCGAAGACTGGAGCAGGTTGTGTTAACTGAACCAGTATAAAATTCTCAGTGTCCTTACTTTCAACACTTTACTTTCAGTTTCCAGCACTTTGCATCGTTTTCATTGCAATAATAAAAATATCAAACAAATTTCAAAAATCGTAAAATTTTCCTGAAATATATCCACACCTCTTAGATTTCATTTGACACAAGTTTCATCCCATTTGGATAAGTATAAGTCTATCAAACATTAATAGTTCTAAGACTAGTGCAATCTGATTTTCAGACTTTCGAAGGTTGAGAACATTAACGTATTTGACATATTTCCCAAAGGAATTTTTCACAATTCTTTCAAACCATTAAAATAAAAATATCTTAAGGGGTTTTTCAATAAATTTTCAGACCATTTGAAGTTACGAATTAATCGGAATAAATTTTTTAAATCAGAGTACTGTTTTTGGCAGATTCGTGCAATCTGACCACAAACGTTTTTTCAAAGAGTTAGAGGTTGAATTCTAATCTGAAATTTTTAGGAGATACTCAGAACATCTGAGAGTAGAATCTCTCCAAATTTCAGAATTTTTAAAGGTCTGTAACCAGGTTTTTCAAACGTTTCAAATCAGAATCTGAAAACAAAAATTGTTTTCAGAAGTGAGGTTTTTGGTTAAAAAGTTTTTAAAAACCAAAATTTCCGCACCCATTATTCTACCCCTGCCCCCCTTCTAGTGGTGCTATACAGGTCCTACACAAGGGTGCTGCCCCTAACGTTCACGGACCCAAGTAAAGGGTACCTAAAACTTTGTCTTCATTGTAGGTAAATGGCAAAGAAGGTAAAAAGGAGACAAAACCAAAACCAAGTGGTTTTTAGATAGTGGGTGTTCGAGGTATATGACAGGCAATCCCAAAATATTCACCGAGCTAAAACATATTGAGAATGGAGGAATATATGTGTATGTGTCTTTTTAAAAAAAATCTGAATATATATATATGGTGAATGGCGTGTAGGAGGGATGAAGAGGACTTTCCTTTCTTCAACTTGTTGCCTTTGTGCATTTTCCAAATATGGGTTCCTTTAATGAACTACTTAGTTTAATTAACTAAGTACTTCACTTAATGAACTAGTTTAGTTCATTAATGATGGCACCTGATGATGGCACCTGAAAATAGTTCAAACACAACAAATGCTTGCCATTTGATGTAAGCTTTAAAGCTTCATGGCTCGTTAGTACGACAACATTATATATGAACTATATAAGGCAAGTTTTATGCAACAGCGTGTCATGTCATGTAATATGTCATGCATTTCTTTAATACATGTTTATTTAAATCATGCATTTTGAAATCACTCAAACCCCTTTTTCAGTCTGATGATACCTCGTTTGATGCTTTGGACACAAAGCATACTTGTGCAGTCTCCTCTTCGGTTTTAGTCTCGGAATCAGATGTATCACTCTAAGTGGAGGCCTTGAGAGCTCTTTTCCTTTGCTTAGGATCTGAGACGAGTCTATTCTTGGTCCGTTCCTTGTCAGGGTGTTTGTTTGTTTGTTTGTCCTTATTAGGGCAGTTATATGATAGATGTCTAAGTTTACCGCATTCGTAACATTTAACATCCTTGTCATTTGTCTTGTTCTTATTTCGTTTAGTCGAAGTAGCCTTAGTTTTGTTTCTAAATGACTTTATGAATTTTCTTAAGCCTTAAGCCAATAAAATTAGGTCATCATTATCTGATTCAGAATCACTATCATCTACGTGATCGGAAGAAGTAGAGACGTATTCATTTGATTTAAATGCAATAGCTTTACCTTGTTTTGATGATTCCGATTTCCTTATGATGAGTTTGTTCTCATAAACCCTAAGTGATCCAATTAATTCTTCCATCTTAATTGACTTAGTTTCTTTGCTTTCTTCTATGGCCGTTACGTTAGGGTCCCACTCGGATGGAAGGCTTCGCAAGAACTTTTGTACCTTTTCCTGCATAGTAGAGGCTTTGCCAAGAGGCTCAAGAGAATTGTAAATGTTAGTCAAGCGAAGATCCATATCAACGATAGATTCATTTGGCAATAATTTAAATGACTCGAGTGTGGACATAAGCATGTTAATCTTGGACTCTTTTACTTGACTAGTGCCTTCGTGTTTCGTTTCGAGAATTCTCCACATTTCTTGAGCACTAGAACAATTTGAAACATAGCTAGATTCAATTTTACTTAGTCCATTTAGAAGTAATTGCATAGCCCTAGCGTTCATGCTTAGTCTCTTTTTATCATCACTAGTGTACTCTTGCCTAGGCTTAACGACCTCCAGTGTGACTCCATCTACAGTGGATAATTTTGATGGAACAAAAGGACCATCTTCTATAATTGACCAAAGATAAATATCAATTGCCATAAGGAAAAGCTTCATTCTTAACTTCCATTGAATGAAAGACTCACCGTCAAAGAGAAGAGGCCTTTGACTAGACATACCTTCTTGCTCGGTTTTGAAATTTGTGGTTGCCATCTCACTTAGATCGTTGGATCCTTTTGATGTGAGTGTTCCTGCGCTCTGATACAACTTGTAGAATCTGCAAGGCACCACTAAAGGGGGGTGAATAGTGGGTGCGGAAAATGTTGTTTTTAAAATTGTTTTAAACCAAAAACCCAACTTCTGAAAACAGTTTCTGTTTTCAAGACTAGTTTTAAAACGTTTTGAAAACTAGGTTGCAGGTCTTCAAAAATTTTGAAATTTGGAGAGAACTTAGTCTCAGATGTTCTGAGTATCTCCTAAAAATTTCACATTAAAGTTCAACCTCTAAACCCTTGAAAAATCGTTGGTGGTCAGATTGCACAAATCTGCCAGAAACGGTAGTCTGATTTAAAAAATTAATTCCTATTTGTCTGTAACTCTAAATGCTCTGAAAATTTAATTCCTAACCCCTTATTAGTTGTATTAAAATGGGTTGAAATAGGCTTTAAAAATTCTTTTGGGAAGTTAGTCAAATACGATCAAAGTCTCAACCTTTGAAAGCCTGAAAATCAGACTGTACTAGTCTCAGAACTTTGGGCGTTTGAATGACTTATACTTGTCCAAAAGGGTTGAAACTTGTGCCAAAAGAACCTTAAAACGTATGGCTATGATTCTGGAAAGCTTCGGGATTTTTGAAATTTGTTTACTTCTTTTACCAATGTGATTAAAAACAATAAACAGTGCTGAAACTGAAAGTAAGTGCTAAAAGTAAATAACACCAGGAATTTTATACTGGTTTGGTTGTAAACAACCTACTCCAGTCTTCGAGGACACCTTCGTCGGTTAGCACTAATCACAAAACACAAAATAGCACCTTACCACAAGGTTGATGGAGTTACACACCAACTCCAACCCTTTACAAACCTTGTATGAGAATACAATGATCACGAACACCACCACCTTACAAGTGCAAGATTGATGACACCTTGATCAATCTTTTACAACAATAAAGAGAATATGTGGTGGTCTATATGAAGCCTATTCAAATATATGAATATGAGTACAATAGGCTTTTAGAGAGAAGAAAGAAAGAGAGTGTAGAAGAAGAGATGAAAACGTTTTTGGCCCTTTGAATTTGCAAGACTTGTGTTATCTTTTGTTTGCTCTCTCCTTTTCTTTTTATCTCCATGTGGCCGCCCCCCTTAGCCTGTTTCTTCCTCTTGAAAATTATCTTCTAAGTCCTTGGAAAAGTGTATTGCATCATTGTGACATGTCTTTGCTTACTTGGCAACTCTTCATTGGATGATCATTAAGCTCTTGCTTACTTGGCACTCATTGATTGGATGGATGTTGTCATCATTTGATGACTAGATAAATCTGAAATTAAACCTCAAAAAGTATGTGCCAATTAGCCATAAAATTATTTCCATAAAGCATATAATCATCCCACATAATTAGCAAGACAAATTTCTCCAACTTGCCATGCAAAAATCGGCTATAACTCCTCTCCACATGCTGAAATTTCAGCATGTGTAACATTTGCATTTTATTCAAATTATTGCCAAGTTTTTATTTGATTTATTCTTTGAAAATAAAGAAGAAATCAATCACCATTTAGTACAAGACATTCCTACTAAATTTGAAATAAAATTTGTCACCAAGGGAGGCCAAGAAACCGGCCACATTCATTTCTACACATGCTGAATTTTTTAGCATGTGTGATATTTGAAGATATCACATTATTAATTCCATAATATATTCAAAACACTTCCATAATTTCTCTCAATTAATCCACTTAATTTAAGATAGTAAAATATGCCTCATTAAGTGAAGAAAATCGGCCAGCCATGCACACATGCTGAAATTTTCAGCATGTGTTACAAATGTGACATAGTTTGAAATGTTACCTTGTGTATCTCCTTTCTTTATGTCACCAACATTGTATGCTTCATTCTTGGTCAATCAAGATGCCAACAAAGCTCCACATAAGCTCCAACATGGCTGTAGTATGCGTGTGACATGGTTGTACATGTGCTGAATTTTATTTTTGCAAACTTTGTAAAATAATACACATATAATTATACACACATGGTATATTCCAATCAGCCCTTAATTGATTTTTCTAGAACACTTTAGAATGTATGAAGTATGCAAAAAGTGTCTAGATACATGTTATATGCCATGCCAAAAATGTTCCATGTGTCGTGTACGTAGAAAACCGAATTTTTGATGTTTATCGCTTACCCGATTTTTCTCTAATTAAATTCCAACTTTTTGCACATGTTATATATATTATGTTACACATAATATACATAAATTAAACTTTAATATTCAGCAATTAGGCTGATCTAAAGTGGCGCCCAAACATGTGTCAAAATTGAAATTGGAATCTCCACAATTTGGCCTTAATTGAGGGTGATTTGTGTATGCCAACATGGAATGATTTTATGGCTGCACATACCATGTAAGCCACGAAATTTGTGGCCATTTTGAAGTGTAGGGGCTGGCCATCTATTTATGGCAAGTACGTGACACGTTGGCGAAGTTTCGGTATTCGCCCGACACTACAATTTTCGGTTTAAAACCTTTTAACATGTCGTAATAAATTTTTCATCACCATGACTTATATCATATGATATAAGACCTGAATATACTCATAAATATGAGTTAAGTATAGTGGTGTGATGTTAACATACGTACGTAATGTATAATGTGTCGGTAGTACGTTGGAATATATGTGTATATGCCTTTTGAAAAAAAATCTGAATATATATATATATATGGTGAATGGCGTGTAGGAGGGATGAAGAGGACTTTTCTTTCTTCAACTTGTTGCCTTTGTGCCTTTTCCAAATATGGCTTCCTTTAATGAACTACTTAGTTTAATTAACTAAGTACTTCACTTAATGAATTAGTTTAGTTCATTAATGATGGCACCTGAAAATAGTTCAAACACAACAAATGCTTGCCATTTGATGTAAGCTTTAAAGCTTCATGGCTCGTTAGTACGACAACATTATATATGAACTATATAAGCCAAGTTTTATGCAACAACGTGTCATGTCATGTAATATGTCATGCATTTCTTTAATACACGTTTATTTAAATCATGCATTTTGAAATCACTCAAACCCCTTTTTCTCTACAATAGATTCCGGTTATCATGTTTCTTTTCTCTCTAATTGTTGTGATATAATTAATAAAAAGGGAGAAATCTTGCTAAAAGAAAATAGGGATGGTAACATTTACACACTATCACTAAATAATATTTTAGATGCTAGGATTAAGTGTTTAGTATCACATGACTTAGATGTGAACTTATGGCATAGACGGCTAGGCCATATATGAATTTCAACCATATAAAAATTATATAAAAAAAATCTAAATAGAGTAATGCCTAAGTTAGACTTAGATAATTTTCAACTTTGTCAAACGTGTATCAAAGGAAAACACATAAAAGAAACATTAAAACCAAAACATGAAGTGAGTACTAGTAATGTACTAGAATTGCTTCACTTAGACTTATTTGATCCAAGTAGGACAACAAGCCCAGGTGGACACTACTATGTGTGTGTCATAATAGATGATTAATCATGATACACATGGACATTGTTCTTAACACATAAAGATGATGCTCCATTAGCAATCAAAAATCTTGTTAACCAACTTGAAAATCTTTATGAAGAAAATGTTAAAAGAATTATAAGTGATAGAGGTGGAGAGTTTAAAAACAAAGATATAATTAAGTTTTGTGAATTACATGGAATTAAACATGAATTCTCACCACCTATAACACCACAACTCAATGGAGTTGTTGAACGTAAAAATAGAACAATTCAAGAAATTGCAAGGACAACGTTATGTGAAAATAAAGTACCAAAGTTCTTATGGGCTGAAGCTGTTTTGAACCAAGGTCTATTGAATGCATATTTGTTGGTTATTCGACTAACTCAAGAGCATATAGGTGTTATAATTCTGCATCTAGAAAAATAATTGAATCTATACATATAAAGTTTAATGAGAATGTATATCTTGAAACATGTGATAAAACTCAACATAAATAAGAAGATAATGTTGAAAATATGTTTGGTGATAATGTTGTATTACTTGAGCTTGTACTTAATCATTTAGAACCAACTCTCCCTGAACAAGACATACGTGAACCCTTAGGTGAAATAAATGAAGAAATTTTGCAATTGGAAGATAATACGACTAACTTGCAAGATGTTCCAATTGTATAAGATAATGTTCACACTAATAAAACATTTGAACAAGATGAGGGTGAACTTAGTCAACGTAGGAATTGGTGGCTTATAAAAGATAAAGATAAACACTCTAAAGAGTTAATCATTGGTAATCCAAGTGATGGGGTTAGAACACGTAGAAACATAAGTCAAGCCGAAGGGCGTAGCTTAATCTCCCACTTAGAACCCAAGAACATTAAGGAAGCCTTAGGTGATATATCATAGATAGATGCCATGCATGAAGAGTTAAATCAATTCACATGAAACAACGTGTGGGATTTAGTTCCTAAACCCGAAAATCCATAATAAGCACAAAATGGGTCTTTAGGAATAAAATGGATGAACAAGGTAACATTACAAGAAATAAGGCTAGGCTAGTCGCACAAGGTTATAATCAACA
>AP025044.1:29793083-29803795 GCA_036186865.1 Eustoma russellianum | reverse complement strand
AGGCTAGGCTAGTCGCACAAGGTTATAATCAACAGGAAGGGATTGATTATGAAGAAACCTTCGCACACGTTGCACGACTAGAAGCAATTAGATTGTTACTTGCTATTTCAAGTCCAAGCATTGTTAAACTCCTCCAAATGGATGTTAAGAGTGCATTCTTAAATGGATACAACCAAGAAGAGATTTTTGTCAAACAACCCCCTGGATTCGAAGATCCAAAGAATCCTAACTATGTATATAAGCTTAAGAAAGATTTATGTTGTTTGAAACAAGCTCCAAGAGCTTGGTATGATAGATTTGCAAACTTTCTTATTGCAAACAATTATCAAAAGGAGACCATAGACAACACATTATTCCTAAGAAGAAAAGATAATGACTTATTAATAGTTCAAATATACGTAGATGATATAATCTTTAGCTCAACCAACCCTACCTTAGTAAAGGACTTCGAAGAATGTATGAAGTCAGAATTTGAAATGTCAATGGTAGGAGAATTGAACTACTTCTCAGGACTACAAATCAAACAAACCCCTCAAGGAATACACATTAGCCAACTTAAGTATATCAATGATATGATTAAGAAGTTTGGCTTTGAAGAGTTGAAACCAACACTTACCCCCAGGAGTGTTAGCACCAAACTAGACAAGGATGAAAATGGTAAACCTTTTGATGGCACACTATATAGGTTTATGATTGGATCATTGTTATATTTAACCGTATCAAGACAAGATATAATGTTTAGTGTGTGTATGTGTGCTAGGTTTCAATCTTGTCCTAAAGTATCACATTACAATGCGGTGAAAAATATATTTAGATATCTTAAACACACATCTTATTTAGGACTGTAGTACGCTAGAAACGCTAAGTTGGAACTATACGCTTTTAGTGATTTTGATTATGGTGGTTGTAAGTTAGATAAAAAATCCACTAGCGGTACGTGTCTATTCATAGGAACCAACTTGATTTTGTGTTTTTCTAAGAAACAAGATATGTAGCTCTCTCAACCACCGAAGCCGAGTATACAGCCTTAAGTTTAAGCACTACCCATGTAGCGCCCCGTCCCGAACCCTAGGGTCAGAACCGGTACGTCCGTCGTATTCCACTAAGGGATATACAAGGCGTCTGTACGAAACCCTGCACTTATCAAAACGACAGCGTATTCGATTGCGGAAGCGAAATAAATCATTCTAGACCCTAAATCAAAAGTAAAATCCCCAAAATCATATATAGTCAAAGTCAAGTCATCATCCCTTAAACGATGTCGTAAAATAACTTAATAAGAAATCCCTAAGCTATGTCCTTAAATTAAATAATAAATAAAATAAACTTTCCTATTTCCTGATCCTAAATCTTCAAACAGTCTCTACGAGTCCCACTGAGCCCACTCTGAATATTCTCCAACTCATATGTAATCATACTCTGAATCGTCTGCAAGAAAACAAAACGAACGGTGTGAGCGACAAAAACGTCACTCAGTAGGTACCCTGCCTGCATCGGTCCTGTGAGATCATACATGCTAGGACAGTAGTGAAATACATATACGTACTGTAATACGAAAATAGACTGTCCACGTTTTCACAAATACGTATAACGGTCGGAACTTCTTAAACCAACGTATAACGGTCATATCTTTTTAAAACAACGTATAACGGTCATAACTTCTTAAGACAATCAAAACACATAGTCGTGCAAGATGAGCGTGAAATGCAATGCCACATACGTGATGCATGTTAAACCTACCTTCTCAGAAACATTCATCTAATCATGCAATGCATGACCCCGGGTCCTAACAGAACGGAACGGAACAGAACGGAACAGAACAGATCAGATATGCGACTTACGTCTCGCATATCCTAACAGAACAGAACGGAACAGAACAGAACATATCATATCATATATGCAATGTCGTGATGAATGAATGCACAGAAATCATACACGGAATCTTCATTTACTTCCTTTCTCCTTTTTCTTTTCCCCTTTTCTTTTCTTTTTCCTTTTTTCTTTTCTTTTACTTTCAGTTTCGTCACATTTCTTCACCCTTTACTATCTTTTTCCTTTTTCTATTTTTCTTTTCTTTTTCCTTATCTTTTTCCTACACTTTCACGCCACAGCTTGCTTCTACGATTCCTAATTCTTCCCATCTTTCAAATCTTTCGCTCCACAGCCCCCCTACGGTACGTTCCTCTCCCTCAACCCACCTCCCTGGCTTACCACTCCCGCTCCAACCGCACCCCCTCCTCTCCACGCACCACCTAGCCCGCACAACCCCCCAGCGCAGCCCCCCTATCAGCCCCACTCCCCAGCACACCACCTCTCAGCCGCCCTTCACCCTTATTCCTCCATCCGGCAGCACGTGGTCATAGCCCACCACCACCGGCCACACGCCGCCGGCACAAACGCTTGTTTCTGCGACCTCCGTCCGGCAGCACGTGGTTATCGCCCACCACCACCGGCCATGCGCCGCCGGCACAAACGCTTCTTCCTACGATTCCGGTATTCACACGCACATCAAAAATCAAATCTTTTTTGAGTTTTCATATGAAAATAGCATCATGCATATATATACATATACGATCATATATACGGACATACAATTCATCACATATACATATAATCTAATAATCAAGCATCTATATAACCATAAATACTAATGCATGATCTCGTTTTCATAGAGAAATTAAAGACTTTTGTTTGTTTCAATCAACGGATGTTAAGGGGGCACTTACCTGGTATTTGATACGCGTTAAAAAGTGTGATCAAGTGGTGGTATTTCTCCCAAAAGTGGCGGCCTGGTTTGGAATCAAGAAAACGTTGCTGCTTCTCTCTGTATATGCGGCGCACGTTTAATGAAGGAAGGGAGAAACTAAGCGTTGTTTAAATAGATATTTGATTAGGGTTTAGGAAAAATTTTCTTAATCAAATTAGGTTTTCTAATTAATTAGGCCCAATTGACCCTTTTGCCCTTATTTAAAAAAAGCATGATATAACATTCTCTCCTCCTTACAAAAAGTTTCGTCCTCGAAACTTGTGTGTTACGTAATCAATAACTTAGTATAGTCCTACATAATTTAGTTTCCTAGATCATGACCGAACTTAGTATCCCTTGCATATTCCGATATGTTACCTATTTCACTTCCTCGATACAAGACTAAGTCCTCAAATCATTCAGTGTGTATATTTACAATGTAATCTTTAAACCCATTGTACTCTCCTGACAGATCGTAACCTATTCTTTCTATAGTTCTCGAACCAGCCTTAAGGGTATCGTCATTATACTGACTTCATAACTTAATCGTTGGTCTATATCATACTTATATTTACTATCATGAGCAACCCTCTAAAATCAGTTCCTAGGTGTAGTACAATCTTTAACTTAACGCCTTGTTCGCAAGACTCATTCCTGAAGCTGTATGTATTTTTCGAAATACATTGCACTATAGTACGATTTAATTTAGTCATCACTAGCATCTCCCAAGATGATCTGGTCCTCATAGGATTCAATCCTTACCTAATTCTCTATAATTAGTGCTTAGAAACTTCCACTTATACTACTTGACGTGTATCATTCAACTTATTGCAATATACAATACCGGATTCTTAAACTTATCACATATGATTCATCCTTTAAATAATTAATCATAATAACATCCTTGGTGTATGCCCATATGGTAACCGTTACCCTTCCTTAATACAAACAAGTCTTCAAAATCAGTACTTATACACTTTACGTACTAGTTCTATGATCATGCTCTTAATTTCTCAGAGGTATTGTTAGCAGCCTAGTATACGAAATATGTATATGGACATATCTTTCTTCAGGCTAAAAGAGAAGTAGCTTACATAGCTATAATTTTGAATATAGCTTTAAATATTTAAAATGTTGCACCTTCTAATTTTTTTTTGTAAACACAAAACTCAAAATATCATAGATTTGTTTTCGCAAGGCGATATCTCAAATGGCCATTTTAAAAACGATGAATATAACTTGTTCGCAAGGCATTTTGGTAAAATTACGCAAAAACAGTTGAAAACTTATAATGTAAGGTTTTATGAAACGATTTGAATACGATACCTTCCGTTTTCCAAAACAGATATATATTTGAAAGCTACTTTTTTTTTTGGCTACACAAAAGTTAAATAAGTTCATCGCAAGCGGATAAATAACTTCGAAAACATTTTAACAGCTAAACTGATTGCGATATCGATAGTCGTCAAATTAAATTAATTTTGGCTAAAAAGTAGATATAACAAAAAAACGGAAATTTGAAATATGGTGTAAGAAATATATATAAACACATCATTTTTTTTCGCAAGAACATCAATATTGTTAAAAGTTTTTTTTTCAAGTTCGTCAAATGAATTGAAATTTTTATTATGCTGATTTACAAGTACGAAAACAAAAATTAGTCTCGTAAAGTTTAGTAGACTATATAAAGAAATGTGACTTAATAAGGTATTTTCGAAAATAAATGTCTTTTGAAGTCCCTGTAAAATATAGGTATAACTCGGTGTACGTGCTTATATAAAATATTTATCTGCTAAAGAAATAGTAGTCCAATATTTCGTATAATTTCTATAATCCATCTTTATTTTCAAAAGGACAATCTGTCTATGTATCGTTTCTTATAAGTCTATCACCTACCATGATAAAATCCCTATCTTAAATTGTCCAATCCTAGCATGGCACACTAAATATTTATCGACTTAAAGTGTTCTAATTCACCATGCTTCCGCGCGCCATACTGATCCACTGTATTTCTTTACTTGGTTATTTGAACCGCTAATTATCCTAGTTAAATCTCACCTTAACAAGCAACCACTACTGGTTCATGCTTACTCTATTTCAATTCAAGCCTACTAAATTCAAATCAAATGTTCCAATGTCAACACTTAACCCACGATTTGTAGTGATATAGTATTTCAAGACACATATTATAGCCGATTCTCGCCTGTCGCTGTTGTTCAATACCTCTAATAAGACTAATATCGTCGACCTATCTTGATTACCCTACATTCAACATCTTAACCCTAGATTATAATTTCCTTTGTACAATATCCTTAACTAAACTGTACCGATAATAACGCTAATCGCTATTTAGTTTCTATCATTTTAATATAAATCCTTTCTTAGTATTTATCATACTATTATAGTTCATTTCTTAGTAGCTATGGTCCCAACTTAAACCTAAGCCTGCTTTGATGTTACCGTCCAAGTAGGGATATGGACCTGCTTTACTTTGCGCTAACCATATTGTAGTTATGGTAAGGCAGCCCGAGTTATGCCTGACCCATTAATATGTCAGCTAAAGTTTGTAGTAGGGTATTCTGGTTAACATTGTAATTCATTGAAATCAATTATATAGTATTCAACTAGGGTAACTAATATCACAGCTTAGAGAGTTATAATCAACCTTAGATAAGGAAGAATTGTATGGGATATCCTAGGTATACGCGTTTCAAAATCGATCGACTTCTTAAGTTTAGGATCATAACTTATTTCTAGGATCGTTCTTAGCATCATCATTTTTTAAGTCTAAGATCATGTCTTATTTCCAAATCATATTAGTACATAATCAACACTTGTTACTACATCAGTACTCATGTCTAGTGTCAACTCTTAATTGAGATCGTTACTTATATCTAAGATCGTAACTTATGTTCAGGATCATTACTTATAACTGAGATCACTACTTATGCCCATGATCATCGCTTATGTTCAAATCATCACTTATGTCTAAAATTGAGACTTAGAGGCAAAATCGTAACCTATTTTCTAATCTCATGGCCTAATTCTACATTTCCGCTCGTGGATCTAGAGCCATGCTCTGAAAATCGTACTGTCATCACGTAATACCTCTTGAACTCATTCTGAAATTAGATCCAAGTGATTGGCGGTGTCAGTTGTGCTGCACCACCACTCCTCTGCATCCGTTTTAGAAGAGTCTCAAGTCTGAGTGCAGTGGTGGTGGAGCTTGTGGCTGCCGACGTTGTTGCGCCACAGCTTAGGCCATGACCCGTAGTGCGTAGGTCAGGGCCTGGGGAACCACAACTTGCGGTGGGACCCCATTCTCAGAGTGGTTCCCATTGCCGTTCCTACCGTTCTCTTCTCGACGACGTATTTGCTACGAAAAGGAAATTTTAATTTTTTCTTGTCAAGGACATTTTAGGAAATATATAAATTTAAGATACAGAAAACAGTCAAATACTGACCAATAAAAACAGAAATAAAAACCAACCGTGCCCCCAGCCCGATCATCACTTAGTCTAAATCAAACCTATTCTAAGATCAAACTTAGTCTCGGATCATAGCTTACGTCTAGAATCAAACTTAGTCTAAGATCAACTTACATCTACGATCGAAACTTAAGTCTATAGTCATCTCTTACGTCTAAGATCATCTATTAATTCTATGTTTTCCGCAGTAGATCTAGAGACTCGGCTCTGATACCACCTGTAGCGCCCCGTCCCAAACCATAGGGTCAGAACCGGTACGCCCGCCGTATTCCACTAAGGGATATACAAGGCGTCTGTACGAAACCCTGCACTTATCAAAACAACAGCGTATTCGATTGCGGAAGCGAAATAAATCAATCAAGACCCTAAATCAAAAAGTAAAATCCCCAAAATCATATATAGTCAAAGTCAAGTCATCGTCCCTTAAACGATGTCGTAAAATAACTTAATAAGAAATCCCTAAGCTATGCCCTCAAATGAAATAACAAATAAAATAAACTTTCCTATTTCCTGATCCTCAATCTTCAAACAGTCTCTACGAGTCCCACTGAGCCCACTCTGAATATTCTCCAACTCATACGTAATCATACCCTGAATCGTCTGCAAGAAAACAAAACGAACGGTGTGAGCGACAAAAACGTCACTCAGTAGGTACCCTGCCTGTATCGGTCCTGTGAGATCATACATGCTAGGACAGTAGTGAAATACATATACGTACTGTAATACGAAAATAGACTGTCCACGTTTTCACAAATACGTATAACGGTCGGAACTTCTTAAACCAACGTATAACGGTCATATATTTTTAAAACAACGTATAACGGTCATAACTTCTTAAGACAATCAAAACACATAGTCATGCAAGATGAGCGTGAAATGCAATGCCACATACGTGATGCATGTTAAACCTACCTTCTCAGAAACATTCATCTAATCGTGCAATGCATGACCCCGGGTCCTAACAGAACGGAACGGAACGGAACAGAACAGATCAGATATGCGACTTACGTCTCGCATATCCTAACAGAACAGAACGGAACAGAACAGAACATATCATATCATATATGCAATGTCGTGATGCATGAATGCACAGAAATCATACACAGAATCCTTCATTTACTTCCTTTCTCCTTTTTCTTTTCCCCTTTTCTTTTCTTTTTTCCTTTTTTCTTTTCTTTTACTTTCAGTTTCGTCACATTTCTTCACCCTTTACTATCTTTTTCCTTTTTCTATTTTTCTTTTCTTTTTCCTTATCTTTTTCCTACACTTTCACGCCACAGCTTGCTTCTGCGATTCCTAATTCTTCCCATCTTTCAAATCTTTCGCTCCACAGCCCCCCTACGGTACGTTCCTCTCCCTCAACCCACCTCCCTGTCTTACCACTCCCGCTCCAACCGCACCCCCTCCTCTCCACGCACCACCTAGCCCGCACCACCCCCCAGCGCAGCCCCCTCTCTCAGCCCCACCCCCCAGCGCACCACCTCTCAGCCGCCCTTCACCCTTATTCCTCCATCCGACAGCACGTGGTCATAGCCCACGACCACCGACCACGCGCCGCTGGCACAAACGCTTGTTCCTGCGACCTCCGTCCGGCAGCACGTGGTCATCGCCCACTACCACCGGCCACGCGCCGCCGGCACAAACGCTTCTTCCTACGATTCCGGTATTCACATGCACATCAAAAATCAAATATTTTTCGAGTTTTTATACGAAAATAGCATCATGCATATATATACATATATGATCATATATACGGACATACAATTCATCACATATACATATAATCTAATAATCAAGTATCTATACAACCACAAATACTAATGCACGATCTCGTTTTCATAGAGAAATTAAAGACTTTTGTTTGTTTCATTCAACGGATGTTAAGGGGCACCTACCTGGTATTTGATACGCGTTAAAAAGTGTGATCAAGTGGTGGTATTTCTCCCAAAAGTGGCGGCCTGGTTTGGAAGCAAGAAAACGTTGCTGCTTCTCTCTGTATATGCGGCGCACGTTTAATGAAGGAAGGGAGAAACTAAGCGTAGTTTAAATAGATATTTGATTAGGGTTTAAGAAAAATTTTCCTAATCAAATTAGGTTTTCTAATTAATTAGGCCCAATTGACCCTTTTGCCCTTATTTAAAAAAAGCAGGATATAACAACCCAAATACTTTGGCTTAAACAACAACTTAGTGATTTTGACATTAAAATGAATAAGATTCTAATTTTCTGTCATAGCACAAGTGCGATCAATCTTTCTTGGAATCCAATACTTCATTCTAAGGCCAAACACATTGAGCTAAGATATTATTTTCTCCGTGACCATGTTCAAAATGGAGACATTACCATAGATCATTTAAGAATTGATCATCAAGTAGCTGACATCTTTACCAAACCCCTTAATCAAGCCACTTTTGAAACTTTACGAGCAAACTTAGGTATGATAATCTACGATACAATCGCATAATTCTATCTTTTGCATGATTTGCAAAATAAAGGGGGAGATAGAGTAAGAACATGTTTTTAGATTTTAAGTCATGATTTGGAGGTTGAATAATAAGTTAAGTTCAACTGGTATAATTTTCAATTGGTGTTAAATTTGCTTGGAGCATAGGTTAAGAGGGAGAGTACAAGTTAAGGGGGAGAACATATGTTAAAAGAGTTTAACAGTTTGAAAACAATTGGTATAAAATTGTTAATTTTTTTGAAAACAGTCCAATTGGTATAAAATGGGTACATATGTGATAAACAATTAGTACAAAGTTGTGACATTAAAATCATGTAGGGTTCTTTCGAAAATCATCCAAAAAGGGGAGAATGTTGAGAAATATATTTGGATAATTTTCAAGGTCATGATTTTAATTGTTGAATACTTAAAAATATCACACATAATGTTATAAATGATAAAAAGTTGAATAAAAGAAAAAAATGACATTGATCTCTCAGGTTAATGTACTTTGATCGATCGATGTACATCGAACCCTCACATCGATCGATCCATGTAAGGCAGAGAAAAACCAAGACCTTACTGTAAGACATCGATCTCTAAAACTGAGATACATCGATCGATCGATGTGTACATCAATCTCTACTTCGATCGATCGATGTAGGTCAGAGACAAACTCTCAACCTCACTGTGAGACATCGATCTCTCAAGCACAGGCACTTCGATCGATCGATGTCAAGGGTTTTTAGAAAAATTTTTCTAAAATGTGCTAAAATGGTTGTGTTCATTTTTACGTGATTCATATACGTTTAACATGTGTTATTATGTGATTTTGATAAATATTATGCATTGTGACTAACATGCCTTGGAAGTTTCTACAACTTACCAAAAAAAAAAGGCAAAAGTGGTATTTTGAGTTTTTTGCAGGTACTTGACATGGTGAATATGATTCAAGGACTCATTTATCTCTTATTTATCATTAAAAAGGTGTTATTATATCTATTTCTGACTATCTCACTAGGGGCATTTTGGTCATTTTACCCCCCGAGGGCCTTTTTGTCATTTTACTCAAGGAATCTCTTGAGAATCTTATTATCTTCATTCTGGAGTTCATTTATGATATTCTTGAAGATTATTTGGTGGTTTTTTATTTTATGTTCTTATTTGGTGATATTATAACGGTAGCGGGATATATGACGGTATTCGATGTCACATTCTATTTTTTCTCGAAGATTCTTATATATGTGTTATTGGAGGCTCTCATTTATATTTTGGCAGAGAATTTGAAGGTGTTATAGTTCAAAAATCACCACCACATTCAAGGAGAAAAAGTGTGAGAATTTGAGATTATATGTTGACATAATCTTGTCAACTATTATTTATTAATTTTTCTTCAAAAATGCTGAAGTTGTACATGTGTATATGTTTCAAAAAACGTGTATAATCAGGTGACAAAGGTGTTTTATCTATTTTGTGAAAAATATACAAGATTATACCAAGTGGACCAATCAGAAACAAGCTAGTTGGCAAAAGTGCCAACTTGGACATTTTCAATTCAAAACCAACTGCTACAAAGGGCTGTTGGGAGCTGATTTTTTTGTTCAAACTTTCAGCCATCACTTGACCTATTCTCATGACAAGAAGTTGAGGGAATATGTCATCTTATCTTGGATATTATCTTCACAAATTCTATGTTATTTTTTTAAGACAAAAATCAGCCAACTAAGTGTTCCAAGATGGACCAATCATATATCTCCATATTGCCAATTGTACAAGGTGATTATCTGGTCAACCAATGATGTGAAGAAAACTAGGACTTGATGATGAAGATGTCGACACATTTTTGGTCTTATTTTCAAGGCCTATTTCACACTCTAAATAGGAGGCAAAGGTGAAGAAGAAGAATATACACACCTGAAAAGCTAAAGTTAAGGATCATTCTTGTTATCCTCTTGTTGTTCTTTGATTCATTCTTTTTAATTAAGGTGTTTCATTTCTTGTTCTTGTTGAGCTACATTATACACACCTCTTTTGG
>AP025044.1:29773569-29793073 GCA_036186865.1 Eustoma russellianum | reverse complement strand
GTGATCATCCAAGTCTTGAATAGGGTTGGTGTTTAACCCAATGATCAAGCTTGGTTCTTGTTGTATTTGTGTTCATTCCATAGTGAAATCCAAGGTAAGGTGTTCCTTAGGACTGAAGTAGGTCATATTGACCGAACCAGGATAAATCATCGGTTTCTTGTCTTCTTTCTACTTTTGTGTTTTCTACCCGTTTTCACTACAGATTTCATACAACTTCACACGTCAAAAAAAATAGCAAAACATTTTAAAAATTTGTGATTTTTGGTGGAGTTATACATTAGACTGTTAAATTTAATTTTCAATAATAATTACTTGATTTGAGCAAAGGAAACTTAGTCTTTCAGTCGTTGCAAGATAATTGCTCTATTCTGGCTGTAATCTGACTAGTCTCAAAGAAACTTGAATTTTGATTTCATCAAGTCAGGGCCTTTTTGAAACTCAAACTAGACATCCTAAGGAGTGTTTTGACATCAAGATCAACCTTTTTGGTTGAGTAATTAAAGAGAAACACGTTTTAAAGTTCAACACTATTTTGTCCAATTCTGTCCAGATTGACCATCTGAATATTTTTATTTGGTTGAAGGATCAAACGATCTTATCTTTGTCTCATTTTTTGACACAGTCTACTCAAGACATCGAAATTAATTTTTGAAAAGTTCCATAAATTTTAGAGCTTTGTACATGGAGTTTTGAATTTTTTAAAATGGATACTGAATCTGAGGAGGTCTGATATTCTGTTTTCAAAGGGGATTTTATTCAAGGGTAGTAGTGTAATTTCCGCTAACCACTATTCATCCCCCTCTAGTGGTGTTTACTGCAGGCGTATGGTCCAACAGTATTCTTCTGAGCTTCTTCATGCATGCTTAAAAATAAGTCATCTATGTTCGTATATAAACATAGATCATGCATGCATATGTTCAAATGATGTTTTCACCATAAACATGAAGAAAGTGAGCTTGCATGCCAATTTGATGGAGTCTTATATGTAGTACTTGAAGGTGATTATGTTTATGACCATGTGAGTATAAGAAAGTGTCATGCATGTTAAGAATATGGCATGTTTTGATCTCATATGTTTAGACACATCATATGAAATGAAAGAAAGGTATGCATGTTTCATTTTCATGAAAGTGTTGGTAGCTAATGCACTTTCTTGAAAAACCGTACTAATAACCTCACTTTGGTTCATTTTCATGTATATTTATGATGATCATCACCTATTTACTTCCCTATGATTTTTAGTGTCTTTGCATGTAGATGGATATGATTTAGCATGTTTATGGTGCATCATAAATTATGCTACAATGCATGTCCAGAAAGATGGTTTCTTTAATGATTATCATCACATTTTCATGTGTTTTCATTTCAAGATAGGGCTGTTTTGGTCACCATCATTGACATGATTCATCACCATCATTATGATGTATATTGTTGATGATCATAGCCTAAGAATGTGACTTTTCACGGGTACCATCTTCATATGTATTTGCATGTGATTTTCATCATGATCATCACCATGATCATGATACTTATGTTCATGATGTGATGAAAATTTCTATGCATGAGTCTTTATATGATATAACCACAAGTTCAATGTATTATCATGGTAAAATCATGTGACATGTATGTATATGCATGATAAGTGAGAGAACCAAGGAAATAGGACCATTCTTACATGTATGCCATGATGAACAAAGTTGGAAAATATGTGTATGTGCGTCTACGTATTCGGCCTTAGGGCCATAAATGCATACCAAATATGTTATTGAGTATTTACATGATTACATATATAGAATGATATGCATAATGTGTATTATATATGAACTTATCCAAAATAAGTGCTAAATAAGAAAATGGAGAAGTGATGAAATGTACAAGCCTAACTAAGCGGCTGTTTTGACCGTGTATTTCCAAAAGGGTAAAATGGAGGTTATCAATTTCACAACAGATAGGAAACTGGGATGAATGGAAGTAAATGAATAAAGCATGACTAAGACAAATTAAGGGAATGATAATAGTGATTAAAAGCCCAAAAAGCAGGTTGTTTTTGGAGGGTAATCTGAGGCTGTCCAACAGGGGTAAAACGGATATTTTACATAAGAACTGTAGGATCTGCAAGGCACCACTAGAAGGGGGGGTTGAATAGTGGGTGCGGAAAATGTGGTTTTTAAAATTAGTTTGAACCTAAAACCCAACTTCTGAAAACAGTTTCTGTTTTCAGGACCAGTTTTAAAATATTTTGAAAACTAGGTTTCAGGTCTTCAAAAATTCTAAACTTTGGAGAGAACTTATACTCAGATGTTATGAGTATCTCCTAAAAATTTCAGATTAAAATTCAACCTCTAACCCCTTGAAAAATCGTTGGTGGTCAGATTGCGCAAATCTGTCAGAACCGATACACTGATTTGAAAAATTAATTCCAATTTGTACACAACTCCAAATGCTCTGAAAATTTAACCACTAACCCCTTATATGTTATATGTAAATGGGTTGAAACATTTTTGAAAAATTCTTTTGGGAAGTTAGTCAAATATGATCAAAGTCTTAACCTTTGCAAGCCTGAAAATCAGACTGCACTAGTCTCAGAACATTGGACGTTTGGATGTCTTATACTTGTCCAAAAGGGTTGAAACTTGCGCCAAAAGAACCCTAGAACGTGTGGTTATATTTTCTGAAAGTTTCGTGATTTTTGAAATTCTTTTACTATTTTTACGAACGTGATTAAAAACAGTAAACAGTGCTGAAACAGAAAATCAGTGCTGAAAGTAAATGACACCAAGAATTTTATACTGGTTCGGTTATCAACAACCTACTCCAGTCTTCAAGGAACACCTTCCTTGGTTCACACTAATCACACAACTCAAAAACACCTTACCACAGGGTTGATAGAGTTACACCTAACTCCAACCCTTTACAAACCTTGTACAGTGAATATAATTTGCACGAACACCACCACCTCGCAAGAATGAAGATTGATCACACCTTGATCAATCTTTTACAAAGATATGGAATATGTGGTGGTCTATATCAAGCCTTTTCAAGATTGAAAGATATGAATACAATAGGCTTACAAGAAGAAAGAAAGAAAGAGAATGTAGAAGAAGAAGGCTAGAACACTTTTGATCTTTGAATGTGCAACTCTTGTTCTTGTTCTTGTTTTGCTCTTCTTCCTTCCTTTTTAACATGTAATGGCCGACCCCTATTGCTCTTCCCCCTCTTGAAAATTGTCTTCTAAGTCCTTGGGAGAATGTAAGACATCATTGTGACATGGTCTTGCTTACTTGTCACCTTCTCATTGGATGATCACTTAAGCTTTTGCTTACTTGGCACTTCATGATAGGTTGGATGTTGTCATCATTTGATGACTTGGAAAATCTGAATATATCACTCATGTGCCAAAATCATCATAAAATAATTTCCATAACATCCAAGATTATTACATAAATTAAGCAAGATAATTTTCTCACAAAAATGTTAAGAAAATCGGCCACACTTAGTCTTGCACATGCTGAAATTTCAGCATGTGTAACATCCACCTCTTATTCAAAATCTTGCCTATTTTGTATTGATTTAATCCAAGAATTCAATCATCATTTAGTGCAAGACATCTTTATCAAATTTTAGAATAAAAATTAAACATTAACAAGGCCACCAAAAACGCCTAGGTACATTATACACATGCTGAAATTTTCAGCATGTGTGATATTCAAGAATATCACTTTCTTTATTCCATGAAATATTTAAAACACTTTCAAATTGTCTTCTAATTAATCATATGTTTCAAGACACAAAATATAGGCTCATTAAGTACACAAAAATCGCCCATAATGCTACACACATGCTGAATTTTCAGCATGTGTCATATATGTGACATAGTTTGAATTGTTACCTTGTATATCTCCTTCCTTTATGTCATCAACATTGCATCTTTATTCTTGACCAATCAAGAAGCCAACAAGGCTCCACATATGCTCCATTTTATCTGTAGTATGCGTGTATAATGTATATACATGTGCTGAAAATTATTTTTGCTAACTTTGTAAAATAATGCACATTTAATAATATACACATGTTATATTTCAATCAGCCCTTAATGTAATTTTCTAGAACACTTTAAGATGTATATCATATGTAAAAAGTGTCTAGATACGTGTCACATGATGTACCAAAAACGTTCCATGTGTTATGTGCGTAGAAAACAGAATTTTCGATATTTATCGATTATCCGATTTTTCTCTAATTTAAATTCCAACTTTTGCACATGTTATATATATTATGTTATACATAATATATATAATATATACTTTAAATCTCAGCACTTGGCTGGTCTAAAGTGGTACCATTAACATGTGACAAAATTAAACTTGGAATCTTCACATTTTGGCCTTAATGTGGGGTGATTTGTGTGTGCCAACATGGAAAGTATTTTTGGCTGAATTGTTCATGTAACCCACGAAATATTTATGGAATTTTGAAGTATAGGGGCTGGCCATTTATTTATGGCAAGTACGTGACACATTGGCGAAGTTTCGGTATTCGTCCGATACGACAATTTTCGGTTTAGAACCTTTTATCGTGTCGTATTTCATTTGTCATCACCATATCTTATATCATATGATATAAGACCTGAATATACTCATAAATATGAGTTTAGTGGTGTGACGTTAACGTACGTGCGTAAAATATATAACGTGTCGGTAGTACGTTGGAATACATGTGTATGTGCCTTTTTCAAAAAATCTGAAAATATATGTAATATATGTGTATATAGGCGTGTATATATTAAGTGGGGAGGAGGAGAAAACTTTCCTTCCTTAGCTTTGTTGCCTTTGTGCCTTTTCCAAATGTGGCTTCCTTTAATGAACTACTTAGTTTATCAAACTAAGTACTTCACTTAATGAACTAGTTTAGTTCATTTATAGTGGCACCTGAAAATAGTATAAACACAACAAATGTTTGCCATATGATGTAAGCTTTAACGCTTCATGGCTCGTTAGTACGGCAACATTATATATAAGCTACATAAGGCAAGTAATAGCAATGTATGATGCATACATGTATATATATCATGCACGTTTATGCTATGTTCGTTTTTGTGCACATTTAAATCATGTATTTGAAAATCACTCAAACCCCTTTTTCTCTACAATCTCCCCCTTTGATGATTTTCAAAATAACCTATACACAGGATTTAAATCCTATCGCTCCCCCTTCAATCATGCATAAATTCAAAAACCGCTCCCCCTTGATTTATGCAATCAGTATCTCTCTCCCCCTTAAATCATGCTATCTCTCCCCCTTTATTTTGGAAATTAAATCAAAAGATGCCTGTAAAGATGAAGAAGAAAAAAATCATGCATTTTGAATAATCTCAAAGGTGCGTTCTTAAGGGTTATTTATTCAACCCTTTGAAAATGTCCCTTTTGGTACCCAAATTTGGGTGACCTTTCTAGGTCTTTCAAAAGGTGAGAAAGGTGATGAGAACGCAACATAATATATGTTAGGGACAAATGCGTTTGGCCTTTGGCCAAGAATCCCATCATGCATGTAGTATGGTTTCTGTTTTTGATAAGCATTTCGGTTTGCATGCACGGGACGTGATCTAGATGCATTTTTGTGATACGAGTGTCGCGTATGCATCATTTGTTTCTTCTCATATCTATATGGCACATAATTATATTTTGCATGATGTGAAGAAAAAGCACGTTGAGATGTCATAAGAAAAGGCATATGCGTCCTTTTAGATGCCACATATGTCTTTGATGCATCGATTTTCGTAGATGGGATGAATTTGTTTGGTTTATTTTGTGGCTTACTTTTCTCAACGTATCCTAGTCCGGTTTTGTCACTATCATGCTTTTGAGAAGTGTTGGACCATGCACCTGCAATAAACACCACTAGAGGGGGGGTGAATAGTGGTTAGCGGAAATTACACTACAACCCTTTGTTAAAATCTCCTTTGAAAACAGAATCTGAAACCACCTCAGATTCAGAACCCGTTTTTCAAAAATTCACAAATAATTGTACACAACTCCAAAACTTATGAAACTTTCCAGAATTTAACTTCAATGGGTTAACAAGACTCTATCCAAAAATCAGACAAAAATAAGATCGTTTGACCTTTCAAATAAATAAAAAGATTCAGATGGTAAATCTGGACAGAATTGGACAGAATGTTGCTGATTTTGCAAAACGTGTTTCTCTTTGAATACTCAACCAAAAAGGTTGATCTTTATATCAAAACACTCCTTAGGATGTGTAGATGAAGTTTCCAAAAGGCCCTGACCTTAACCAACTCTTGAAAAATACAGAATTTAAGTTTTCTCAAAACTGGTCAGATTGCATCCAGATTGGAGCAGTTATCTTGCAAAGATTGAAAGACTAACTTTCTATTGCTCAAATCAAGTGATTCTTGTTGCAAATGAAAGCTAACAGTCTGAAGTATAACTCCACCAAAAATCACGAATTTTGAAAATGTTTAGCTATTTTTGCAAATTGTGAGAAGTTGTGTGAAAACTGTAGTAAAAAACGGGCAGAAAATAGAAATAAAGAAACAAGAGAAGAACACCGAGAATTTATCCTGGTTCGGTCAATGTGACCTACTCCAGTCCCAAGGAACACCTTTCCTTGGATTTCACTATCAAATGAACACCTTACAACAAGAGCCAAGCTTGATCCTTGGGTTATACACCAACCCTATTCAAGACTTGGATAATCACCTCTATGCAACTCTTGATTACAACACCTCTACAACCTATTGATGTAGCCTTATAAATTTGGCTAATCAATCATACAAATCCAACCCAAGAAGGTGTGTATAGTGTAGCAGGACAACAACTAGAAATGGAACACCTTAGCTACACAAAGTATAAACGAAAATATGAAAAGAGAATAGCAAGATAACAATCTTCAATTTTTGCTTTCAAGTGTGTTTCTTCTCTTCTTCACCTTGCCTTCTATTTATAGAGTGAATTGATGGCATATTCCCTCCAACTTTTAGACCATGTGATGCCTGAGAATTTTGAATTAAAACACCTCCATAATCATCTCCAATAATCTTGTCTCCATTACATTCAAATTTGAAATTTCAAGTTGGCAACTTTTGCCAACTAGCTTGCTTTTGGTTTGTCTTCTTGTCTCCAACTCATAAAATGAGAAAACCATCATCTCCACCTGTATAATCACGTTTTGGAGGCTGTGTATATGTATACCAACTCAGATTTTTGAGGAGAAATCAACAAATAATAGTTGACAAGGTTATGTCAACATATAATATCAAAATTCCCATTTCTCCTTTACATATTTTGATGAATCTTGCACCAAGGACACCTTGTAATCTCTAAAAGATGATGATTAAGAACCTCCAATAACATATATATAAGAGTCTTCAAGAGAAAATAGAACGTGACATCGAATACCGTCACATATCCCGCTACCGTCGATAAAATCATCAAATGAGAGAATAACATAGAAAACCACCAAATAATCTTCAAGAATATACTAAATGAACTCCAGAATGAATATAATAAGATACTCAAGAGATTCCTTGAGTAAAAATACCGAAACTGTCTTCGGGGGTAAAATGACCAAAATGCCCCTAGTGAGATAAAACTCCAGAAATGACCCCGATGGTCAGAATTAAATATAATAACACCTTCTTGATAATAAATAAGATGATAATATCTTCTTGAATCATATTCACCATGTCGAGTACCTACAAAACTCAAAATACCACTTTTGTCCTTTTTGGTAAGTTGTAGAAACTTCGAGGGCATATTAGTCACAAGATATTATCATCATAAAAATCACATAATCACAACATGATAAACAAATATAAATCATGTAAAAAAAACAACTATTTTATCACATTTTAGAAAAATATTTCTAACAACCATAGACATCGTGTCATTTTTCTTCACTTATTCAACTCTTTCATTTATAACACCATATGTGACATTTTTAAGTATTCATCACTTAAAATCATGACTTTGAAAATTATCCAAACATATTTCTCAACATTCTCCCCCTTTTGGATGATTTTCAAAATAACCTAACATGATTTTAATGTAACAACTTATAACCAAAAGTTTAACCAAATGTTTTCAACTATGTTTTCAACTTTTAAATAGTATGCCGCTCCCCCGCAACTCATACTCTCCCCCTTAACCTATGCTTCAAAATTTATACCAATAAAAACTTAACATATGATTCATCATGACTTACCAACTAAAACATGACTTACCAACTAAAATCATGTTCATGTTCTTATTTTCTTATTCTATCTCCCCCTTTATTTTGCAAATCATGCAAAAGATAGAACTATACAATGGTATCGTAAGTCATCATTCCTAATTTGGCTCGTAAGTTTTCAAAAATGGCTTGATTAAGGGGTTTGGTGAAGATGTCAGCGATTTGGTGATCAGTTCTTATATGGTTTATCACTATATCCTCATTTTGAACATGATCGCGAAGAAAGTGGTATCGCACCTCAATGTGTTTGGCCTTAGAATGAAGCATCGGATTCCGGAAAAGATTGATTGCACTTGTGCTATCGCAGAAAATTGGAATCTTATTCATTTTAATGCCAAAAGCACTAAGTTGCTGTTTAAGCCAAAGTATTTGGGTAGTACATAAACTCAAAGCGATATACTCGGCTTCAGTGGTAGAAAGAGCTACACTAGCTTGCTTTTTAGAAAACCAAGAAATCAAGTTGGTTCCTATGAATTGACAAGTACCGCTAGTGGATTTTCTATCTAATTTGCAACCACCATAATCAGCATCACTATATGCGTGTAATTCCAACTTAGCGTTTCTATCATACCAAGGTGAGGTGTATGCTTAAGATATCTAAAGATCTTTTTAACTGCATTGTAATGTGATACCTTAGGACAAGATTGAAACCTAGCACACATACACACACTAAACATGATATCAGGTCTTGATGCAGTTAAGTATAATAGTGATCCAATCATAGACCTATAGAGTGTGTCATCAAAAGTTTTACCATTTTCATCCTTGTCTAGTTTGGTGCTAACACTCATGGGGTAAGGTGTTGGTTTCAATTCTTCAAAGCCAAACTTCTTAATCATATCATTGACATACTTAAGTTGGCTAATGTGAATTCCTTGAGGGGTTTGTTTGATTTGAAGTCCTAAGAAATAATTCAACTCTCCTACCATTGACATTTCAAATTCTGACTTCATACATTCTTCGAAGTCTTTTACTAAGGTAGGGTTTGTTGAACCAAAGATTATATCATCTACATAGATTTGAACTATTAACAAATCATTATCTTTTCGTCTTAAAAATAATGTGTTGTCTATTGTTCCCCTTTGATAATTATTTGCAATAAGAAAGTTCGCAAATCTATCATACCAAGCTCTTGGAGCTTGTTTCAAACCATATAGAGCTTTCTTAAGCTTGTAAACATGGTTAGGATTCTTTGGATCTTCGAATCCAGGGGGTTGTCTGACAAACACCTCTTCTTGAATGTATCCATTCAAGAATGCACTCTTGACATCCATTTGGAAGAGCTTAATATTGCTTGGACTTGCAATCACAAGTAACAATCTAATTGCTTCTAGTCGTGCAACGGGTGCAAAGGTTTCTTCATAATCTATACCTTCTTGTTGATTATAACCTTGTGCGACTAGTCTAGCTTTATTTCTTGTGATGTTTCCTTGTTCATCCATTTTGTTTCTAAATATCCATTTTGTTCCTATTATAGATTTATTTTCAGGTTTAGGCACTAAGTCACATACATTATTTCGGATAAATTGGTTTAACTCCTCATGCATGGCATCTATCCATGATAAATCGCCTAAGGCTTCCTTAATATTTTTAGGTTCTAAGTGTGATATTAAGATATGCCCTTCAGCTTGACTTATGTTTCTACGTGTTCTAACCCCAACACTTGGATCACCAATGATTAGCTCTTTAGGGTGTTTATGTTTATCTTCTATAAGCCACCAATTCCTAAGTTGACTAGGTTCACCTTCTTCTAGTTCAAATGTTTCATTCGTGTGAACATTTTCATATACAATTGGAACATCTTGTAAGTTAGATAGATTATCTTCCAATTGTAAAATTTCTTGATTTATTTCACCTAAAGGTTCATGCACATCTTGTTCAGGGGAAGTTGGTTCTAGATGATCATGAACAGGCTCAAGTAATATATCATCATCATCAAACATATTTTCAACATTATTATCTTGTTTCTTTTTATCACTTACATCAAAATATGCATTCTCATTGAATTTCACATGTATAGATTCAATTATTTTTCTAGATGCATGATTATAACACCTATATGCCTTTGAGTTAGTTGAATATCCAACAAATATGCATTCAATAGACTTTTGTTCAAATTTATCTAGATTATCTTTGGTATTAAGTACAAAACATTTACACCCAAATACTCTAAGATAATCTACCTTAGGTTGTCTATTATTCAATAACTCATATGGTGTTTTATTTAATTTCTTTCTAATAGTAAGCCTATTTATTATATAACATGCACAACTAACAGCTTCATCCCACAAATATCTAGGTACTTTGTTTTCACACAACATAGTTCTAGCTATTTCTTGTAGTGTTCTATTTTTACGTTCAACAACTCCATTGAGTTGTGGTGTTCTTGGTGGTGAGAATTCATGTTTTATTCCATGTAATTCACAAAACTTAATTATATCTTTGTTTTTAAATTCTCCACCTCTATCACTTCTAATTCTTTTAACATTTTCTTCATAAAGATTTTCAAGTTGCTTAATAAGATTTTCGATTACCAATGGAGCATCGTCTTTATGTGTTAAGAACAATGTCCATGTGTATCGTGAGTAATCATCTACTATGACACACACATAGTAGTGTCCACCTAGACTTCTTGTCCTACTTGGACCAAATAAGTCTAAGTGAAGCAGTTCTAGTACATGACTAGTACTCACTTCATGTTTTGATTTCATTGTCTGTTTTATATGTTTTCCTTTAATACATGTTTCACATAATTGAAAATTATGTAAGTCTAACTTAGGCATTCCTCTAATTAGATTCTTCTTAGATAATCTTTCTATGGTTGAAACTCCTATATGGCCTAGTCGTCTATGCCATAAGTTCACATCTAAGTCATGTGATACTAAACACTTAATCCTAGCATTTAATATGTTATTTAGTGATAGTGTGTAAATGTTACCATCCCTATTTCCTTTTAGTACAATTTCTCCTTTTTCATTTATTATATCACAACAATTAGGAAGAAAAGAGACATGATAACCAGAATCTATAAGTTGCGAAATACTTAATAAATTGTAAGAAAGATTGCTTACTAACAACACATTTCGTATTTGAAATGTGTTAGGGTCCCCAATTGTTCCTTTTCCAATAACCTTGCCTTGGTTGTTGTCACCGAATGTCACCTTTCCTCCATTATCGATTTGTTCCAGTTTGGTGAATAGTTTGGGGTTGCCCATCATGTGCCTTGAACATCCGCTATCTAAAAACCACTTGGTTTTTAGATTCTTTGACTTTGCCTCCTTCTTGTACTCTTTACAATTTTCCTACAATGGAGACAAAGTTTTAGGTACCCTTTACTTGGGTCCTTGAATGTTAGAGGTTCCATCCTTGTTTATATACCCTTTGGGTATCCAAACTTGGATGTACCTTTTGGGTACATATTCGGCTTTTTCATAAGTTGAAAAAAGAGGATTAACATGTATTTGACGATTCCATTCAAAAGACGTTACATTGTCATACATGTTATATCTTGGTTTATATGCATCATATTTTGGCCAACTATGAGTATGAGGCATATGATTTTGTTTCTTGAATGGCGCCATGTATGTATAATCATATGATGTATGTGAATTCCTATAAGTCTTATAAGGAGGATATGTATGTTGCCTATACTTAGGTTTATATGTATTATAATAAGTTGGATGCATTTGATTTTGCTTAGATACATTTTTATACATATATGCATAATTTTTATGTGATCTAGATGAAAAGTTTTGCCTTGATGCTTTTGGAGGTGCATGTTGTATTTTTACCTTAGAATGAGTAGAGGAAGGAGTAGGCAAAATATGTACATTTGACTTAGTTGTACTATATGGCAATTTAGACTTAGATGATATAAAATTAGTCTTTTTGTCTAACTTGTCATTTTCTTCTATATAGCCTAACCCCATTTTATCATTTCCATATTTTTGTGACGAAATTAAAGTATCTAACATATTGGTTCCAGACTTAAACTGTTCCAACATTTTTTCTAGATCTATTTTAGATGTAGTAAGTTGTGCTATTTCTTTTTCACAATTAACTAACTTAGGTTTTAATATATTATTTTCAGTTTTCAATGTATTTTCATTTTTCCTATGTGACTCAATTTTAATTTTAAGAGAATCAAGAGTATTAGTAGACTCTTGTTTAAAAGATTCTAACTGATCAGAAAATTCCAAGTTGGACGTCTTCAACTTATCATTTTCTTCAGTTAGTTTCTTTTTCTCTTTAGATAGCCTTTTACAGTGAGCATGTATCTTTAAGAATTCTTCATACATTTCATCAAATGACATTTCGTTATCAGAATCTATATCAGAAGAAGATATTACCTCGCTGGATACGAAGCAGACTTGAGCTTCTTCATTTTCTGATTCTGAGTCAGATGAGTCGCTCCATGTGCTCGCCTTCATTGCTCGTTTGCCTTTTCTTACATTTGGCTCCTTTGTTTTGGACCATTGAAGCTCCTTGTCTTTGACTTGCTTATTATTGTTATTATTATTTTTCTTTTCCGGACAATCGTAAGAAATGTGTCCTTTTTGACCACATTCATAGCATTTTAATTCTCTATTATTCCACTTATTATTATTAAAATTATTTTTCTTTGGTTGAGAAGAGGATGAAGAAGACTGTTTTCTATTTCGATTAGGCCATTTGAAAAACTTTCTAAGTTTTCTAGCTATTAATATTAAATCATCATCTAATTCACTATCACTATTACTTCCATCATTGTTTCTATGAGATGACTCAGATGATTTGAAAGCAACAGACTTACTTGACATCTTTGATAATTCAGATTTTCGTTGATTCAATTTTACCTCGTATACTTTGAGTGATCCTATTAATTCATCCATCTTAGTAATTGACTTTGTTTCTTCGATTGCCGTCACATTTGGATCCCATTCAGCAGGAAGACTTTGCAACACCTTTTGAACCTTCTCATTGTTTGTAAAAGATTTACCTAAAGCTTCAAGTGCATTGAAGATGTTAGTAATTCTCAAATCCATAGATGTTATGGATTCGTTTGGCAACATTTTGAAAGATTCAAGTTCAGTCATAAGCATGTTTATCTTCGACTCTTTTACACCACTTGTTCCTTCATGTTTTAACACTAAAGACTTGCACATATCATGAGCACTAGTACAATTCGATACATAACCTGCTTCAGAAACACTAAGTCCATTCAAAAGTAATTGCATTGTTTTGGCATTCATAGACATTTTCTTTTTATCATCTGATGACCATTCACTTTTACATTTTTTAACCTCTTGAGTTACTTCACTAACTTGTGTAACTTTCGTTGGAATGTACGGCCCATCTTCAACTATAGACCATAAATCGATGTCTATAGCCATTAAGAATAGCCTCATTCTTAGTTTCCAATGAACAAAATTATTGCCATCAAAAATAGGAGGGCGTTGTGTAGACATACCTTCCAACTCACCTTTGTGAGAAACAATAGCCATAGTATGTACCTTGGATTTGAGACAAGCAGTATATAATGAATCGTTGTTTC
Organism: Eustoma russellianum; assembly: GCA_036186865.1. Classification (NCBI taxonomy): domain Eukaryota; kingdom Viridiplantae; phylum Streptophyta; class Magnoliopsida; order Gentianales; family Gentianaceae; genus Eustoma; species Eustoma russellianum. The sequence goes on along the minus strand of AP025044.1, from coordinate 29,779,290 downwards.
TTGGCCTTGTATTGTTCGTATGGTGTTGAATCTTGCTTCTTTTTAGTGGTGTTGATCTGGCTCTGATACCAAATGTTGGACCGTGCACCTGCAATAAACACCACTAGAGGGGGGGTGAATAGTGGTTAGCGGAAATTACACTACAACCCTTTGTTAAAATCCCCTTTGAAAACAGAATCTGAAACCACCTCAGATTCAGAACCCGTTTTTCAAAAATTCACAAATAATTATACACAACTCCAAAAATTATGAAACTTTCCAGAATTTAACTTCAATGAGTTAACAAGACTCTATACAAAAATCAGACAAAAATAAGATCGTTTGGCCTTTCAAATAAATAAAAAGATTCAGATGGTCAATCTGGACAGAATTGGACAGAATGTTGCTGATTTTGCAAAACGTGTTTCTCTTTGAATACTCAACCAAAAAGGTTGATCTTTATATCAAAACACTCCTTAGGATGTGTAGATGAATTTTCCAAAAGGATTTGACCTTAAACAACTCTTGAAAAATACAGAATTTAAGTTTTCTCAAAACTGGTCAGATTGCATCCAGATTGGAGCAGTTATCTTGCAAAGACTGAAAGACTAACTTTCTCTTGCTCAAATCAAGTGATTCTTGTTGCAAATGAAAGCTAACAGTCTGAAGTATAACTCCACCAAAAATCACAAATTTTGAAAATGTTTAGCTATTTTTTCAAGTTGTGAGAAGTTGTGTGAAAACTGCAGTCAAAAACGGGCAGAAAATAGAAATAAAGAAACAAGAGAAGAACACCGAGAATTTATCCTGGTTCGGTCAATGTGACCTACTCCAGTCCCAAAGAACACCTTTCCTTGGATTTCACTATCAAATGAACACCTTACAACAAGAGCCAAGCTTGATCCTTGGGTTATACACCAACCCTATTCAAGACTTGGATAATCACCTCTATGCAACTCTTGATTACAACACCTCTACAACCTATTGATGTAGCCTTATAAATTTGGCTAATCAATCATACAAATCCAACCCAAGAAGGTGTGTATAGTGTAGCAGGACAACAACTAGAAATGGAACACCTTAGCTACACAAAGTATAAACGAAAATATGAAAAGAGAATAGCAAGATAACAATCTTCAATTTTTGCTTTCAAGTGTGTTTCTTCTCTTCTTCACCTTGCCTTCTATTTATAGAGTGAATTGATGGCATATTCCCTCCAACTTTTAGACCATGTGATGGCTGAGAATTTTGAATTAAAACACCTCCATAATCATCTCCAATAATCTTGTCTCCATTACATTCAAATTTGAAATTTTAAGTTGGCAACTTTTGCCAACTAGCTTGCTTTTGGTTTGTCTTCTTGTCTCCAACTCATAAAATGAGAAAACCATCATCTCCACCTGTATAATCACGTTTTGGAGGCTGTGTATATGTATACCAACTCAGATGTTTGAGGAGAAATCAACAAATAATAGTTGACAAGGTTATGTCAACATATAATATCAAAATTCCCATTTCTCCTTTACATATTTTGATGAATATTGCACCAAGGACATCTTGTAATCTCTAAAAGATGATGATTAAGAACCTCCAATAACATATATATAAGAGTCTTCAAGAGAAAATAGAACGTGACATCGAATACCGTCACATATCCCGCTACCGTCGATAAAATCATCAAATGAGAGAATAACATAGAAAACCACCAAATAATCTTCAAGAATATACTAAATGAACTCCAGAATGAATATAATAAGATACTCAAGAGATTCCTTGAGTAAAAATACCGAAACTGTCTTCGGGGGTAAAATGACCAAAATGCCCCTAGTGAGATAAAACTCCAGAAATGACCCCGATGGTCAGAATTAAATATAATAACACCTTCTTGATAATAAATAAGATGATAATATCTTCTTGAATCATATTCACCATGTCGAGTACCTACAAAACTCAAAATACCACTTTTGCCTTTTTGGTAAGTTATAGAAACTTCGAGGGCATATTAGTCACAAGATATTATCATCATAAAAATCACATAATCACAACATGATAAACATATATAAATCATGTAAAAATAAAAACAACTATTTTATCACATTTTAGAAAAATATTTCTAACAACCATAGACATCGTGTCATTTTTCTTCACTTATTCAACTCTTTCATTTATAACACCATATGTGACATTTTTAAGTACTCATCACTTAAAATCATGACTTTGAAAATTATCCAAACATATTTCTCAACAGACCGATCCCAAAGGGGCCGTATAGAATGGCCTCAGCAAAGTTGAAGGAATTGAAAGCACAGTTGCAGGAACTGATAAAAAAGAAATTCATATGGCCTAGTGTATCACCTTTGGGAGCCCCAGTGTTGTTCGTTAAGAAGAAAGGTGGCAGCATGAGACTCTGCAATGATTACCAAGAGTTGAATAAGATCACTATCAAGAATCGATACCCACTGCCCAGGATAGATGATTTGTTTGATCAGTTGAAAAGTGCCAAGGTGTTCAGCCAAAGTGTTCTTTGCTCCGGCTATCATCAGTTGAAGATCAAGTTGGAGGATGTTGCTAAGACCGGTTTTCGTACGAGATATGGACATTATGAGTTCTTGGTAATGCCTTTTGGATTGACAAACGCTCCCACAGCGTTCATGGACCTTAAGACCACAGTGTTTCGAGATCAGTTAGATAAGTTCATGGCTGTCTTTATCGATGATATTCTGATATATTCACCAGATGAGGAGACCCATGTAGAACATTTGAGAGTAACGCTGAATATACTGAGAGAGAAGCAGCTATATGCTAAGTTCAGCAAGTGCGAGTTTTTGTTCAAGAATGTTGCATTTCTGGGTCATGTTGCGTCCAATGATGGTATTGCAGTGGACCCAAAGAAGGTTGAGGCTATTACAGAATGGCCAAGACGGACAAATGTGACTGAGGTCAGGAGTTTCTTGGGACTTGCAGGTTATTATCGGAAGTTTATTGAAGGATTCTCGTAGGTCACAGTTCCACTGACTCGTTTGACACAGAAGAACATACACAATATGATTGGACTTCTGACTACGAGCAAAGCTTCGCTGAGATTAAGAAGAGATTGACATCAGTGTTAGTGTTAGCCAACCAATCTCCGGAGAAGGATTCGTGGTTTATAGTGATGTTTCCAAGAATGGTTTAGGTTGTGTGTTGATGTAAAAGGTGCAGGTAATTGCATATGCATCGAGACAGTTGAAGCCCTACAAGCAGAATTACCCCACCTATGACCTGGAACTAGGAGCCGTTGTCTTTGCGTTTAAGATTTGGAGGCGTTATTTATATGGTGAAAAATGTGAGATTTATACAGATCACAAGAGTTTGGAGTATCTCTTCACCCAGAAGGAATTGAATATGAGACAACGGAGATAGCAGGAGTTGATGAAGGACTACAATCTTGAATTCATTATCATCTAGGTAAGGCGAATAAAGTGGCGGATGCATTGAGTAGGAAATCAAGTCATGCCTGATAGACACCACTTGAGACAGAGATAGCCAGGTTTCAGTTAGACATGATTGAGTCGACAGCGAATGTTCTAGCTACACTAATAATTACAACGACCCTGATTGATCGGATTAGGGATGTCCAGAAGAGTGATACTGAATTGATGAAGATTGCGGAGGATTTGAAAAGAGGAATCAGGAAAAAACTTTGAGATTTATGGTGACGACAGTCTATGGTTTCATGACAGATTATGTGTACCCAGGTGGACGATCTTAAGAGGGAGATTATGACTGAGGCACATAATTCGAGAGTATCGATTCATCCCAGTGCTACTAAGATGTATCATGATCTCAAAAGAAATTATTGGTGGAACGAGATCAATAGACAGATTGCAAAGTTTATTGACTTTGGAATATGATGGAATAAAGCAAAATGACTCACTAAATTAGCTGCACTTCTTATACTGTGAAGTAGCAGTTGATCGACATAACTTGACGCATCATTATGGGTCATTGGAAAACAACTTATGTGTGTTTTTAACACATGGGTATGGTTATGTACATCCAACCCTCCCATACCCTGCCATAGGTGGGAGCCTCTAAGGCAATGGGGTAATGTTGTTGTTGTTGTATTGATCGTTGCCCTATATGTCAACAGGTAAAAGCAGAGCATCAGCGTCTGGCCGGTTTATTATAGCCACTTGAGATTCCTAAATGGAAGTGGGAGCATATCATGATGGATTTTGTTACCAAACTTCCTAAGACCCACAGTGGATTTGATACTATTTGGGTGATTATCGATAGGCTCACTAAGTCAGCACACTTTCTACCTATGTCGATTCAGGCTTCGATGGAAAAGTTGGTGGATATGCATATAGACAGCATTTTGAGCTTACATGGGACACCAATTCGTATCGTCTGTGATAGAGATCTACGATTTACATCGAGATTCTGAAAGGCATATCAATGGGCCATAGGTACTGAGATTAGGATGTGCACAGCGTTTCATCCGCAGACAGATGAGCAGTCGGAGCGCACCATAGAGACTTTGGAGGACATGTTATGTGCATGTGCGTTAGACTTCAAAGGTAGCTGGGATAACTCTATGAAGCTGATTGAGTTCTCATATAATAATAGCTACCACAGTTCTGTCGGCATGGCACCCTTTGAGGCATTGTACGGTGTTAAGTGTTGATCGCCACTCTATTGGGATGAGATCAGTGAAAGAGCCATCACGGGTCCAGAATTCGTGGAGAAAACCTTGGATAAAGTCAAGTTGATACGCGGTCGATTGAGAGTAGCCCAAGACCGGAGTAAGAGTTGGGCAGACTTTAAAAGGAGACCAATTGAGTTGATGTTGGAGAAAAGGTATACTTGAGGTTTTCCCCGATGAAGGGTGTCATGAGATTCAGTATTAAGGGGAAATTGAGCCCTCGATTTATTGGTCCTTATGAGATATTGGAACGAGTTGGAAAATTTATATATTGATTGGCGTTACCCATGACCTTGTCACAGGTACGTAGCGTATTCCATGTATTGCAGTTGCGACGTTATATGCATGACCCAAGCGACATCCTTGAGCAACAGCCAGTGACTATTCATGAGGACACGACTTACGAAGAGGTACCAATACGCACAGTGGATCATAAGGAGCAAACACTGCGAAGGAGGTCAATTCCGTTTGTGAAGGTGCAATGGAGTAATCATACCGAACAAAAAGCGACTTGGGAGCCAGAGCAGCAAATGCAGAAGCAGTACCTGCAGTTGTTTGTATGAGGTACGTAAGCTTCGAGGACGAACCTTTTTATAAAGGGGGAGAATGTTACGACCTGAAAAATTCTTCTGTTACGTCATAACGATTCCAATACCATAAACTAACTTACATTAGTGTGTGACCTCTAATTCCTTTAGAATGTCGATACGATAGCGAATTAGATAACAAATTTTCAATTGTATGATAAAACTCAAATTAAACTAATTCGCAACAACTTAAGCTATTAGGATAAATTAAATCAAAATGAAAATACATGACACGATAATTTTGTACACCTTAAATAAAAGAAAAACAAAATATATACATGAAAGAAAAAGAAATGAAAAAAGAAAAAAAAAAGGGAAGACAACTTGTCATACACTTTAGGAATTTTTGCATAAACGATTTGCATGCTTGGAATCTTGTCATAAACCCATCTCTCAAACCCATGCTTGTCATAACTTGTCCCTAACCCCATTCCTCAACCATGTTGGTCGGCCACCCGATAGGGAAAA
>AP025044.1:29725914-29739491 GCA_036186865.1 Eustoma russellianum | reverse complement strand
TGGGCACAATATGCTGGAGTAATACATCTTAAGGACAGAGTCCTAGACTCACCTCTGTTTGTCTGCTCTGATGAGATGTTGTTAGCGTAGCACTACTGATCTACTAAGCTGCTGATATGCAGTGCTACAGTCCTGAGCTTGGCTGATTTGCAGAGCTGCTGTTAGTGCAGGACTACTGCTGTGTTGAGCTCCGCTGCTATGCTGAACTCGACTGGTCGGCTGTTCAAAGTTGTTAGTGACTGATGTGCTGAGCTCGGCTACTGTACTGAGCTGGCAGGTCGGCTGTTTAGAGTTTCGCTATCCTGTCCCAGACGATTTGAGCTGACTTGCTTCTCGGACCGTCCCGAACAGCCGGCTAGGGGTTTGACTGATTTTGTTTTATTTCACACAAACACACAATGTACAGAAGACTTTTCCGATTTTGGCTAACAAGCTTAAGGCGTATTGTTAAATTTTGTACTGTCATTTCTTTCTGTTCACAAACCAATTGCTTATACTGATTTGCATAGTGCTTCTACTCCTTCTGTTTCATTATTCGAAACATTCGTTTGCTTAGTTGTTTGTTTCTACCCCCACAGACACTGAAATGGAGAACGAGAGCTCGAACTCGTTCAACACTGTGAATGGTGCACATCTTGGTATCGACAAACAGAACAGTGTTGTTCTTGTGGCATCTAACGCTAGGGTGCCTATGAATGCTCCTGCACCAGATCCTGCTATGGCTCAGTGGAGAAACCCGAGAAGTTCGGGGGAAGTATCTTCATTAGGTGGCAGCAGAAGATGCTGTGTTTCCTGACCACGTTGGGATTGGCCAAACTGTTGACTTAGGACCCTCCTGTGGTGGTTCCTGTTGAGTACCAGAATCTGAATATGTAGAACAACTTGGCGGTTGAAGCCTGGTCTTACAGCAGTTGTGTTTGTTTAAGTCATATTCTGAGTTGTTTAGATAATTCTCTTTATAGATTGTACTGTACTTATAAAACTGCAAAGTCATTGTGGCAGGCTTTAGATAAGAAATATCGCACTGAAGATGCCGGTGCAAAGAAGTTTATTATCGGCAAATTTCTTGATTTTAAAATATCAGATTCCCGAACTGTTCTTTCTCAAATTGAGAAACTACATATGTTAGTAGCCGAAATAGAAGAGGAGGGCATGTCGATCAGTGAATCTTTCCTAGTGGCGGCAGTGATTGAGAAGCTTTTTGTGGAGAGAATTCAGAAGCTATCTCAAACTCAAAGGAAATGACATTGAAAATATGATTGTCCGACCCCGCATAGAGGAGGATAATTGAAGATCTGAGAGAAAGCCACATTTGACTTCCGGTCATGCCAAAGTCCATGTCTAAGAGGCAAAGAAAAAGAAAGGGCATCTTGGAGTGAACAACAAAGGCAAACAGGTCGCCAAGAAGTTCACGGGGAAATCTTACAATTGTGACATTCAGGGGCATGTTAGCTGTGAATGACGCAAGGCCAAGAAAAGCAAACCAAGGGAAAAGTGAATCTCGTTGATGCCATGGATGATCTGAATCTATGTACTGTAGTCTCGGAGTGCAATGCCATAGAGAACATGCAAGAATGGTGGCTGGATACTGGAGCCACAAGACATGTCTGCGCCAATAGGACAATGTTCTCAGAGTACAAGCCCGGTAACAACGAACAACTCTACATGGAGAACTCTGCTTCATCAAAGATAGAAGGCGAGCTGACCTCTGGAAAACATCTGACTCTGCAGAATGTGATGCATGTTTGCAACATCTGAAAGAACTTGGTTTCTAAGGCTCTACTAGTTATGCATGGGTTTAGACTAGTGTTAGAGTCAAATAAAGTTATTCTTTCTAATGGAGTCAATGACATACTCTTCCTTGACTTTGGAATATGATGGAATAAAGAAAAATGACTTACTAAATTGGCTGCGCTTCTTATATTGTGAGATAGTTGCCAATCGACACAACCTGATGCATCATTATGGGTCATCGGGAAACAATCTCTGTGTGTTTCTAACAAATGGGTATGCTTGCATTCATCCGACCCCCATACCCCACCATAGGAGAGTGCCTCTAAGGCAATAAGGTTATGTTGTTGTTGTTGTACTTGTCTGATAGGATGTTTAAGTTAAACGTCATTACCATTGTACACGAGAAAGAATTGCCCGCAGATGCTAATAATAATGCTTCCTCTTCTTCTTACATGCGTGATTCTTTTTGTTTATGTAATTTTCATTTGGGACATGTAAATTACAAGTCAATACAAAGAATGATTAACCTTGACTTATTACCCAAATTGAATTTTACCAAGCAAAAATACCACATTTGTGTTGAAGCAAAAATGGATGTCATTTCCTTCAATAGAAAGGAACACTGAATCTTTAGACTTAATTCATATAGATGTGTGTGATTAAAAGTTTGTATAAACGAGAGGTGGTAAAAAGTACTTTGTCACTTTTATTGAACGATTACATTAGATACTGTATGTTTATTTGCTAAGCAGCAAAAATGAGGTCGTTGATGCTTTTAAAGACTATAAAAATGAAGTTGAGAACCAACTTAGCAAATGAATTAAAGCAATTCGTAGTGATAGAGGTGGCGAATATGATATACCATTTAATGAATTTTGTCCAAAACTTGACATCATTTATCAAAAGGCTGCACCATATTCACCTCAATTAAATGGTATTATTGAACGCAAAAACCGTACTCTAAAGGAGATGATGAATGATATGTTGATAAGTTCGGGATTACCTCAGAACTTGTGGAGGGGAAGCAATTCTCACCGCTAATGTCGTTTTAAATAGAATTTTGTCTAAAAAGATGGATAAAACACCATACAAACTTTGGAAAGGCCACAAGCCTGTAGGATCTGCAAGGCACCACTAGAAGGGGGGGTTGAATAGTGGGTGCGGAAAATGTGGTTTTTAAAATTAGTTTGAACCAAAAACCCAACTTCTGAAAACAGTTTCTGTTTTCAGGACCAGTTTTAAAACGTTTTGAAAACTAGGTTTCAGGTCTTCAAAAATTCTGAAATTTGGAGAGAACTTAGCCTCAGATGTTATGAGTGTCTCCTAAAAATTTCAAATTTAAATTCAACCTCTAACCCCTTGAAAATTTGTAGGTGGTCAGATCGCGCAAATCTGCCAGAACTGATACACTGATTTGCAAAATTAATTCCTATTTGTACACAACTCCAAATGCTCTGAAAATTTGACCAATACCTCCTTATATACTGTATTTAAATGGGTTGAAACAGTTTTGCAAAATTCTTTTGGGAAGTAAGTCAACTACAATCAAAGTCTCAACCTTTGCAAGTCTGAAAATCAGACTGCACTACTCTCAGAATGTTTGATGTTTGATCGACTTATACTTATCCAAAAGGGTTGAAACTTGTGCCAAATTAACCCTAGAACGTGTAGGTATATTTGTGGAAATTTTCGTGATTTTTGAAAATCGTTTACTATTTTTACGAATGCGAACACGAAGAGTAAACAGTGCAGTAACTGAAAAGTAAATGCAGAAAGTTAATGGCACCAAGAATTTTATACTGGTTCGGTTATAAACAACCTACTCCAGTCTTCAAGGAACATCTTCCTTGGTTCACACCTTACCGCAGGGTTGATAGAGTTACACCTAACTCCAATCCTTTACAAACCTTGTATGACGAGTACAATTCACACGAACACCACCACCTTGCTAGAATGAAGATTGATCACACCTTGATCAATCTTTTACAAAGATGTATGAATGGTGGTTCATCTCAAGCTTATTCAAGATTGAAAGAATATGAATACAATAGGCTTACAAGAAGAAAGAAAGAAAGAGAGAATGTAGAAGAAGAAGAACTAGGCTTTTGATCACTTTGATTTTGCAATGCTTGGCCTTGTTTTTGTTTGCTCTCTTCTCTTTTCTTTTAACCTTGCAGCCGTCCCCTTAGGTGTGTTTCCCCCTCTTGAAAATTGTCTTTTAAGTCCTTGAGAGAGTGTAAGACATCATTGTGACAAGGCCTTACTTACTTGGCATCCTCCTATTGGACCATCATTTAGTCTTCGCTTACTTGGCACCTCCTTATTGGCTCAACGTTGTCATCATGATGACATGGAAAAAATCTGAGATATACACTTTAACATGTGCCAAAAATAAATCACAAAATCATTCCATAACTTAAGAAATACACCATAAATTGCAAGACCAAGAAATCCTTCCTATTCTAGTGAGAAAATCGGCCATTAAGGGTGTCTTGCCATGCTGAATTTTCAGCATGTGCATTCTTCATTTTCTTTCAAAATAATACCAATTATTCTTTGATTTTTCATCATAAAAATGAATCAACAAGTTATGGTAAGTATTGCTACCAAATAAGAAATGAACTTGGACACAAGTAAGCCTTCAAATTCGGCCACACCATGTCTTCACACATGCTGAAAAATTTCAGCATTTGTGATATGTAGAATATCACACTTTATTATTTTACATAATATTCAAATCATTTCCATAACATCTTCAATTAATCCTCATGATTCAAGACACAAAATATCTGCATTTTTAACTAAAAATTTCGGCCATAATACAACATACATGCTGAATTTTCAGCATGTGTCATATATGTAACATAGTTTGAAATGTTACCTTTTGTAGCTCCTTCCTTTAGGTCACCAACTTTGTTTAACTGATTCTTGACCAATCAATATGCCAACATGGCTCCACATATGCTCCAAATCAGCTGTTATAGGCGTTGGTAATGTGTTTGACATGTGCTGAATTTTATTTTTGCTAACTTTATAAAATAGTGCACATTTAATAATACACACATGTAATATTCCAATCAGCCCTTAATTTAATTTTCTAGAACACTTTAAGATGTATATCATATGTAAAAAGTGTCTAGATACGTGTCACATGATGTACAAGAAAAACGTTCCATGTTATGTGCGTAGAAAACCGAATTTTCGATATTTATCGATTACCCGATTTTTCTCTAATTTAAATTCCAACTTTTGCACATGATATATATATTATGTTATACATAATATATATAATATATACTTTAAATCTCAGCACTTGGCTGGTTTAAAGTGGTACCATTAGCATGTGACAAAATTAAACTTGGAATCTTCACATTTTGGCCTTAATGTGGAGTAATTTGTGTGTGCCAACATGGAAAGTATTTTTGGCTGAAAATATCATGTATGGCACGAAATTTATGATGATTTTTGAAGTATAGGGGCTGACCATTTATTTATGGCAAGTACGTGACACGTTGGCGAAGTTTCGGTATTCGCCCGATACGACAAATTTCGGTTTAGAACCTTTTATCGCGTCGTATTTAATTTGTCATCACCATATCTTATATCATATGATATAAGACCTGAATATACTCATAAATGTGAGTTAAGTATAGTGGTGTGACGTTAACATACGTACATAAAATATATAACGTGTCGGTAGTACGTTGGAATACATGTGTATGTGCCTTTATTTAAAAAATCTGAAAATATATGTGATATATATGTGTATAGCCGTGTGCATTAAAGGATTGGGGGGAGGAGAAAACTTTCCTTCCTTAGCTTTGTTGCCTTTGTGCCTTTTCCAAATGTAGCTTCCTTTAATGAACTACTTAGTTTATTAAACTAAGTACTTCACTTAATGAACTAGTTTAGTTCATTAATGGTGGCACCTGAAAATAGTATAAACACAACAAATGTTTGCCATATGATGTAAGCTTTAATGCTTCATGGCTCGTTAGTACGGCAACATAATATATAAGCTAAATAAGGCAAGTAGTGGCAAGATATCATGTATTCATGTACACGTTTATATGCTTATATACATTTATATATATATATATATGCATTCAAGTTACTTATTTTGAAATCACTCAAACCCCCTTATCTCTACAATCTCCCCCTTTTGATGATTTTCAAAATAACTTGTGTACATGATTTAAATGCTATCTCTCCCCCTTGAACTATGCACAAATTTGAAATTTGAATTTCGAATTTCAAATCCGGCTCCCCCTTGATTTGTGCAATTAAGATCAATTAGCGTTCTCTCTCCCCCTTAAATCATGCTTTTCTCTCCCCTTTTATTTTGGAAAGTAAATCGAAAGATTCCTGTAAAGATAAAAAAAATCATGCATTTCATATACGTGCGTTCGTAAGGGTTATTTATTCAACCCTTTGAAAATGTCCCTTTTGGTACCCACATTTGGGTGACCTTTCTAGGTCTTCCAAAAGGTGAGAAAGATGATGAGAACGCAACATAATATACTTTAGGTGCACCTTTATCTGGCCTTTGGCCAAGAACTCCTTTAAACGCATTATATGTAGGACGTTTTTGATATGTCCTTGTGTTTGTATGCGTAGTGCGTGGATGGAATGAATGTCGTGTATGCAATACTCTTTTCTTTTCATGTCTATATGGTACAAAGTTGTGTTTCACGTGATATGAAGATGTGGTGGGACGTGATAAGGGAAGTGACGGTTTTTGCGTCATCTTAGACGCCACTTGGGGCTTTGGAGTGTCTACTTTCTTAGACACCACAAACTTAGTTGGTTTGGTTGATACTTCATTAGTATCAACGTATCCTAAACCCGTTTTGTCACTGTCATGCTTTTGTGATGATATAATGCTATGTAGCATGTTGGATCCCGTATCAAACTGTTTCACCTTTTTCTCTACATCGGCATTCCTTGATTTTAATTTTGAAATCTCGGATTTCAATTCAACGTTCTCGGATGTCAATGATGAAATTTCAGATTTTAATGAATTTATAGTGCATGAGAACTCTTCTTTTGAATCGTTTAATTGAGACACAAGATCTTTGTTAGAAGATTCTAACAATTTCTTGTCTTCAATTAATCGCTTCTTTTCTTTTGCAAGAGTCTTTAAAAACTTGTGAAATTCTAAATATTGACTAAATAAATCATCATATGAACATTCAGAATCGGAATCAGAGTCGAAAGATACCTCATTTGATGCTTTAGATGTAAAGCATACTTGTGCCTTGTGTTCTTCCGTATCATCAGTCTCAGAGTCGGATGTGTCACTCCAAGTGGAGGCTTTGAATGCTCTTCTCCTTTGCTTAGGTTCTGAGACGAGTCTATTCTTGTTCCAATCCTTGTCAGGGTATTTGTTTGTTTGTTTTTCTTTATTAGGGCAGTCGTATGATAGATGTCCAAGTTTGCCGCATTCATAGCACTTTATTTCCTTATTTTTATTTTTATGATCCTTAGATGAGGTAGACTTATGTTTAATCGATTTTCTCAATATTTTTCTTAATCTTTTAGCCATTGTGATTAAGTCCTCATCATCGGAATCTGTGTCACTATCATCTACGACGTATTCATTTGATTTAAATGCTATAGCCCTATCATTGTTAGAAATAGACTCAGAATGTCTTAAAGCAAGTTTGTTTTTCATATACCTTAAGTGATCCGATTAGTTCTTCCATTTTAATTGATTTGGTCTCTTTGCTTTCTTCTATGGCCGTTACTTTAGGATCCCACTCGGATGGAAGGCTTCGCAAGACCTTTTGTACCTTTTCCTGCATAGTGAAGGCTTTGCCAAGAGACTCAAGAGAATTTTAAATGTTAATCAAGCGTAAATCCATCTCAACAATAGACTCATTTGGCAATAATTTAAAGGACTCAAGTGTGGACATAAGCATATTAATTTTGGACTCCTTTACTTGGCTAGTCCCTTCATGTTTCATTTCAAGAATATGCCACATCTCTTGAGCACTAGAACAACTAGACACGTAACTAGCCTCACTTTTACTTAGGCCGTTTAATAGTAGTTGCATGGCTTTAGCATTCATGCTAAGTTTCTTTTTATCATCACTTGTATATTCTTGTCTAGTTTTAACGACTTCTAACGTGACTCCGTCTACAGTGGACAACTTAGATGGAACAAAAGGACCATCTTCTATAATTGACCAAAGATCAATGTCTATTGCCATAAAGAAAAGTTTCATTCTTACCTTCCATTGAATGAAAGACTCACCGTCAAAAAGAGGAGGCCTTATGGTTGACATTCCTTCTTGCACGGTTGTAGTTGCCATCTCACTGAATCGTTGGATTCTTTGAAGTGAGTGTTCATGCGCTCTGATACCAATTGTAGGATCTGCAAGGCACCACTACAAGGGGGGGTTGAATAGTGGGTGCGGAAAATGTGGTTTTTAAAATTAGTTTGAACCAAAAACCCAACTTCTGAAAACAGTTTCTGTTTTCAGGACCAGTTTTAAAACGTTTTGAAAACTAGGTTTCAGGTCTTCAAAAATTCTGAAATTTGGAGAGAACTTAGCCTCAGATGTTATGAGTGTCTCCTAAAAATTTCAGATTTAAATTCAACCTCTAACCCCTTGAAAATTTGTAGGTGGTCAGATCGCGCAAATCTGCCAGAACCGATACACTGATTTGCAAAATTAATTCCTATTTGTACACAACTCCAAATGCTCTGAAAATTTGACCAATACCTCCTTATATACTGTATTTAAATGGGTTGAAACAGTTTTGCAAAATTTTTTTGGGAAGTAAGTCAACTACAATCAAAGTCTCAACCTTTGCAAGTCTGAAAATCAGACTGCACTACTCTCAGAATTTTTGATGTTTGATCGACTTATACTTATCCAAAAGGGTTGAAACTTGTGCCAAATTAACCCTAGAACGTGTAGGTATATTTGTGGAAATTTTCGTGATTTTTGAAAATCGTTTACTATTTTTACGAATGCGAACACGAAGAGTAAACAGTGCAGTAACTGAAAAGTAAATGCAGAAAGTAAATGGCACCAAGAATTTTATACTGGTTCGGTTATAAACAACCTACTCCAGTCTTCAAGGAACACCTTCCTTGGTTCACACTAATCACACACACGCAGTACACCTTACCACAGGGTTGATAGAGTTACACCTAACTCCAACCCTTTACAAACCTTGTATGACGAGTACAATTCACACGAACACCACCACCTTGCTAGAATGAAGATTGATCACACCTTGATCAATCTTTTACAAAGATGTATGAATGGTGGTTTATCTCAAGCCTATTCAAGATTGAAAGAATATGAATACAATAGGCTTACAAGAAGAAAGAAAGAAAGAGAGAATGTAGAAGAAGAAGAACTAGGCTTTTGATCACTTTAATTTTGCAATGTTTGGCCTTGTTTTTGTTTGCTCTCTTCTCTTTTCTTTTAACCTTGCAGCCGTCCCCTTAGGTGTGTTTCCTCCTCTTGAAAATTGTCTTTTAAGTCCTTGAGAGAGTGTAAGACATCATTGTGACAATGCCTTTCTTACTTGGCATCCTCCTATTGGACCATCATTTAGTCTTCGCTTACTTGGCACCTCCTTATTGGCTCAACGTTGTCATCATGATGACATGGAAAAATCTGAGATATACACTTTAACATGTGCCAAAAATCAATCACAAAATCATTCCATAACTTAAGAAATACACCATAAATTGCAAGACCAAGAAATCCTTCCTATTCTAGTGAGAAAATCGGCCATTAAGGGTGCCTTGCCATGCTGAATTTTCAGCATGTGCATTCTTCCTTTTCTTTCAAAATAATACCAATTATTCTTTGATTTTTCATCATAAAAATGAATCAACAAGTTATGGTAAGTATTGCTACCAAATAAGAAATGAACTTGGACACAAGTAAGCCTTCAAATTCGGCCACACCATGTCTTCACACATGCTGAAAAATTTCAGCATGTGTGATATGTAGAATATCACACTTTATTATTTTACATAATATTCAAATCATTTCCATAACATCCTCAATTAATCCTCATGATTCAAGACACAAAATATCTGCATTTTTAACTAAAAATTTCGGCCATAATACAACATACATGCTGAATTTTCAGCATGTGTCATATATGTAATGTAACATAGTTTGAAATGTTACCTTTTGTAGCTCCTTCCTTTAGGTCACCAACTTTGTTTAACTGATTCTTGACCAATCAATATGCCAACATGGCTCCACATATGCTCCAAATCAGCTGTTATAGGCGTTGGTAATGTGTTTGACATGTGCTGAATTTTATTTTTGCTAACTTTATAAAATAGTGCACATTTAATAATACACACATGTAATATTCCAATCAGCCCTTAATTTAATTTTCTAGAACACTTTAAGATGTATATCATATGTAAAAAGTGTCTAGATACGTGTCACATGATGTACAAGAAAAACGTTCCATGTTATGTGCGTAGAAAACCGAATTTTCGATATTTATCGATTACCCGATTTTTCTCTAATTTAAATTCCAACTTTTGCACATGATATATATATTATGTTATACATAATATATATAATATATACTTTAAATCTCAGCACTTGGCTGGTTTAAAGTGATACCATTAGCATGTGACAAAATTAAACTTGGAATCTTCACATTTTGGCCTTAATGTGGAGTAATTTGTGTGTGCCAACATGGAAAGTATTTTTGGCTGAAAATATCATGTATGGCACGAAATTTATGATGATTTTTGAAGTATAGGGGCTGGCCATTTATTTATGGCAAGTACGTGACACGTTGGCGAAGTTTCGGTATTCGCCCGATACGACAAATTTCGGTTTAGAACCTTTCATCGCGTCGTATTTAATTTGTCATCACCATATCTTATATCATATGATATAAGACCTGAATATACTCATAAATGTGAGTTAAGTATAGTGGTGTGACGTTAACATACGTACATAAAATATATAACGTGTCGGTAGTACGTTGGAATACATGTGTATGTGCCTTTATTTAAAAAATCTGAAAATATATGTGATATATATGTGTATAGCCGTGTGCATTAAAGGATTGGGGGGAGGAGAAAACTTTCCTTCCTTAGCTTTGTTGCCTTTGTGCCTTTTCCAAATGTAGCTTCCTTTAATGAACTACTTAGTTTATTAAACTAAGTACTTCACTTAATGAACTAGTTTAGTTCATTAATGGTGGCACCTGAAAATAGTATAAACACAACAAATGTTTGCCATATGATGTAAGCTTTAATGCTTCATGGCTCGTTAGTACGGCAACATAATATATAAGCTAAATAAGGCAAGTAGTGGCAAGATATCATGCATTCATGTACACGTTTATATGCTTATATACGTTTATATATATATATATATATATATATATGCATTCAAGTTACTTATTTTGAAATCACTCAAACCCCCTTATCTCTACAAAGCCTAGCTACAAATACTTGAAAGTATTGGAGTGTCTGGCAAAGGTTTTTGTACCTAAACCAAGACAAGTAAGGATTGGGCCTAAAACGATTCACTGCATATTCATAGTTATTGCGACTAACAGTAGTGCATATCAGTTCTTGGTACAAATCAGACATTTCTGACGTACATGAAAATGTTGTCATGGAATCAACAAATGCAGTGTTCTTGAAGATGTCTTTCATAAGAAAGACAGAAAGAAACAAGTACTGGTAAGCGAATGCATGAGACGACCCCTCAAGAAATTGAGGAACTTCGTCAAAGCAAGCGAGCAGTATACCAACATCCTTTGGACTGGATTTTCTGACCTATATGGTAGAGAAACGAGCCAAGAACTTTTTCTGAGGCGGCATCAACTCCAGAAGCTCCTTTCTGGAAAGAGACAATAAACAGTGAGATAGATTCTATTCTTCAAAATCACACTTGAGAGCTGGTAAATTTTCCACCTTGAAGTAAACCACTCGGGTGCAAGTGGATTTTCAAAAAAAATTGAAAGAAGATGGATCTATTGACAAGTACATAGTCTGTTGGTAGCTAAAGTCTATTGAACGAAGGAAGGCTTTGACTTTTTTGATACCTACACACCAGCAACTAGAATCACTTCTATAAGGTTTCTAGTTGCTATTGCTGCAGCCTACAACTTAGAAATCTATCAGATGGATGTGAAGACTGCCTTTCTAAATGGTGAGTTAGAGGAAGAAATTTATTTGGAGCAACCTGAAGGGTTCGTTGCCCAGGACACGAGAAGAGAGTTTTT
The DNA here is from genome assembly GCA_036186865.1 of Eustoma russellianum. Classification (NCBI taxonomy): domain Eukaryota; kingdom Viridiplantae; phylum Streptophyta; class Magnoliopsida; order Gentianales; family Gentianaceae; genus Eustoma; species Eustoma russellianum. The sequence goes on along the minus strand of AP025044.1, from coordinate 29,727,518 downwards.
AGACTTGTTAAGTCTTTGTACGGACTTAAGCAAACACCTAAACAGTGGCACTTGAAGTTTGATCAAGCGATGATGTCTAATGGTTTCAAGATCAACGAGTGTGGCAAGTGTATCTACATCAAGAACACGCCAAATGTCTATGTAATAGTATGTCTCTATGTAGACGACATTCTAATCATGTGCAGTAGATGTTGACGCGAAACTTCGACATGATAGATATTGGAGTTGCCAATGTTATTTTGGAAATTAAAATTTCTAGGGTAGCGGAAGGACTCGTTTTGTCACAAAATCACTATGTTAAATCTGTTTTAATACGATTCAATATGTTTGATGTGAAACTAGTAAAGACTCCACTTGAGTTAAGTATACACTTAAGGATGAGCTTGCCATTGGAAGTCTGATGTACACAACGAACTGTACGAGACCATACTTAGCATGCTCAGCAAACAAATTGAGCATGTTTACTAGTGATCCAAGCAATGATCATTGAAAAACTCTAAATAGAGTGATGAGGTACCTGAAATATAGAATGAAACTTGGACTACATTACACAAGATATCCAGCAGTGCTATAAGGCTATTGTGATGCCAATTAGATATCTGATAGTAAAGACTCTAAATCTACCAGTGGATACTTATTCACAATTGGTAGTGCTGCTGTGTCGTGGAAATTCACAAAGCAAACGTACATAGCTCGTTCTACTATGGAAGCTGAGTTTATAGCACTAGATAAAGCCAGAGAAGAGGCTGAATGGCCTCGAAATTCGCTGAAAGATGTTTCATGCTGGCCTAAGCCAATCGCTCCTACCAGCATACAATGTGATAATCAGTAAGCTATAGGACGAGCTCAAAGCAGCATCTACAATGGTAAGTCTCGACACATACGTCGGAGACACAACACCATTAAATGGTTGATCTCTAATGGCGTGATTTCTATTGATTATATAAAATCAAAGGAGAATTTTGCGGATCCTCTTACAAAAGGCTTGCCTAAAGATCAGATGTCAAATTTGACGAACATAATGGGATTAAAGCATACAATGCAAGAACCTTTGTAATGGTAACTCAACCTTGTTGGCTGGAGATCTCAGAATATTGGTACAATGGAACAACTAAGTTATGAAGTTTCAGTAAATCATTTACTCTTTCTGTTAAATAAAAGTGCTGTCTGTAGAAAGAGTTAGGGTAAGCTAATGCTTTTAATGTTTCCTATATCTTGGTACAACAAGTGGAGTGTGGTAGAATACTCTCTATAGGAAACACCTATGTAAGTGTGAAGTGGGGTCGGTTCTATAAGAGCTTGTGAGACAAGAATTCTCTAAAACACTTTCTGAAAACAGGCTGTTCATGGACAAAACAAACACAACCATGAGAACCAAAAAGGTGTTAAAGGAAATGTTGTGTGAGTATTCTTGTGTAGGTTTATAGTAAAGGCTGACTGGTTCAAGACATCAAGTAACTAATTACCCGAGTGGATCTGACAGTACATCACTATGGAAGGTTCAAAGCCAGAAGCTACCTCTTCTGATGCAGCATTTTCTTGTCTGACTTCTCGATTATGCATCTCCGTTTGCAATAATTTCCATTCATGTGGGAGACTGTTGG
>AP025044.1:29710193-29723473 GCA_036186865.1 Eustoma russellianum | reverse complement strand
ACACTTGGTGAGCTACCGCAATATGCTGAGCTGGGAGTGAAAACAATGGAACTTCTTGGCTGCTGAATCTTTTGTCTAAGGCCGACAAAGAGACTACAGAAAAAATTGCTGCAATGATGAGGAGCTTTCGGAATGAAAGAACATTCTTTTTGAAGGGAAGAGATCACAATCAATAAGCATTGTGGTAATGGACTATAATATGTAAAGGGTGAAAACGTTCACCAGGTTTCATAAAAGATAACTTTGATGCGTCTGTATTTGAAAATTTTGGCAAGATTGGGGCGGGTCTTGAGGCCAGAGATGATGACGGACGGCTTTTTGTAGCACAAATGGTGAAGTTTCATTGCACCGCAGAGGCTAATAATGCCGAGGCATTGGCTCTAAAAGTTGCTGCTGATTGGATAGAGTATGAAGGATATGCAAACATGGAAGTTAAAGGGGATACACAGGGGATAAATTCAGCCATTGAATCATCGAACTCATCATCGCTCGACCTTGCAATGCTGGTTAATGATAATCGAGAAAACTTGTGGGCTTGTCTCAAATCCACTCCGCCATACAGTTACTCATAAGTAGCCGTATTGCACATCAACCTGGCGATAAAGAAAATGCAACGTTGTGGCTCACTTATTGGCTAGAGAGGTTAAGAATCTATGTAATGATTCGGAAACTTTCTACTGTCCTCGTGATGCAATCAGCTTTGCTTTAATATCAAGATTCAATATGAACAAAATAAAATGTTGCTTAGAAAAGGTAAAATCGGGCAACCTATTAGCCTGCTGCAAACATACAACAATTAACAACCATATTGTGTGCATGGTCTAAGGTAGCCAGAATATTTGGTTTCTACAGCCCAGAAAGAAAAAACGGAAGAGAAAAAGAAACAAACGCGCTATAAATTAAACCCATATTTTTGTTTAGCAGTCTTATTAATTATCTGCAGATTCCTCATTAGAGGGCTGGATTGTGTCACTTAATCCTTTTCCACCAGTCTCTAAAGGCAAAGAGAAAATACAAAAGCCTAACAGAAACATGACACCTTCAAAAAGAGCAATCGCTGCTGTTTGATGGCAACCCCTGACAAGCCCCACTGCTACTAGAGGACATACAATGCCTCCTACCCTTCCCATTGATGTTGCAATTCCAACACCAGTTGACCTCACTGAAGTTGGATATACCTGCATGTTTTTCACGTTAATTAGTAGCCTCACAATCTACCCATCTAAAAACTAATGTTGTTCCATCTATCAAAATGTATTATTTCTTTTGAAATATTTTGACAATATATAGTATATGACAGAAAGCAATGCACACAACAATTAATCTATGAAGTCAATGTTGCTTGCAGATATTGTGATAAGATACAGAAGTACACCTTCTGCAGAAATTCTGAGTAGAAAGTCTATTCGCCACAATGGTAAGAATGAAGTAAGCCTCTTGAATTTTATATGACCGTAGTCCTTCGCTTGATCAGCTAAGGCGGTTATGCTTATACAATCTGTATATTAGCTTTTCTTCAGCGAATCTTCGGGGCAACTTTTTGACATGGATGCGAAATAAAGACACTTTTTAGTTGTTCTATTTGAGTATTTTGTTTCTTATTATTTTGTAATGCCCCCACATCAGATTAAAATCCAATTTGTTTGTGCAGGTAACCATGTCTATCGTGTGTTCAGGTATATATGTCGCAGAGCAAGAAACAAAAATAATGTGTCCTTACTTCCCTTTGTAATATTTGAAATTAGAAGATATGTTACGCCTTGTGTTCATGACACCTTCGAGTAAATTAAGAAATTTGAGATGGCATGATACAGGAACAAATCAAGGAATTTAAGACAGTACCTCACGTAAGTAGGTTGTCATAACGTTGACTGTAGAAGAAACAAACATGCGAGCACCGAAGAGTAAAGCCGTGGTTACAATCTCATTTTGTTGAATTGCCAGAGGAAGAAGAAAAAGTGAGCCCAAAATACACATGGCTTTCATGGTAACCTTCCGGCCTAATCTATCCACGATGGTTGCACATATTATCAGCCCAGGTAGCTCTGCAAGTATGTTCAATTCCATCGCATGAATTTCATTTTCATTTATAAGTCGCATGAAGAACCAAAAACAAGACGATCAAGCAAAAAAAGCCTTTAGATTTTGTGGTTGGGTAGTATTTTCCATTTCTTAGGGACTCGAGTTCGAACCTTATCCCCATATTTTTGTTTAAAAAAAAAACAAGGGCTTTCAAAATTTCCAATGGAGGAAATCTTGGAACAATCCTATCATTTCCTTGTGCTTTTCTAGTCTTATTTATACTCATGAATGGTGATATGATTATACTTACAACCAGGGGATAAGATAGATTCAAGATGGTGTACACCTATAATTAAAAACACGAGTATATTACACTAAGAAACCAATTTTGCAATGTCAGGAAACTTGTTCGTAACTCATTGTGGATACTCCGTTTTCATAATCTTTAAAAGCATACTTTTTTGAGATTTTTTGCGCCACTATCAAGTTTTTCATCATGCAAACAGAACTATATAGGAAAGGCAGATTCTTGAAAATGAAAAAAGACATAGAAAACAAGAAGGGAAGGATATGATATGCATTTTACCTGCCAAAGTGGTTATAAAGATGTCTACGTAGAGGTTACCATTCTTCATATTCTTTAGAAAGCTAGCAGTGCCACAAATGCTGTGCTGGTTGCTTAGCTCCGAGGTCATCAAAACAACTCCATAATAAGAAAATGTATCAGCAAAGTTTGCAATCCAGAGGAGAAGAGTGGTTTTCCTTAATTGGGGTGAAAACAGAGCAAGAAATGATGAAACCCATGTTTGTTGATTGTCTCGTGGTTCTGCCGATTTTTTTAGAAGACTAGTGCTCAATGTTGGCACATTTTCTGCATCTGCATTTGGTCTTGGAGCTTCGGGAACAAGATAACCAGGAGGGAGGTTCTTTTTGTTGATTCTTGCAGCAGTCTCCAAAATCTTTTGAGCTTCCTGAATTCGTCCTTTAGTATATAGATACCGCGGGGACTCTGGTGTAAACACTGAAAGAAGAAGCACGAGCAAAGACGGTAGGCATGATAAAGCAATTAGCCACCTCCAACCCAATCTTGGCATGATAATCTACAATCATTAGATATCATTCAAATAATCGGTCATAACCCTATGGAAAAGGAAACCAGACATTGCACATTGATATGCAAAATTAACATGATTTTTTCTACTAAAGAGGAGATGACATTAGAAATTTGTAAGCAAAATTTTACTTTCTCAGGACCACAGGCATCACACTGAACCGAATGGCAAGGTCAATATATCTTCATGTTAACTATTAAGGAGCAAGTTACACCATCCTCTTCCTCTACCAAGGACAAAAGAATCTAAAAAGAGAAAACAAGAAAAATCTTCATACACCTTGTCTCAAAAATTCGGTCTTTCAAGTGTCTAAAGAAAGGAGAAAAAATGAATAATTGATTTTCTTTATGCTTGTTGTTGATGATCTTTTCTATTCCTTGATCTAGTCTTGCTTCTGATTTGTGGAGGTGATTCCACATTTATGATGCCATAACAACGCAAGAACCTAAACCTGGTTTTCTAATCACAGCAGTTTCCCTATTACTGCCCTTTGACTCACTTCATCTATCAATGCATCCCTTGTTCTAACTTCTTGATTTGGACATAATACATGTGTGTCAACCCTCATGGCAGTTAGTACTTAATACAATGCAACAGGGTGCAAAATAGGCATAGCTGACACTTGCACAATGGCACTTACCCATGCGAAAGCAGCCTCAAGAACATTTCCACATGAAAAGAAACTTGTAAGTGCAAGAGACCAAGCACCACGATTAGGAGTGGGAATAAACTCTAACAAACATAAAGCAAAGACATGGCCACCTCCGATACCAAAACCAAGCAAACAACGGGAAAACAAAAGAGTTTTGTAGTTTGGGGAGAACGCGCTACAAAACCCAGCCACAGCTATTGTAATAGTTGCACCAAGATATCCCTTCCTGCAAATGGCAAACAAGAGAATGAACAAAGAGACGGTTTTGAAGACCGCAGACACAATAACAAGTGGAATCTAATGAAAAAAGATGTATTTGAGGCAATTGGGACTTCTTATTGTGATTATTGACACTATCTGAGTCTCGAGTATGATCTTGAATGCATATGTTGTGTTACACAACTCAAAAGAGCTTTCAAAGACCAAAATAGACACTACGCACTCATGGTTTATTGAAACACAATTTTCACATGGAAAACGATAATCTCAACATGGTACATTCATGCTTCTAAAGGATGCTGCGGATAAAAAGAAAGAAGCATTTCACAATAAGCAAAATGATCGTTGTACATGATACGTCCATAATAAGACACTTCAGAAACGAAGGATCCTGTGGGTCAGAAAACACACAATTTACATATAGAGGCAAAGCTTTTGTGCATGTCCTTCATGACTTGAGCTCCCCCCGTCCAGTGTTTTGTCCGTCACCTTGTGTTCTGGTGATAGAACAAACGAAAGCCTTGGCTGCCTTAGCTTATGTGTGCTTCATCGTTTTGCAAAGTGTGTACTTCACTAAATGTGACTGCTACATGTACCGACACCATAGTACAACTTGCACATTATCTATAATATACCACAGCAATGGTATAAGACTTAACGAGCTAAAAAAAGAAAACAAAACAAAGATGATGCACAAAAGTTTTGTCACTAATTATGCTACATTGGTATTTGATTGTTCAATCAATTTGCAACATTTTGAAAGGAGACAGTATAGAGCCTAAAAATAATCAGATTTCGTTGGTAATATCACAATGCTACTAGAATTTTGGTACTATCCCTATTCACTACCCACCACAAGGACCACCAAAAAAAAGGGTGGGTGTGCGTGTGGGGGAAAGAGGGGGGGGGGGGGGTTTGAGGGAAAGGGAGGTAGTAGGGCTAAAATGCCGATGACAAGTACCTTCTTCCATAACCATCAGAAATGACACCCCAAAAATAAGCTCCAAACAGCATGCCAGCGAACACCACAGATGAAAGTAAGCTTTCATCCCTAGGAGAAATCCCCCATTCGGATTGGACCGCTACCCCCACTACGGACAGGAGCATCATTTCCATCGCCTCAGACATCCACCCAAGACCTGCATAAACCAGTAGGAGGCCCTGGAATTTCCCAAATCCAATTGCTGAAAGAGCCTCTTCTGGTGTATATCCATTGCCCTCATCGCCCATTTTCTACATATTGATCAAGAATAGTCCGCACGAACACAGTTAAATTGTGTTCAATCATCTTACATTATATACGACACTAAATCCTACAAGAAATTAAGGCCATTGCAGCATTAAGTCATAGGGAACTAGACCCACCATCAATTTAGTTCATTTGATTGCTCAATGTCTCAATCTTTTGAATTTGATTATAATATATACGGTTCAGAGGATTCAAGTTCATGTATACTAGTTGAATATGTGCAGAGAGAAAAGCAGAGAGGAAACAGAGAAATCAAATGATTTACTTGTTACAACAACTTTGGTCTTTATTTGTTGATCCTCTTTGCAGCTTCAGCAGAATGTAAACCTTTACAATGAGTGGGTCCTACAAAAAGAAAAGAAGAGAAAAATTAATTGAATAAAACAGAGTGACTTAGCTTGTAAAGTACTAGTGAAATTTAGTTCAGGTGATTGCAGAAAGGAAGAAAGAAAAGGTGAAATAAAAATGACGTCGAAATTTCATATGGAAAACTGAATGATTTTACCAGAAGAAGGCAAATGTTGTGCTGGTGATTGAGTTTGTACGGAAGAAAGAATCTTGGTTGCGCTCCGCCATTGTTGTACTTTGAGAGCTTGATTAAAATCAAGGGACGAGACAAACAAGTTGGCATGCAATTGTCAACTAGCAATAAAAGGAAAAAGAAAATGCAAAATAAAAGAAAACATCAGCGTCATATGCAGTGCGTGGGGCCACAAGGGTGAAATTTAAACGTACTCAAATTTATATTTTATTCTTTTCAAAACAAAAATTTATATTTTGTTCAATTGATTCAGTTCAGAACTTATGGATCTTACGGATCTAATATTTTTATTTATTTTTTGAGAAAGACTACTAATTCCTGTCAACGGAAAAGAAAGACTTTGACAAAAAAATTCAAAAATATTGTAGTTTTAATAAAACTCACAATTGTCGTAATTTTTGATATTTTTTTCATATCTATCATGCACGGTTTTATCAAAACCGTGGTATTTACAACATTGTATGCTTAGTGCACTCAATTAGACATTCTCATAGAGGGAGATTATTGTAGATGTCGTACAGTTCGACTGTGCTGGCGAGGTTGTCATCTGTACGTATCTAGAATGCTCATATGTTACTTGCTCAAGGACCGCTAATATTGTGACATATTGTTGAGTATCACCCCTCTCATAGGCGATGAGACGGTTTGGATTGACGTAGGAGTTGCCGCCTAGGTACATCGACACGCGCATTGCCCTGTATCAGGTAACAAAAACAACAGGGTACGTCGACTACGCACAGGTTTATGCTATATTCGTACAGTATTGGAATAATCAAGCACAGGGGATCGAGAGACCTATACCATAGGCATGCGTCATGACAAATTATTCAGTTACATGCAATGGTATAGATCTCAGACACTGCTCCTACTTGGTCGACCTCGTGTTGAGTGTGAAAGCAACGATTGTTTTCGTGGTTCTGCATCTAATTTTATACAAGTTGTACATATACATCTGTTACATTTAATTACGTTATTGCAAATTAAATGTGTTCATAAATTACATGTGTTTGTTTATTGACGTTTATATCATTTACATTTTATGCAGCATGATTGAGATCTACCATGCTACGGTCACAGTAAGGGCCGACAGAGTCATAAAGATTGCATTGCAGAGGCTCAAAGCGGAGGCTCTTGGATACCTTCTCTTGTAGGAACCTCCCATCACCTCCACCCAGCAGTCCGCCGATGTATTTTTTTTTCAAATTTTGACGCATCTCAAATGGAGGGTTGGTTGTATGAACATGCATAGGCAGTAGCTTCATTGTAAGCATATGCACAAACATCTGCATGTCACTCGGGGCATGCGTACGTAGGAGCATAATCACATGCGGATACATCCTTTCGTACATCAATCATCGATGGGAGACATGCATTTGGTCAGAACGACCAGGATGACATGCTTGAATAGACACTCTTGGGCTTGACGATCCTCACTTTTCTAGGTGTTAGAAATCTAGCGACAGACTTGTTGTAGGCAGAGACGGATATACATATATCATATCAGGAGACCAATATACCGTCACCGCATTCACATTCACACCCCAAACTACACAAAGAATCCCAAAGAATCAGGTTCACCTAGACGTAATAGAGCTGCTTTGAGGCCTGAACATAGGAAGTTTTGTTATATCGGTAGACACATTTGAGATGTATATTGTATTTGTGTTGTGTGTACGAGATTTCCTGTTGAGTCATACTTAGTGTACACTTTCGATTCATTCTTAATTTATATTATTTTGTTCTGGTTGTACTTTCGTTCTATAGCATATTTGCACATCTAGTTTCATATCCAAGTCAATTGCGATTTGCAATACGAAGAAAAAAGATATTTGAATATCTGGATATGTCATTTTATCTAAGGAAATGGAAACATAAAAATTTTGGTCCTGAGAAAATGATATGGTTTTATAAAAAATACGCATGAACACAACCGTAAAGAATGAACACGAACTTGTTTTCTTGCCGAAAAAATCATATTTTTTATTAAAAATGGTGGACACACTATAAATTTGATGGTAGCACCATGGTTTTGACAAAACGTATAATATAGATGTAGAATTACTTTCAAAATTTGATAATTGTGAGTTTCTTTAAATTAAAGCTACAATAATTTTTGGATTTGTCTTTAAAGATTTCTCTTTTTTTTAATTCAACTTTTTTGTAAATTCTTATTTACTATTTTGATAATATAAACAAATTATCAAAATATGAAATAAAAAATATTCAATATACTATCTATTTTAATCATCATAGCATGTTTTTAATATAAAATAATTAGTTTTTATAAACAATCTACTATGTTATGCAAAAAAATTTTCGCATGAAAAGTGAAAATTGTGTATTCGACCGCAATAATTGCTTAATTTGTGACTGGCGCATATGGTCAAAAATGTCTTCAGATGTTATTACAAGAAAAGATGCTAACGTAGTTTTGTAATGATGTAAGGAGTATGAAATTAATTATTACGATCCGAATTCGTTGTCCAGATTTTAGATATTTGCTCATGTTTATGCTTGGAGACGTCACTATAGAATTAGTGAATACTAACTCCTTCAAGCTTCGTCTTTCTTGAACAAAAAATGAGTAATCATTATCGAGCCACTTAAAAAGTCATATGTATTAATGCATATGAAAATGAAGTTGGCACACTTAAAAGAACTCCAAGTGTAGTAAACCAAGTATAAAAGCTCAAGTTAAAGTCTAAGACGTCTATCTCCAAGCTATGCTCTTCTTCGGATGAAGAATCTTGGTAGTTAGATTCCTACATACCCCGTCCCATAGTTAGTTTGAGAGTATCGTTGGTCCATAATTATCATTTTATACATTTGGCCAGCTTGATTTTTGGATGATGAGATTTGCGTTTTATGGTTTATTATTGGATAGTCTTTTGCTACTGGTAGTTTTTATAGATTTCTTGGAACAAAAAGAGAAATCTCTCGCTCTGGGTCCTATTGCTCCAGTCCTAAACATTGTGGAGAATGCAAATCAGGAGTCCAACGGCTTCGTAGGTTGTGTGAGGACTTACACAGTGACCCCCACAATGTGCCCCTTGCAAACCAAGCCTTCGGCCTAGCAGCGGAACACCCACGCTGTGCGTGTCCCTAGAATCGAACTATTGACCTCTTAGAGCAAATCACAACCCGATTACCAACTGGACTATGCCCTAGAGGCATTTTTTATAGATTTCTTTTGCTATCATGTTATGCTTTGCTCGTTATTGTGGTTTGCCTCTGTTGTTTTTGGTGGTTGCGCGATGAATACGGTCTTTTGGTTGTCAATATGGCTGTTCTTGTTTTTTTTATGTTTCAAAACGGGGAGAAGTTCGGAGATTAAGGGAAAAGTTTAAGTTTGGGTTTGGGAGATAATTCAAACTTTTAGACTAGTTGGCCTAAATGAATAGTTTGGGTTTGGGGATATTTCAAGCTTTCGGACTAGTTAGGATAAATAAGTATTGTGGGCTGATTTGACCTGGATGAGTATTATGGAAATATAATCTTAGGGATGTTGAGAATGTTGTGTTTGGATCATTTTCAAAAGAATGATTTTAAGTGTAAAATGATTAAAAGTATCACTTTATATTATAAAAGTATCAAAAAGTTGAAACAAAGTGGAAACAAGTGAAAAAGGGAAGTCGATCTTTCCGCCATAAACACATGGATCGATCGATGTACATCATCCTCTAACATCGATCGATCGATGTTGGACAGAACAAAACCAAAAACTTACTGTGAGACGTCGATCTCTCACGTGGATCAATCAACATACGAAAGCCCCTCACATGGATCTCTCAACTGCAGGGACATCGATCGATCGATGTATACATCAATCTCTAAAATTGAGACATAAATTGATCGATGTCAACAGATTTCTGAAAAATTTCTCCAACATGTGACAAACTAATACTCGTTTTTGAAGTACACATGATCTTCTTTGCATGTAATAAGTTTTTAAACATTCCATATATGTTTATCATGTTTCATTACTTGGATTTTATGTGTTTATGAGTTCATATATACATGTGTTATATCACTAACTTGCCAAAGAAGTTATTACAACTTACCACAAGGGCAAAGGAGTATGTTTTGAGCTTTTTCAGGGTCTTATCACATGGAGGATGTTCATATCCATGAGAATACAAAGTTGGAGTATCTATGCACCCTTTTTGACATATTTGGCACTCAAAGGTATTTTGGTCATATTGGTGCTCAAGGGCATTTTTGTCATTTACACAGATTTATTTTCAGTGTAATGCTAAAATGGTTTCCCTATGGATGTCTCTTATATCATATTTATGATCTTCATATTATTCTTGGTGATTCATGGACTTCATATCTATATTAACCATATATGTTATGGTTTTCGGTTTTCTTGGACTTCTTATGTTGTGACATTTATTTTGTCACATTATATGATTATCATGGTGTTATCATGCACATATTTTGGGACTTATTCTTTATTATTTTCGGATGAATATTGGTTAAAAAGATGAGAAACAATCAGCCACACTTGAAGGAGAGAAAAGGGGAAGCAGTTTTGATCCATGGTGATATTTACAATGCAGCTGATTCTTATTATTATCCAGCCATTATTATCTGATTTTTTACTCATTTTTGAACATTAAAAACGTTCATATATGTATATGTGAGGTGGACAAATCAAATTTTTACATATGAGCAACACTACATCACAATGACCAACCAAAACACTCCAAGATGACATGTTTGCAAGGAGTTGCATTCTTGGCACCCTATGTGGCATTAATTTCGATTTTGACAGCTGAATAACTACATATTTGGTCAGCCATTACCCTTCCAAAGTTGTTGCAGAGGTTGAGCAAAAGGTGGAGGAAGAAGTGGTCGTCCAAACCACTTGATATTTTCTAAAAATTCCTGAAGAAATTTCAGCACTTGACATGGACCAATCACATGTCTTGAAGGTGCCAACTAATCAAGGTGATGAGGTGGTCTTCCAATCAAATGAAGACAAGTGAGATTGATGATACAGAAGGTGACATGTGGGCATCCTAATCCACAAGGGGCTGCTCACACCTATAAATAGAAGAGGAGTTGAAGAAGAAAGAACACAACTTGAACACACCACTTGAAGCTATGTTCTTCTCTTATTCTTCTTCTTCTTCTCCATTCTCCATTCTTGTTCTTGCAGTTGATGTTATAGGTGATTTTGATTGTTATTGTGCTGCATACACACTTTTTGTACTCGTAAAGTTGTAATTGATTAGCCATTTTATACGGCTACATCAATAGGTGGTGAGGTGATTACATTCTTGAGTATGTAAGGTGATGTGATCAAGTCTTGATTAGGGTTGGTGTATAACCTAAGATTCAAATACTTTGTAGGTTGTAAGGTGTTATTCTCATAGTGAAAATCCAAGGAAAGGTATTCCTTGGGACTGGAGTAGGTCACATTGACCGAACCAGGATAATTCTTGGTGTCTTTGTCTTCTTTACTTTTCTGTCCGTTTTTCACAGTTTCTGCATTGAATTTCTAAAATCTCGAAAAAATAGAAAAACTTTTTCAAAAATTCTGATTTTTGGTGTCAACCAACTTCAGACCGGTAGCTTTCATTTGAAAGAAAAATGACTTGATTTGAGAAAATAAAAGTTAGTCAAACAGTCGTTGCAAGTTAGTTGCACAAATCCGTCACCAAAACTAACATGTCTTCAAAATTTTGGAATTCTGTATTATTTAGCTAGGATAATCAGTCAACAATTTTTGAAAACATAAACTAGACTTCCTAAGATTTGTTTTGACATAAAGATCACACCTTTTGGATAAGTACACAAGGAGTTCTAGGTTTTCTAAGTTGAATAACTTTTCGGTCCTGTTCTGAAAAATCTGTGTCACTAAAAGTTTTTACCTTTTTGAATGATCAAACGACTTTGGATTTCTCTCAAATTTTTACAGGAGTTATAAAATGTCTTGAAGTTTATTTCTGGAAAGTTTCAAATACTTTGAAATTCTACACAAAGAGAAACAATTTTTTAAAAGCAGACTCTGATTCTGAAACTTATAGAATCAGTTTTGAGGGAAGTTTTGAAAAGAGTTTTTAATAGTGTAATTTCTGCTAACTACTATTCATCCCCTTTAGTGGTGTTTCTTGCAGGCGTCACGGTCCAACAATTGGTATCAGAGACAGGTCAACACCACACTAAGACGACAAAGTTAGAAGCAAGAGTAGCTTGGAGCTTTCTTGTTCAAATCAAAGGTACTCTATCTATTCACTATGGCATTGATCTCTCACAAAGGTGAGTTGGAAGGTATGTCTACTCAACGTCCTCCTGTTTTCGATGGTAATAATTTCGTTCATTGTAAACTTAGGATGAGGCTATTCTTAATGGCTATAGATATCGATTTATGGTCTATAGTTGAAGATGGGCCGTACATTCCAATAAAGGTTGTACAAGTAAATGGTGTAACACAAGAAGTAGAAAAATATAAAAGTGAATGGTCAACCAAAGATAAAAAGAAAATGTCCATGAATGTTAAAGCTATGCAATTACTTTTGAATGGACTAACGGCCTCTGAAGCAGGATATGTTTCAAACTGCACAAGTGCACACAACATGTGAAAATATTTAGAATTAAAGCATGAAGGTACTAGTGATGTAAAAGAGTCTAAAATAAACATGTTTATGACTGAACTTGAGTCGTTTAAAATGTTGCTGAACGAATCCATAACATCTATGGATTTAAGAATTACTAATATTTTCAATGCACTTAAAGCTCTAGGTAAATCCTTTACCAGAAACGAGAAAGTTCAAAAAGTGCTACGAAGTCTTCCTGCTGAAGGGATCCGAAGGTGACAACAATGGAGGAAACCAAGTCTATTATAAAAATGGATGAACTAATTGGCTCACTAAAAGTTTACGAGGCTTAACTAAATCAAAGGAAAGCTGAGTCTTCTAAACAATCCGGTAAGGATATAGCTTTTAGTTCAAATGAGTCTCTAAAAGTAAATGAAGCTTGCTCAACAAGTAGTGATAATGCATTAGATGATGATATAATAATGGTGGCTAGAAAACTCCAAAATTTTTTTAGGAAACATCCTAATAAACCAAATAGGTCTAAACCTTCTTCTTCTTCTACCCTACAATCTAAAAAGTCAAAATCAAGTAAAAACAAAAATAATAAATGGTATCACAAAGAACTTAAGTGTTACGAGTGCAGACAAAAAGGTCATATATCTTATGGTTGTCCGAGTAAGAACGCTAAACCAACCAAGGAAAGGTCCAAGGAGAAGGCCAAAGATGGTTCAATCAAAGAAAGAGAAACGTGCACTTAAGACAAGCACATAGAGTGATTCTTCATATTCAGAATCTGAGCACTCGAAGAATGAGGAGGCTCAAGTGTTCTTCGTCTCAAATGAGGAAAATTGCAAGAAAGGAGAAAAAAAGAAGATGAAGACAAAAGATATAAAAAACAAATGGTTTTTAGATAATGGATGTTCAAGACCCATGACAGGGA
>AP025044.1:29676401-29707211 GCA_036186865.1 Eustoma russellianum | reverse complement strand
GATTTAGATATTTCTACATATACAAGTGCTAGAAGGTGGATAAACTTTTTATATAAAGTTATGGTATTGCATATTCCCTTTGACTATCATTTTTCTTACAAACCATTTGATTCTTTATGCGACGTTATTTAAATTACAATGTTCACGTAGATAGGGATCAAAGTTTTTATTTTCATTGATAATACTGTTGTACATACAATTGTCTGATTTATACGGTTTAATATAAGCTATAAAAGGACAGAATCAATCAATCAATTTATGTAATCAGGCTAACTAAGGTATGGATTGATTGTGTTACCAATGGAAAGGATATATTCTTGTTTGAAAAGGAAAGAGTTATTTACTAACACCCCCCCTCAAGTTGAACAGTAGGGTCCTTAATGTTCAACTTGTGTAGAATATTAGCAAAGACTCGCCCATTGACACCTTTAATGAGTATATATGCGAGTTGATCTTCTCAGCGTATGAACACCATAGCAATAGTACCACTATCAAGTTTTTCTTTAATGAAGTGACAATCAACCTCGATATGCTTAGTTCTGTCATGTTGAACATGGTTTTCTGAGATACTGATAGAAAAACACAGTTTATGGCTACATGGATACGGTGAGTCCGAGGATTATAGCATCGGTATCCTTTTTGAATAGAGGTATAGCCAACAAAGGAACACTTCTCAGCACATAGGTCAAGTTTATCACGTTAGGTTTTAAGGACATGAACAAAAACAGCACAACCGAAGACTTTGGGAGGTAGTGACAATACGGAGGGGATGGTAGTTTGAGTGGCTAGCATTTGGAGAGGTGGTTGATGATGAAGGATGGAAGTAAGAAGTCTATTACTGAGATAATTAACAGTAGACACTGCCTCCGACCATAAACCACGAGGAACATTTGCATCAATCATCATGGCTCGTGCCATTTCCAGAAGGGTTCGGTTCTTTCTTTCAGTAACTCCATTTTGTTCAGGAGTGCTAGAGCAAAAGGTTTGATAAATCATGCCATTATTGGAGAAAAAGTTTTTCAGTGCCCCTTCAAAGTACTCCCCACCATTATCCGATCGAAAGATTTATATGGAAGTGTGGAATTATGTCTGAATCATTTTATGAAATTCCACAAACTTTGTAATTACGTCAGATTTGTGTTTAAGGATGTACAACCAAGTCATTCGAGAAAAATTATCGGCAAAAATAACAAAATATCTAAAACCAAGTGGGGTAGGATACGGAGCGGGGCCCCACACATCTGAATGTACTAATGAAAACATTCTGCCCACACGAGTATTATTAGCCCGATATGCTGCTCGAGGCTGCTTGGCCCGGAGGCAGGTGTTATAGGTTAAGTTATGCAAATTATTTAATTGAGAAGGAAAAAGTTCTGGAAAAAGAAACTTGAGATAGCTGAATGATGGATGCCCTAACCGGTGCCAGAGCTGTAGCTGATGAGTACCCATTCCTGTGGCAAGATTAGACCGTCCCTGTCGCTCTACAGCATTCACATAATAGAGTCCACCACTCTCAGTACCACATCCAATGATGTTCCCTGTATGAATGTCCTGCAACATGCAAAACGAAGGGTACATGAGGATGACACAATCAAATTATTTGGCAATTTGACTGACTGACCGTAATTTTGTGGAGAGAGAAGGGACAAACGGGAAACGGGGTAAAGTAATATTAGGTGTGATAGAAATGGTCCCGCCTCCATGGACATGAATAGTTTCACTTCTAGTAGTCTCAACGTAAGATTTTAAGGGATGTGAGTGACTAACTAAGTCATTAGGGTCAAACGACATAGTGTATGTAGGCCCCGAAGTCAATTATCCATAGGGAGGTGGCTTGGGCCAGAGAACGACCAGTGTTGCAAGCATAGCTAGTTTTATGATGCAAGTAGAGGTCCTGATGGGAATGGTGGGATGAATGAGGGGTCAGCTCATAGTTATTGAAAGTTGAGGAGCTCATTTTAGAATTAGGTGGAATTTGAGGGGGGGTAGGTTATAATTTTAGGTGTCAGTTTGACTGCATTAGCCTTTTCAGAAACACAAGGGACTTGGGGGGTAATTTCATAATATAAAAAAGGAAAGGGGGGCTAGGGTTTCCCTCAAGCCCCCTTGTACCTCCAGCCGTCGAATTCCTTGTTGCCATCGAGGGGTCTGCCTTCTGCTGCCCTCCTTCGCTGCCTGCCCGTTGTGGTTGGTTCATTGTATTGGCGCTGTCCTCCTCCGGAGTAATTATGGTGGCGGCCCAGTTCCTTCAAATCCGATGGTTGTGACTTTCTTTCCCTTTTTACAATCTTCTTCTTCTTTTGTTCAAACTGGTCACCAATGGCCATAAGAAACTGGTAGAGACGAAATTCTTGTATTTTCTGATTGTACAACTTGATGTCTTCTGGATAACGCATCGGGTTTGGGTTTTTGGTGTCAATTAACACCCACACATACTGGAGCTTGTTCCAGCAGTCTTCAACACTGCAATCCCATTGTCGGATGGTGCTGGCTCGTTTGTGAAGGTCAAAAACTTGAAGACCATCACCATCCATTCCATAGGTAAGAGCTAGGCCATCCCACAAGGCCTTAGTCGTGGGATACCTAGTGATATTGCAAATCGTTGTTGGTTCCACATTATGCAAATCCAGGTAAATACCTTGTTATCATCTTGCTCCCATCTGATGTAGTGTGGATCATTGGGTTGTGGAGGCTGGAGATTGCCTGTTAAATGTGAGATTTTGCCTTGGCCAAGGATGTCTCTGTATATGACAGTGGACCATAATGAGTAGTTGGCACTGTTAAGTTTGACTGAGATATGTAATGTTACGGGTGCAGGTACAGGCATAACTGGTTATGGTGGTGGGTGGGATGAAGGCTATCCCAGAGAATTTGGGCTACCTGTAGTGCCAATTCTCCGGGGACAAAATTGGTAGTGGAGGATGATTTTGGTGTGGTGGTAGGGGCTTCAGTTTTTCTGGTATCTGACATGTTGTATTGGTGATTTTGCAGGTTGGTATGAACAAGAAGAGAACAGACTTAGTCAAGGTTAAAGTATATCAAGAAACACGACCGTATGACTATGAGGGCTGATCAAAGGGTAACCGTATGGCTGAGGAAAGTACACTGGTCTAGTGTGACAGAGAGGGGTATAATGCTATGATGAGGTTGTTACTGAGCCTACTCTCAGAAACCCCAACAAAGTAGTTTACAGAGAGGAACTTGTAGAATCTGCAAGGGACCACTAGAAGGGGGTTGAATAGTGGGTTCGAAAAATGTGGGTTTTAAAATTGTTTTAGACCAAAAACCCAACTTCTGAAAACAGTTTCTGTTTTTAGGACCTGTTTTGAAAACTAGGTTACCGATCTTCAAAAATTCTGAAATTTGGAGAGATCTTATTCTCAGATGTTCTGAGTATCTCCTAAAAATTTCAGATTAAATTCAACCTTTAACCCATTTAAAAATTGTTGGTGGTCAGATTGTGCAAATCTGCCAGAAACGGTAGTCTGATTTAAAAAATTAATTTCAATTAAACCGTGACTCCAAATGCTTTGAAAATTTAATGACTAACTCCTTATTAGGTGTATTTAATTGGGTTGAAACTTTTTTGAAAAATGCTTTTGGAAAGTTAGTCAAATACGTTCAAAGTCTCAACCTTTGCAAGCCTGAAAAACAGACTGCACTAGTCTCAGAACGTTTGGCGTTTGGATGACTTATACTTGTCCAAAAGGGTTGAACCTTACGCCAAATGAACCTTAAGACGTGTGGCTATGTTTTCTGAAAAATTCGTTATTTTTAAAGTTTGTTTACTATTTTTAAGAACATGATAAAAATGATGCATTGTGCTGGAAACTGAAAGTAAGTGCTGAAAAGTAAAGAACACAAAGAATTTTATACTGGTTCGGTTAAATCAACCTACTCCAGTCTTTGAGGACACCTTCCTCGGTTGTCACTAATCACAAAACACAAACAACACCTTACCACACAGGGTTGATGGAGTTACACACCAACTCCAACCTTTTACAAACCTTGTAAGTGATTACAACGATCACGAACACCACCACCTAGCGGATGGAAGATTGATCGAACCTTGATCAATCTTTTACAACAATATATAGTATATGGTGGTATAGATGAAGCCTATTCAAGATGTATGAATATGAATACAATAGGCTTTAAGAGAGAAGAAAGAAAGAAGTGTAGAAGGAGAAGGAGATGAAAACGTTTTTGATCACTTGAATTTGCAAGACTTGTCTTGTATTTTTTTTGCTCTCCTTCTCTTTTTATCAATATGTGCCATCCCCCTATGCCATTTCTTCCTCTTGATGATTATCTCTTAAGTCCTTGGAAGAATATCTTGCATCATTGTGACATTCACTTGCTTACTTGGCAACTCCTCATTGGATGATCATTAAGCCTTTGCTTACTTGACACGCATTGATTGGATGATGATGACTAGATAAATCTAAAAAATATCACTTAAAACATATGCCAATTAGCCATAAAAATGTTGCCATAAATCTCATATCAATTCTACATAATTAGCAAGACAATTCATCACATTTGATCACATAAAATTCGGCCATCATTATTCTCCACATGCTGAAATTTTCAGTATGTGCGATATCCGAGACAAGTTCAAATTATTTCCATGTATGTAGTAGATTTATCCCTTGAAAATAAAAATCAAATATGCTTAATTTCAAGTCAAGAATTCGGCCACATACATTCCACACATGCTGAAATTTTCAGCATGTGTGATATTTAAAAATATCACCACATTATTTCCATAAAAATTTTAAAACTTCGCCATTGTATCTCCCAATCAATCCATATAATTCAAAGAATTAAATATGGCACAATCAATAGTAAAAATTCGGCCAGCCTTAATGCATACATGCTGAAATTTTCAGCATGTGTTACAAATGTGACATAGTTTGAAATGTTACCTTGTGTAGCTTCTTTCTTTATGTCACCAACCTTGTATACTTCATTCTTGGCCAATCAAGATGCCAACAAAGCTCCGCATATGCTCCAACAAGGTTGAAGTAGGTCTGTGCTATAGCTTGCACATGTGCTGAATTTTATTTTTGCAAACTTTGTAAAATAGAGCAAAATAATTATACACATATGGTATATTCCAATCAGCCCTTAAATGATTTTTCTAGAACACTTTAAAATGTATAGAGTATGTAAAAAGTGTCTAGATACAAGTTATATGTCATGCCAAAAATGTTCCATGTGTCGTGTTCGTAGAAAACCGAATTTTCGATGTTTGTCGATTACCCGATTTTACTCCGATTAAATTCCAACTTTTTGCACATGTTATATATATTATGTTACACATAATATAAATAAAATAAAATTTAATATTCAGCACTCATGGCTGATTTAAAGTGGCGCCTACATTTGACAAAAATTGAATTTGGAATCTCCACAATTTGGCCTTAATTTGGAGTGATTTGTGTGTGCTAACATGGAATGATTTTATGGCTGTATATACCATGTAAGCCACAAAAGTTGTGGCCATTTTTGAAGTGTAGGGGCTGGCCATCTATATATGGCAAGTACGTGACAGGTTGGCAAAGTTTCGGTATTCACCCGATAGACAATTTTATGACATGACACGTTTTTGCATGAAACTTGCCTTATATAGTTCATATATAATGTTTTCGTACTAACGAGCCATAAAGCTTTAAATCTTACATCAAATGGCAAGCATTTGTTGTGTTTGAACTATTTTCAGGTGCCATCATTAATGAACTAAATAGTTCATTAAGTAAAGTACTTAGTTAAATGAACTAAGTAGTTCATTAAATGGTGATATATTTGGAGAAGGCACAAAGGCAACAAATTGAAGAATGGAAAGTCTTCTCCTCTCCTTTATACACTCCATTTAACATATACATATATATATATATATATATATATATATTCAGACTTTTTTAAAGGTACTATACACATATACTCCAACGTACTACCGACACGTTATATATTTTACGAACGTACGTTAACGTCACACCACTATATTTACCTCATATTTATGAGTATATTCAGGTCTTATATCATATGATATAAGTCATGGTGATGACAAATTTATTACGAAACGTTAAAAGGTTCTAAACCAAAAATTGTCGTATCGGGTGAATATCGAAACTTCGCCAACGTGTCACGTACTTGCCATATACAGATGACCATCCCCTACACTTCAAAAATGGCCACAAATTTTGTGGCTTACGTGGTATATACAACCATAAAATCATTCCATGTTGGCACATACAAATCACACAAAATTAAGGCCAAATTGTGGAGATTCCAAGTTCAATTTTTGTCACATATAGGCACCACTTTAGTAAGCCATGTGAGCTGAATATTAAAGTTTAATTTATGTATATTATGTATAAAATAATTTATATAACATGTGCAAAAAGTTGGAATTTAATCGGAGAAAAATCGCCTAATCGACAAAAGTCGAAAATTCGCTTTTCTACGAACACAACACATGGAACATTTTTGGCATCACATACAACATGTATCTAGACACTTTTTACATACTCTATACATTCTAAAGTGTTCTAGAAAAATCAATTAAGGGCTGATCGGAATATACTATATGTGTATAATTATATGTGCACTATTTTACAAAGTTTGCAAAAATAAAATTCAGCACATGTAGATTCACACGTCTAGACAACCTTGTGGGAGCATATGTGGAGCTTTGTTGGCTTCTTGATTGGCCAAGAATGAAGTATACAAGGTTGGTGATATAAAGGAAGGAACTACAAAAGGTAACATTTCAAACTTTGTCACATTTATGGCACATGCTTAAAATTCAGCATGTGTAGTCTATGAATGGCCGAATTTCTACTATTAATGGTGCCATATTTACTACTTTGAATTATGTGGATTAATTGAAAGATAGTATGTCAACATGGAATTATGTGGATTAATGGTGCCATATTTAAGGTCCTGAAAACAGAAACTGTTTTGAGAAGTTGGGTTTTTGGTCTAAACCAATTTTAAAAACCACATTTTCCGCACCCACTATTCAACCTCCCTCCTTCTAGTGGTGTCTTGCAGATCCTACAAGTTGTATCAGAGCACAGGAGCAGTCACAACAAAAGGATCCAACGATCTAAGTGAGATGACAACCACAAACTTCAAAACCGAGCAAGAAGGTATGTCCAGTCAAAGGCCTCCTCTCTTTGACGGTGAGTCTTTCATTCAATGGAAGTTAAGAATGAAACTTTTTCTTATGGAAATTGATATTGATCTTTGGTCCATTATAGAAGATGGTCCATTTGTTTCGTCAAAATTATCCACTGTAGATGGAGTCACACTATAGATTGTTAAGCCTAAACAAGAGTATACTAGTGATGACAAAAAGAGACTGAACATGAACGCTAGAGCCATGCAATTGCTTCTAAATGGACTAAGTAAAAGTGAATCTAGCTATGTTTCAAATTGTTCTAGTGCTTAAGAAATGTGGAGAATTCTTGAAATGAAACACGAAGGCACTAATCAAGTAAAAGAGTCCAAAATCAACATGCTTATGTCCTCACTCGAGTCATTTAAATTATTGCCAAATGAATCTATCGTTGATATGGATCTATGCTTGACTAACATTTACAATTCTCTTGAGTCTCTTGGCAAAGCCTTCTCTATGCAGGAAAAGGTCCGAAAGGTCTTACGAAGCCTTCCATCCGAATGGGACCTTAAAGTGACGACCATAGAGGAGAGCAAAAAACTAAATCAATTAAAATGGAGGAACTAATTGGATCACTTAAGGTATATGAGAACAAACTCACTATAAGAAAATCGGAATCATCATCAAAACAAGGTAAGACTATTGCATTTAAATCAAATGAATACATCTCTACTTCGTCTGATCACGTAGATGATAGTGATTCTGAATCAGAAAACGATGACTTAATTTTATTGGCTAAAGGCTTGAGAAAATTCATGAGAAAGTCATTTAAAAACAAACCTAAGGGTACTTCCACCAAAAGAAATAAAAATAAAACAAGTGACAAGGATGCTAAATGGTACGAATACGGTAAACTTGGACATCTATCATATGACTGCCCTAATAAGGACAAGCAAACAAACAAACACCTTGACAAGGATCGGACAAAAAATAGACTTGTCTCAGAACCTAAGCAAAGGAAAAGAGCTCTCAAAGCCTCCACTTGGAGTGATATATCTGATTCCGAGACTGATACAGAAGAGGAGACTGCACAAGTATGCTTTGTATCCAAAGCATCATACGAGGTATCTTCTGATTCTGAGCCTTCATATGATGATCTTTTCAGTTAGTATTTAGAATTGCAAAAATTTATTAAGACTCTCGCAAAAGAAAAGAAGCGATTAATTGAAGACAAGAAGTTGTTAGAATCTTCTAACACTAATCTTGTTGCTCAATTAAACGATTCTAAAGAAGAGTCGTCATGCATCATTAATGCATTAAAGACAGAGATCTCATCATTGACCACGCATAATAATGAAATAAAATCCGAGATTTCAAATTTGAAATCAAGGAATACGGATTTAGAGAAGATGATGAAACAATTTGACACAGGATCTAACATGCTAGATCGTATTATTCTATCACAAAAACATGATAGTGATAAAACTGGATTAGGATACATTGAGACAAATGATGTATCAATTAAACCAACCAAATTCGTCTTGTCTAAGAAAGTAGACACGCCTTAAAGAAAACTTGGCGTCTAAGATGACGCAAAGACCCCCTCTCTCCTCATCTCGTCATACTTCTTCTTCATATCATGCAAAATATGATATGTGCCATATAGATATGAGAAGAAACAACTGATGCATACACGACATTCATTTCATCCATCTAGATCGTGCACTATGCACACCAACACAAGGACATATCAAAAACGCACTCCATATGATGCGTATAAAGGAGTTCTTGGCCAAAGGCCTAAAGTCCACGCACCACATGTCTACTACATTGCTCCTTCATCTACATTCTTACCATTTGCTAGGCCGAGAAGGATCACCCAAGTATGGGTATAGAAAGGTACTTTTACTAAGAGGTGAATAACTAACTCGTAAGGACCCAAAATTAAAAGGGTACCTAAATCATTTTTGTACATTGTAGGGAACCCACACATCAAAAGATACATCTATCAAATGGTTCCTTGACAGTGGATGCTCGAGGCACATGACGGGTGACCCGAGCTTGTTCACAAAGTTGAAGAAGGTCACAAAAGGCGGATCCGTGACCTTTGGAGACAATAATGAAGGAAGGATCATCGGAAAAGGTACAATTGGAAGCCCAAGCACCCTTCAAATCTCCAACGTCTTTTTGGTAAGCAACTTATCCTATAATCTTCTTAGCATTTCACAATTTATTGACAACGGCTTTGATGTGTGTTTCACTCATCCCTATTGCAATATCATAAATAAAAATGAAGAAGTAGTGCTAAAAGGAAAAAAGGGAAGGAAACATTTTTACGCTTTCTATGGATGACACGTTAGACGCTAAGGTTAAGTGTTTTATGTCAAATGAACCTAACGTTAACTTGTGGCATAGACGTTTAGGACACATCGGCATTTCTACACTTGAAAAACTCCAACGAAAGAACCTAATACGAGGATTGCCTAAACTTGATTTAGACAACTTTCAGTTGTGTGAATCTTGTATTAAAGGCAAACAAACACGCGAGTCACTTAAACCTAAAAATGAAATAGGCACGACTAGAGTTTTAGAACTATTACACATTGATTTGTTTGGTCCTAGTTGCACTACGAGTGTCGTTGGACGTCATTATGCTTGTGTGATTGTTGATGATTTTTCTCGTTATACTTGGACCTTTGTTTCTTGCACATAAAGATGATAGTGCCATTGAGATTGCGAAACATATAAAACAACTTGAAAATCAATATGGTTTCAATGTGAAAAGGATTAGAAGCGATAGAGGCGGTGAATTTATAAACAAGGACATGATTGCATTTTGCGAAAAAAAGGAATCAAACATGAGTTTTCACCACCTAGAACTCCACAATTTCATGGAGTAGTAGAAAGAAAAAATAGGACGCTACAAGAAATAGCTAGAACCATGTTATGTGAAAATAAATTGCCTAGATTTTTGTGGGCGAAAGCCGTAAATTGTGCATGCTATATAGTTAACCTCTCGTCTATTAGAAAGAAAAAAATAAAACGCCTTATGAGATATTAAATGATCGCATGCCCAAAATTGATTACTTTCGTGTGTTTGAGTGCAAATGCTTTGTTTTAAATACGAAAGATAATTTAGATAAGTTTGAATCTAAATCAATTGAATGTATCTTTGTTGGGTATTCTGTGAATTCGAAAGCACATAGATGTTATGATCACCTCAGTAGACAAATTCTAGAATCCATTCATGTGAAGTTTAATGAATTTTGTGAGATTGATAAAGATAAAGAATATGACGATGATT
Organism: Eustoma russellianum; assembly: GCA_036186865.1. Lineage (NCBI taxonomy): Eukaryota > Viridiplantae > Streptophyta > Magnoliopsida > Gentianales > Gentianaceae > Eustoma > Eustoma russellianum. The sequence goes on along the minus strand of AP025044.1, from coordinate 29,696,781 downwards.
TTGAATTAAAACGCGTGTTGAATAATGATTATGGCACGCATGATACACTAGATACACATGATACACTAGAAATGCATGATCACTTAGAAATGCATGAGAACGTAGAAAATAATCAACCAAGATGGCATAGAGATCACCCACACGATCTCATTATAGGCGATATCACTCACGGTGTGCGACCACGTAGAAGAATAAATCCGAATGAAGTTAATCAATTTCATACCATGATATCCGAAATTGAACCTAAAAATGTGTTTGATACTTTGAGTGATTCTTCTTGGATTGATGCTATGCATGACGAACTTAATCAATTTGTAAGAAATGATGTATGGGATTTAGTGCCACGACCACAAGATAAGACTATAATAGGCACAAAGTGGGTGTTTAGAAATAGAATGAATGAAGAAGGAAAAGTTGTTAGAAACAAAGCTAGACTTGTAGCACAAGGATATAATCAAGAAGTAGGAATAGATTATGATGAAACATTTGCACCCGTAGCACGTTTAGAAGCCATACGACTTTTACTTGCTGTTGCTTGCATGAAAGGTTTTAAACTTTATCAAATGGACGTGAAAAGTACATTATTAAATGGCTTTATACAAGAAGAGGTATACGTGAAACAACCACCCGGTTTTGAAGATTCGAAACATCCCGATCACGTGTAAAAACTAAAGAAGGCACTATACGGTCTAAAGCAAGCACCTAGAGCATGGTATGATCATTTTGCTACTTTTCTCTTAGAAAATGGTTTTAAAAGAGGCACTATAGATAGTACTTTATTTTTAAAACAAGATAAATCGGATTTACTCATTATTCAAATTTATGTTGATGACATCATTTTCGGCTCCACTTCTCATAAACTAGTTGAAGATTTTGAAACTTGCATAAAATCCGAATTTGAAATATCTATGGTTAGCGAATTGAACTACTTTCTTGGTTTGCAGATTAAACAAACGGGTAAAGGTATCCACATAAGCCAAGTTAAATATATAAATGATATAATTAAAAAGTTCAACTTTGAGACTTTAACACTGTCCCCCACCCCTATGAGTGTCACCACTAAGCTTGACAAAGATGAACATGGAAAGGACTTTGATAATGCTTTATATAGGTCTATGATTGGCTATTTGCTCTATCTTACTGCTAGTAGACCTGATATCATGTTCAGTGTATGTATATGTGCACGTTTTCAAAGTCAACCAAAAGTGTCTCACTATAATGCCGTGAAAAGAATATTTTGATATATTAAGCACACACCCACCTTAGGCATTTGGTATGATAAAGATTGTGAATTTAACTTACATGCCTATACTGATGCAGATTATGGTGGATGTTAAATAGATAGGAAAAGCACGAGTGGCACTTGTCAATTTATAGGAAATTCACTTATTTCATGGTTTTCTAAAAAGCAAGCAAGCGTAGTTTTATCCACTACTGAAGCTGAATACATGGCACTTAGTCTTTGTTGCACACAATTACTATGGCTAAAACAACAACTTTCCTACTTTGGAATTACGGTAAATAAGATTCCCATATATTGTGATAGTATGAGCGCCATCAACTTATCTAAAAACCCCGTTCTACATTCTAAGGCAAAGCATATAGAAGTACGCTATCACTTCCTTCGTGATCACGTAAATAATGGTCCATGGCATAAGGCATGGATTAACCTGCTTACACGTAGATAATTAAGCGAAACCGTGGCAGAATTTAAAACTTCAAAATAAAATAAACATCCATACGATCATTCATAGTTTACATCCCAAAATAAAAGTATCTAGAGTCACAAAAGCAAATGTTTCTCCCTACATAACATCATAGCTGGCCGGTCATTCCTCCTAGGTCAGTCCATCTTCCACTGTACTCACGGATATGGAACCCTAGGTTCGTCATCGATCCATTCTACTTTGTCGTCTGCAACCTCTGGGGAAAAATAAGGGTGAGTGAAAACATCAAAAGCAAGTATACTATACTAATCAGGGATTAAATGGAAAGTGCGAACAAGAATCGGACCCTCTAAATTTTCTGGTTTAGAAGCATACTTGTCCGTCGTCAGATCTTCGTCCTATATATAACATCACTTAATATAGCAAGTTCATTTCTCAGAGAAAAGTTGTCACTTAGAACTGAATACAACATGAAAGGACTGTAACTTATTTAATGAATAGCATAACAAGGGTCATAAGATCTATGAGCTCGTCATAACTTTGGACATCACGTGTTCTTTCGTGAATGCAGCATGCATGCGTATGTGTAATGTGACATTATTTAAGAAAAATCATCACCCACAGCAGAACATAACATTTAAAATACTACAACTTGTATTGATGAATACCAGGACAAGGATAATCACTTAGAGATGTCATACTTAGGGTTTGCGTGGTTATCACAACTTAAATCTCATGAGTCGCTACATGAATGTAACATGCATGCAGATGTACGTGTGATGCAGTGAGATGAAAATGGAAATATGATCTTTTCATGCTTTTCTTCAAATCATCATCATCATCGTCATAAAACAATAGAGTGTTCAGATCTATGTCCCGGATCTGAGGCGATACGTCATCTCGTCTGGACGGGTCTATTATATCCGGACCCGCACGGCCTCATATTCTCGTGTTCAGATCTATGTCCCGGATCTGAGGCGGTACGTCATCTTGTCTTTGTCGGGTCTATTATTCCGGACCCGCACGGCCTCGTATCAGATCACTTAACCCTGATCTGGTGGGTTCATACTGGCCAATCTCATACTCACACACGGTACCGGTGGGGAATCATTTCTTTTAAAAATCATTTTTTGAAAATGCTTTTCATCTTTCTTCCTTATAAAACTCATGTCATGAATCATGTACGTGACAATGATGCAAATGCATGTCATGTAATATGCAAACCGTGGTCCAATGCGTATCATGCACGAATAAATACGTCTCGTCGTCATACTAGAGAATTTCCAGCTTAGTAACGTCAACTTCTCTTTAGTTATTCTCCATTAAGATACACATTCTAGGCCAATTGGTTCGCATGTACTCGTTTGTAAATGTCATAAGTAATTACCCTGTAAGTTTTAAGGCATGACTATGTTGATAAGGGAATCGTTGTTCTTTTCTTAGAGTGGATACAAAACTGAATTCTGGAATGACCAATTCTACTATAAAATTTATTGTGACCAATCCATTAATCATTTTTTGAAAATTCCAACTCTCCAACTTAATCATCTCATTGGATTAGTGCCCCGCCAAAATTGGGCCCAAATGCACTTTTCTAAGGTTCAATTTCGGATCATGCAATATGACACACAATTTCTGTCAGTCCAGCGCATTTCAGCCTGACCCATTTTGCTAGAAATTTCATTAAAAATACTCCACAACTCATTTTGGCAAGATTCCAACTCTCACACTAACTTTATTCATAGGTTTAGCTTCATACCAAAAATTAGCTAATTTGCATGCCTCTAAGGTCCACTTCCAAGCTACTAACCACGTTACTTAAATTCTGTCCAGTACAACATTTTCAGCAAGGCCAATCTCACTAGGAAATTAATTAAAAATAAACCATAGCTCCTTTTAATGAAATTCCAACTCTCACATCTCATATACATATAAGACTAGTAGTATACTGAAAGTCAACAGATTTGAAAGTTCTTAAGGCCCCCTTTTTGATCTCAAAAATCAGCCCAAGTTTCTGTCCAATTCCAGAAGTTTTTCTAGTGGCCATATGTTATTCCTAAGTGTCCTTATCTTTCATTTTCGGCACAAACACCTAGTATACAATTGTGGTGTATACGCACCCCTCCATCAACAGTCCCATTTTCGGTGCATGCAAGAAAATAAGGAATCTAAGAGCATGTTACGCGCAACGCACCACAAGACTATAGACTTATCTCCATTTCCTACTAAGTTAGCATGTCCATTCGAAAATCACACTCATTCCCCTTCACCCCTCCCACCGTGAGCTCTTCTTGGAGAAAAGAAAGGATCTTTAACTTGTTTATCTTAGTTATACTCATAATGAGACATATAACCCCAAAAGATTTCACCTTTTAAGACAAGATTTCACTCCTACACCATAAATGACCATGGCCGAAAGTTTTGGCCTTCAACTTCACATAATACAACCAAGATTAAATCCTAAGTATATCTAGTCATTCATGCACACACTTTCACATTCAAGCCTTAAAGAGTATAGTGTACTTGCCTTTGAAGCCCTTGGATCAGGTTGGTTGGCACAAGGAGCACTCCCCTTTTTTTTTCCTATCACACACAGCATAGCTCCTTGGTTAGCCATTCTCTAGATTAAGTGCTATATTCTAGGAAAAGGGTGAAGGATTTACCATTTGCATCTTGAAGGGTTTGAGAATGATCCACTTTTGCTAAGACACACTCCTTCTTCTATCACCTTGAGGCTTCCTCCTAGTGCCGTGATAGTCACGGTTTTCTTCAAAGAAAAGAAGGCTTGTAAGCTTCAATCCTCTAAGATGTATCTTATTAGCAACTATGGAGAGTGATCTTACCTAGGAAAATCTTGAGTTGGGGAAACTCTTGGCCTTCTTTTGTTCAAGGCTTCACCCAATTCTTAGAGGGGAGGGATGGTAGGTTGAAAGCCACTTCTTTGTTTGTGGGGAATTAAGGAGGCTTGGTTGATAGAAGAGCTATTACTCCTCTTCTTGGAATAATGCAGCCGGCGGCTGCTCATGGGGAAGGGAAAAAACTTTCTCCAATATAAGAAAATAGGAAGAGGCTCCTTACCTTCCAACCATATTTCCCACTTAAGGGTTCTTGATCAATTGTAGGTGGAGATCACTTATTCCTAAAGCCTTAAGGCCGAAACATGCCCACATACATTCCATATATATGTTTTCCTATGTATGTATGTGTATACATATTTATATGTACGTTCCCATGCATGTACATATATATCTATATTTCTTATTTCTCTTTTTTTTGAATGAGTCATAAACCCCAAAAATATTCTCTATTTCCTATGACACTAACTATATGCGCGTACCCGCACATATAATATACTTCTATGAAAATTATCCTATCGCCGTTCGTATACGCCTTGAGTCGTATTCGTGTATACACATACACTAATATGCCTATCCTCGTACTATTCATAATCTGTCCATATCTTAGACCTTATTGTTGCATCTTAGTTATGCTTAGGTCTCTGGAACTCATGGAATTACATGGTAACTTTTACTTATAGGATTCCCATACACATACTCATATCTATCTATGCACACATATATATATATATGTATATATATGTATATATAGGTATATATATGTATATATATACGTATATATATATATTTTTTTTTTTTGAGAAGAACTGCTTTTATTAAAAAATAAAACCCTCACTTATGGCGGAGGAAAACCATATTACATCAAAGCATAACGCAACTCCAAATTCGTGGTTATCAGCATCCAGAATATATATGATATGCCGCATTAAAACCTTGCCGGGTAAAACCACCCTTGTGGATAAAACCCCGGCGAAGGAAAAAGCGTACATATTTATATATCTGGAATGTTGATAGTCGCTATTGAACATTACATTACAAGAAACAAAAGCTGCTGTAATCCAGTAATAAACGAGAGGCGACTGAGAGACTGCTTTGCTTGAACGACTTTGGGTGACAGAACTCCATGTGTAAAGCCAAACCGTGCTTCCGATCTGAAAGAAAGAAGCTGGCTCCAGTGTCTTCAACGAATAACCCACACAAATGGCCACAACATCCACTCCAATGCTCACAACGAATAACCAATGCAAAGCATAGCGTAATGTCAGCTGGCTGAATAGTCTAATGAAATAATCTGAATGCTTAATAAAAACAAACGTACCGAGGCTGCCTGTACTGATCAGAGTACAGGCAGGGGGAAGTTGACATTGCCAATCCATATGGAAGAGTTGGAATCTTTGTACCGACCTAAGTCGGCGGATCGCAGGCATCTCGCAGCAGCCATTGCACAGAGCAAGAAAGACAGCATTAAAGACAATCAGCGGTAACCAAAAGCAGCATATGAGATAAATACGAAACATACCAGGCCTGCCCGTGTCCCCTAGTACACGGGCAGAATATCGCCAACAAATCCAACTCATAATGTAGATGTGAGGATCATGCTGCGCGTAATGCCACCGAGGAAAGATCCAGTGCTACCGAAGCCCGAACCATGGGTGGAAGAGTGGAGTTATTGTACTCCCCCGTTAGAGGCTGCAACATTGCATGTTGTGCAAGGTAGTGTGCCGGCATATTCGTCTCACGATACGTATGGACTAATTCAAGCCGATGTTGACAAACGAGATCATGGAGTAGGCGGAGGTGATAATGCCCAGCGGGACGACTCGGCTTGCGTAGAATTGTAAGCATTTGTGCACAGTCTGATTCAACAATTATGAAGCGGTAATATGGGAGGAAATACAATAGGCTAAACAAGGTTGCCTGTATCTCAGCCTGCAGAGAGGTGCAACTTGGTAGCCGAAAGGAAATAGCCCGGATGCATAAACCATTCTGATCGCGAAGGATTCCACCCCCTGCTGCATAGCGCTGTCCCACAGCTGCATCCACATTTAGTTTGAGCCTGCCAGAGGGGGGGGTTTGCCAGCGCAGAATGCGAAGTCTAGGAGCCCGAATCTGAGGTAGCCAGGGTATAGGGGTAAATGGTAGCGCGGCTACTTTAGTTCCTTGTATCTTCAGTATCCACGTGTGTATGTCGAAATGAATAGAATTACGAATGGCAGATGTGGAGAATCGGGTGGCGTCGCCATAAATGAGCTGCGCATAATGACGCCAAATATTATATAATATTATCCCAGGAATTGTTATCCTCAAAACTCCTAGAAGAGACGTGAGATTGGAACGATACCACCACGCCATAATATATTGTCTAAGTGATAGTGTTGATGGAGGCACGCCATGCAGCTCCCCGGCATAAAAACTCCATAGAAAACGGATGCGAGAGCATGAGATGAACAAATGGTCAACTGTAGCTGAATGTGCTTTACAGAAAGGACATTGTGTTGGACATGCCATGGTATAACTACCAATATAATCCTCAAGCGGGAGAGCTGAATGAAACATACGCCACAAAAATATCCGAATGGAAGGCGAGTGATACTTACTCCAAATAAACCTTGTCGACATTGATGTAGGACGAGAATCCCGACAAATCATGTATGCTGATTTTAGCGAGAATTCTCCTGAGGGTGAAGGCGTCCATGATAGAAAAGCGCCCGATCCACTGGAATTCGGTTGACATATGGCATGGATGCGACAGATAGCCTTCCAAACCGGGGAGTCTGTAATCCGTGGTATGTAGTCATCCCGGCTCCCATATTTTTGATGCATATATCTACTCCATAAAGTGTCATGACACTGATATTTCCACCAAATTTGGCATTGATATGCCCGATTCAGATCACGAAGGTTGCGAATTCCCAAGCCACCTTCTTCTACTGGAATAGTAATGTCTCTCCATGCAACCCAATGATGTCGGTCACCCCAAAAGAATGCCGCCATCTTGCGATGTAGTACACGAATGATGGATTGAGGCATACCACCAGCCGCTAATATGTGCAAAGGTAACGCTGCCAGGACTGAGCGTATCAAAACTAGTCTCCCTGCCATAGATAGGAGCCGAGAATGCCAGCCGTTTAATCGAGCATCCACATGCTGTAGGAGCGACGAAAAATGCAAAGCCCGTGGAATTCCCTTATGTAGATACGATCCGAGGTAGCGAAACGGAAGAGCAGCTAATCTCATGCCCAGAATATCTTTGATCATATTACATTGATGACTCGTGATACCAGAAGATGGTATGAAATTACTTTTGTGAAAATTTACTTTCTGACCTGAAGCCATTTCATAAGCCGTAAGAAACCCATGAAAACGTCGTAAATTTCTCTGTGTAGCACGAAGAAAAATGAGCAAATCATCTGCATATGCCAAGTGTGAAATAGAGAACGGAATTCTGCCCAACCGAAAGGGCTGGATACAACCTGTTTCCACCAGAGCTTTTAGACCCCTGCTAAATCCCTCAGATGACAGAATAAATAGTAATGGCGATAGTGGATCTCCTTGTTTGACCCCCCTGAATGGGCGAAAGTATGGAGAAGGTTGACCATTGATTAGGACCGACATTTTCGTTGCACTGAGATGATTGAGGATAATCCGAATAAAGAAATCCGAAAAACCAAATCTGCTTAGAAGTAAGCGCAGATACTCCCAACTTACCCTATCAAAAGCCTTCATCATGTCCAATTTGAGACATACCTGTGGGCCACCCCTGTCCATCTGATGAATCATTTCCCGAGCCAAAAGGACCTGAGTCGAGATGTCTTGACCCGCAAGAAAGCCTGTCTGTTCTGGTGATATTAAAGTGGGTAATAACCGATTCAGTCTTGATGCAATAACCCGAGTGCAAACTTTACTAATAAAATTTGTAAGACAAATAGGTCGAAAATCACTAAACGTCTGTGGTGACTGTGACTTCGGTATAAGAGCCAATAGTGCACTCGCCATGTTCGGCGGCTGGGGCACCCCAATGAAAAACTCTTGCACCGCTTTTAACACATCTAAATGGATTATTGACCAGCACGATCGATAAAAATTACCATGAAAGCCATCCGGTCCTGCAGCACTCTGCGGATCCAAGCTCCAGACAGCTTGTTTAACCTCTAACTCTGTCGGCAATTGGGTAAGCATGTGATTATCCTCAGTAGTGATGAGAGTTGGGATATGGGATAATATATCCTCATAATTAGAGGTTTGCACCTGAGCAAAAAGGCCCTTATAGTAATCCACAGCGGCCAGCATTATATCATTCGGCTGTGTGATAATATCACCCTGTTCATTTTTCAACTGTCTAATGCAAAGCTGTGAACGCTTACCTTTAACCAGGGAGTGAAAATATCTAGTGTTTGCATCCCCTTCTTGTAACCATTTAACATGAGCCTTTTGTTTCCAGTAATGTAATTCATAATTTGAAGCGAGCAAATACTGAGCCTTGGCCTGATAGTAGGCCTCACGTGCCTCCTCGGTTGATGTTTCGTCCCAATGACTTTCTGCTGCCGTTAGAGTTTCCTCTGCATGCTGCAATTTGCTAAAAATATTACCGAATATATGTTTGTTCCAATGATGAATATCCCTCTTTAGGGCAAACAACTTGGCATAAAAACCCCGCATGCCACCAGTGGTTGGATACGATAACCATGCCTGTCGCATATATGCATGAAAATCCGGATGATGTAGCCACGCATCCAGGAACCGGAAAGACCGACGAACGGGTTGGGTATTCTGCCGGCAGTGAATTAAAAGGGGAGTATGATCCGACGTCACTCGTGGTAAATGTATAAGCCGTAGCGCATCAAACAGATCTTGCATCCGTGAATTAATAAAGAGCCAGTCTAACCTTCTGCGAACGCGCCCAAGGCCACGTCCCTCCGCCCAAGTAAAACGCGTACCATGATACGGTGGAGACATAAGAGAGCATGTTTCAATACAATCATTGAAGTCCTGCATCGCGGATAAAGATGGCGTGGAGCGACCCTGATGGTCCCCAATCTCACGGAAGGTATTGAAATCCCCCCCAATCAACCATGGAAGCTGTAGTCCGTCAGAAAAATGACATAATTCACGCCATAGACTGCGGCGTTGCGAAGCCGTATGCTTAGCATACACAAGAGACAATACAAACTGTTGCTGCAGTGAGTTGAGAGAGAGAGTCAAATGTACCACTTGATGGAGATCCTGCGTAGCCTGCAAACGTAAGTCAGTATCCTTCCAGAAAACCCATATACGTTCCGACTGTGAAGCATAACATTGTGAGTAACCTAGTGTTAAACAAAACCGCTGAATTTGTGATGGAGTATGTTTAGGTTCAATCAATGCAAGCAAATGAATATTATTTTCTCTAATCAACTGTTTCAAACGAGGCAAAGACGTGCGCATGCCTCGAATGTTCCAAATTAATATATTCATTGAGTAAGGTTTGAGACACTTCCCTGCATAACATGAGAAGCACTACGTGTGAGAATAGTTGATGGAGGCAACGGAGGTAGGTCCTTTTTCATGCGGCGCTTCCGACGTGGTACAACAGGCATGAACGGTGCCTCCTCAGGATGATTATTCAGGCGTGAAATCAGTATATCATCCTCAGGTGATGAGTCTAGTCGTTGAATGCGATGAGTAACCTCCTCCGGAACTGTAAGCTGCACTGCCGCCATATCATCTGCTGGCAGTTCAGTGTCTGAGGAATGTCCGATGTCCACCTGAATGGGATCCTCTGGTAAATGATGATCATGGGCATCACAATACATGTCCTGAGCCTGGGGGTCATCTGCCTCAACTTGAGGTGCTGGATCGGTGCTGTGATCCATCTTCTGTAGTTTGTAAACGGACCTTGTTCTTAGGGTTTCCTTGCTCACATTCCCTATGGGCCATAATCCCTCAGCCCTTTTTATTACCCGATGGCCCATCTTGTGGTGTGTATGTATTTCTAGGTATATGCCCATACCATATGTGTATGGGCACGCTATAGAATCTGAATTCTCATTAAAGTTACCCAAAAATACTTCTCTCATTAGTTCTCAATTCTCAGGCCATCAACTGAACACTTATATGTGAATTTCAATCAGCCCTCTTGTTTCAGGTTTTGCACTTGGGGTATGCTAATTACCTTAAATTCTATATAATCATAGATAAGCCGGTGATGTCTTCTTTTTGAGGTCTCCTTATCCTATCGTGCTTCTCTTCCTTCCTTAGTTGCTATGTTAGTTTGGAGCAGGGTACAACAGTCTCCCCCCCTTAAAATAAGTTTCGTCCTCGAAACTGGAGGGTGTGTGCCTAAGGCCCCATGCTTCCCTTTGGTCCCTTAACATCTCTTAGTTATTACTCTATCCATTTATTACTGTTTGGAGATAAATTTTTTTTTCTCGTGGTTCCCTATGACATTCCTTTAGGACTCATTCTTCTTTAGAATAAATAGACAAAGCATAAGTACTTTAGTTTGGGAATTTCACTGTACCTGTCAGTAATTTAGGTGCCTCGGGGTCCTTGGGGCCTCGCTCTTCGATTATCGTCTCTAGTCACTCTATGCGTGTTTCCACGAGGGTACAGCGGCCACCTCCCACTTTCTCTTCTCATTTGTCTTTTCAACCTCCTTCGTACTTTCATCATCCGAATATCGCGCTCAACCTCATAGCAGCCTTTTACCAACTCATCGAATGTGCTTGGGTGTGCTTTGTCCAATCCTTCTTTAATTCGGGGATTTAGTCCTCGCATGAACCTCGTTATCTTCCGTCGTTCATCCTCCATGATCAAGGGTACGTACCGCCCTAATGTGGTGAATTGGCGGACATACTCTGAGACCGGGGTGTCCGATCCTTGCCTCAGTGCATCGAATTCTTCCATCCTTTCAATCACTAGTTTCTTGGAGAGGTAAGCTCCACAGAATTCTTCCAAGACCCTGGTCCAAGCTATGGGTCGGGGTAGGGACTGGACCCTTTCTCTCCACCATTGACTGGCTTTGCCGTTTAGAAAGGGACGGATAATTAGGGCCCTCATTTCGTCTGGTACCCGAGCTCGGACAAGCTGGTCCTCGACCTCGTTCAACCAGTTTTCGGCCTCCTCCGGTGTGGTCTCCCCTCCAAACCTTGGGACTTGCTCCCTTGTCATCTTCCGATAGTAGAAACCCATACTTCCAGGGGGTGACAACGATGATGTCCCCGCACCAGTTGGTGGGGCTATCTGCACCATGTAGCGTCTGTTTATTTGGAGTCATATCAATAATAAGGAACTCTACTCAATTTGTACGTGACGAAAGTTCTAGGTGTCACATAACAAATTGGATATAAGTCGGTTTCTCCTAGAGCAATCCTCAACCAGGGGCCTATCACTGGGCCGTGCCCTAATTTGTCGGTCGAAGTCGTTCTGTTCTAAGGCCAACTCTCATCTAAGATCAATTCTTAGGTCTAAGATCAAACTTAATCGACTATAATCATAACTTAATTCTATATTCTGCCCGGATCTGGAGCCTTAGCTCTGATACCACCTGTGGTGCCCCGCACCCTGGCCCCGTCGGAGTGGGTGCACCTGCCGTACTTCACTCAGGAGAGTACTAGGCGTCGTCCCATACGTGGCATGATCCATGGCATAAAGCATGGTTTAACGTGCTTACACGTAGATAATTAAGCGAAACCATGGCAGAATTTAAAACTTCAAAATAAAATAAACATCCATACGATCATTCATAGTTTACATCCCAAAATAAAAGTATCCAGAGTCACAAAAGCAAATGTTTCTCCCTACATAACATCATAGCTGGCCGGTCATTCCTCCTAGGTCAGTCCATCTTCCACTGTACTCACGGATACGGAACCCTAGGTTCGTCATCGATCCATTCTAGTTTGTCGTCTGCAACCTCTGGGGAAAAATAAGGGTGAGTGACAACATCACCAGCAAGTATACTATACTAATCAGGGATTAAATGGAAAGTGCGAACAAGAATCGGACCCTCTAAATTTTCTGGTTTAGAAGCATACCTGTCCGTCGTCAGATCTTCGTCCTATATATAACATCACTTAATATAGCAAGTTCATTTCTCAGAGAAAAGTTGTCACTTAGAACTGAATACAACATGAAAGGACTGTAACTTATTTAATGAATAGCATAGCAAGGGTCATAAGATCTATGAGCTCGTCATAACTTTGGACATCACGTGTTCTTTCGTGAATGCAGCATGCATGCGTATGTGTAATGTGTCATTATTTAAGAAAAATCATCACCCACAGCAGAACATAACATTTAAAATACTACAACTTGTATTGATGAATACCAGGACAAGGATAATCACTTAGAGATGTCATACTTAGGGTTTGCGTGGTTATCACAATTTAAATCTCATGAGTCGCTACATGAATGTAACATGCATGCAGATGTACATATGATGCAGTGAGATGAAAATGGAAATATGACCTTTTCATGCTTTTCTTCAAATCATCATCATCATCGTCATAAAACAATAGAGTGTTCAGATCTATGTCCCGGATCTGAGGCGGTACGTCATCTCGTCTGGACGGGTCTATTATATCCAGACCCGCACGGCCTCATACTCTCGTGTTCAGATTTATGTCCCGGATCTGAGGCGGTACGTCATCTCGTCTTTGTCGGGTCTATTATTCCGGACCCGCACGGCCTCGTATCAGATCACTTAACCCTGATCTGGTCGGTTCATACTAGCCAATCTCATACTCACACACGGTACCGGTGGGGAATCATTTCTTTCAAAAATCATTTTTTGAAAATGCTTTTCATCTTTCTTCCTTATAAAACTCATGTCATGAATCATGTACGTGACAATGATGCAAATGCATGTCATGTCATATGCAAACCGTGGTCCAATGCGTATCATGCACGAATAAATACGTCTCGTCGTCATACTAGAGAATTTCCAGCTTAGTAACGTCAACTTCTCTTTAGTTATTCTCCATTAAGATACACATTCTAGGCCAATTGGTTCGCATGTACTCGTTTGTAAATGTCATAAGTAATTACCCTGTAAGTTTTAAGGCATGACTATGTTGATAAGGGAATCGTTGTTCTTTTCTTAGAGTGGATACAAAACTGAATTCTGGAATGACCAATTTTACTATAAAATTTATTGTGACCAATCCTTTAATCATTTTTCGGAAATTCCAACTCTCTAGCTTAATAATCTCATTGGATTAGTACCCCGCCAAAATTGGGCCCAAATGCACTTTTCTAATGTTCAATTTCGGATCATGCAATATGATACACAATTTCTGTCAGTCCAGCGCATTTCAGCCTGACCCATTTTGCTAGAAAATTCATTAAAAATACTCCATAACTCTTTTTGGCAAGATTCCAACTCTCACCCTTACTTTATTCATAGGTTTAGCTTCATACTGAAAATTAGCTAATTTGCATGCCTCTAAGTTCCATTTCCAAGCTACTAACCACGTTACTTAAATTCTGTCCAGTACAACATTTTCAGCAAGACCAATCTCACTAGGAAATTAATTAAAAATAAACCGTAGCTCCTTTTAATGAAATTCTAACTCTAGCATACTGAAAGTCAACAGATTTGAAAGTTCTTAAGGCCCCCTTTTTGATCTCACAAATCAGCCCAAGTTTCTGTCCAATTCCAGAAGTTTTTCTAGTGGCCATATGTTATTCCTAAGTGTCCTTATCTTTCATTTTCGGCACAAACACCTAGTATACAATTGTGGTGTATACGCACCCCTCCATCAACAGTCCCATTTTCGGTGCATGCAAGAAAATAAGGAATCTAAGAGCATGTTACGCGCAACGCACCACAAGACTATAGACTTATCTCCATTTCCTACTAAGTTAGCATGTCCATTCGAAAATCACACTCATTCCCCTTCACCCCTCCCACCGTGAGCTCTTCTTGGAGAAAAGAAAGGATCTTTAACTTGTTTATCTTAGTTATACTCATAATGAGACATATAACCCCAAAAGATTTCACCTTTTAAGACAAGATTTCACTCCTACACCATAAATGACCATGGCCGAAAGTTTTGGCCTTCAACTTAACATAATACAACCAAGATTAAATCCTAAGTATATCTAGTCATTCATGCACACACTTTCACATTCAAGCCTTAAAGAGTATAGTGTACTTGCCTTTGAAGCCATTGGATCGGGTTGGTTGGCATAAGGAGCACTCCCCCTTTTCTTTTCCTATCACACACAACATAGCTCCTTGGTTAGCCATTCTCTAGATTAAGTGCTATATTCTATGAAAAGGGTGAAAGATTTACCATTTGCATCTTGAAGGGTTTGAGAATGATCCACTTTTTCTAAGACACACTCCTTCTTCTATCACCTTGAGGCTTCCTCCTAGTGCCATGATAGTCACGGTTTTCTTCAAAGAAAAGAACGCTTGTAAGCTTCAATCCTCTAAGATGTATCTTATTAGCAACTATGGAGAGTGATCTTACCTAGGCAAATCTTGAGTTGGGGAAACTCTTGGCCTTCTTTTGTTCAAGGCTTCACACGATTCTTAGAGGGGAGGGATGGTAGGTTGAAAGCCACTTCTTTGTTTGTGGGGAATTAAGGAGGCTTGGTTGATAGAAGAGCTATTACTCCTCTTCTTGGAATAATGCAGCCGGCGGCTGCTCATGGGGAAGGGGAAAAGCTTTCTCCAATATAAGAAAATAGGAAGAGGCTCCTTACCTTCCAACCATATTTCCCACTTAAGGGTTCTTGATCAATTGTAGGTTGAGATCACTTATTCCTAAAGCCTTAAGGCCGAAACATGCCCACATACATTCCATATATATGTTTTCCTTTGTATGTATGTGTATACATATTTATATGTACGTTCCCATGCATGTACATATATATCTATATTTCTTATTTCTCTTTTTTTTGAATGAGTCATAAACCACAAAAATATTCTCTATTTCCTATGACACTAACTATATGCGCGTACCCGCACATATAATATACTTCTATGAAAATTATCCTATCGCCGTTCGTATACGCCTTGAGTCGTATTCGTGTATACACATACACTAATATGCCTATCCTCGTACTATTCATAATCTGTCAATATCTTAGACCTTATTGTTGCATCTTAGTTATGCTTAGGTCTCTGGAACTCATGGAATTACATGGTAACTTTTACTTATAGGATTCCCATACACATACTCACATCTATCTATGCACATATATATATATATATATATATATATATTTTTAAAGGAAATTTTATTAATAAAGTTGAGTCTCCGTTATGGTGGAGAATACCTTTTTACATCAGTGGATATCATACGTAAACCAAAAATATAAAGCTGATAGATATATATATATATATGTATATATATATATATGTATATATATATATATATATATATATATATATATATAGCTGATAATCGACTAATTTGTATCTGCGTTATGCTTTGATGTAATATGGTTTTCCTCCGCCATAAGTGAGGGTTTTTATTTAATAAAAGAAGTTTTTCTCAAAATATATATATATATATATATATATATATATATATATATATATATATATATATATATATACCCCCAGGCTTACACGAGTGTGTTGTGCCACTTATTCTCTGCCGAGTTAAATCTGCCAGATCTTTCAGATTTATAAAATTGATGGCCAAAGTTCTTTAGGTCTTACCTCTAGACGATACTTCAGTGGCCGTATTAGGGATTAGTTCTCAATTTTGCTATGGCTTACTTAGACCCATCTTCTGGAGTTTGTAAACGGACCTTGTTCTTAGGGTTTCCTTGCTCACATTCCCTATGGGCCATAATCCCTCAGCCCTTTTTATTACCCGATGGCCCATCTTGTGGTGTGTATGTATTTCTAGGTATATGCCCATACCATATGTGTATGGGCACGCTATAAAATCTGAATTCTCATTAAAGTTACCCAAAAATACTTCTCTCATTAGTTCTCAATTCTCAGGTCATCAACTGAACACTTATATGTAAATTTCAATCAGCCCTCTTATTTCAGGTTTTGCACTTGGGGTATGCTAATTACCTTAAATTCTATATAATCATAGATAAGCCGGTGATGTCTTCTTTTTGAGGTCTCCTTATCCTATCGTGCTTCTCTTCCTTCCTTAGTTGCTATGTTAGTTTGGAGCGGGGTACAACAAAAGGGGTTTGAGTGATTACAAAATGCATGAGTTAAATAACGTGTATTAAAGAAATGCATGACATATTTTATGACATGACACGTTTTTGCATGAAACTTGCCTTATATAGTTAATATATAATGTTGTCGTACTAACGAGCCATGAATCTTTAAAGCTTACATCAAATGGCAAGCATTTGTTGTGTTTGAACTATTTTCAAGTGCCATCATTAATGAACTAAACTAGTTCATTAAGTGAAGTACTTAGTTAAATGAACTAAGTAGTTCATTAAATGGTGATATATTTTGAGAAGGCACAAAGGCATCAAATTGAAGAATGGAAAGTCTTCCCCTGTCCTTTATACAATCCATTTACATATACATATATATATTCATATTTTTTTAAAGACACTATACACATATACTCCAACGTACTACCGACACGTTATATATTTTACGAACGTACGTTAACGTCACACCACTATATTTACCTCATATATATGAGTATATTAATGTCTTATATCATATGATATAGGTCATGGTGATTACAATTTTATTACGACATGTTAAAAGGTTCTAAACCAAAAATTGTCGTATCGGGTGAATACCGAAACTTCGCCAACGTGTCACGTACTTGCCATATATAGATGACCAGCCCCTACACTTCAAAAATGGCCACAAATTTTGTAGCTTACATGTTATATACAGCCATAAAATCATTCCATGTTGGTACACACACATCACCCCAAATTAAGACCAAATTGTGGAGATTCCAAGTTCAATTTTTGTCACATGTAGGCACCACTTTAGTAAGCCATGTGAGCTGAATATTAAAGTTTAATTTATGTATATTGTGTATAAAATAATTTATATAACATGTGCAAAAAGTTGGAATTTAATCGGAGAAAAATCGCCTAATCGACAAAAGTCGAAAATTCGCTTTTCTACGAACACAACACATGGAACATTTTTGGCATCACATACAACATGTATCTAGACACTTTTTACATACTCTATAAATTCTAAAGTGTTCTACAAAAATAAATTAAGGGCTGATTGGAATATACTATATGTGTATAATTATATGTGCACTATTTTACA
The DNA here is from genome assembly GCA_036186865.1 of Eustoma russellianum. Classification (NCBI taxonomy): domain Eukaryota; kingdom Viridiplantae; phylum Streptophyta; class Magnoliopsida; order Gentianales; family Gentianaceae; genus Eustoma; species Eustoma russellianum. Next base: position 29,679,034 of record AP025044.1, on the reverse strand, counting down.
AAGTTTGCAAAAATAAAATTCAGCACATGTACATTCATCATCACACGTCTAGACAACTTTTTTGGAGCATAAGTGGAGCTTTTTTGGCATCTTGATTGGCCAAGAATGAAGTATACAAGGTTGGTGACATAAAGGAAGGAACTACAAAAGGTAACATTTCAAACTTCGTCACATTTGTGACACATGCTGAAAATTCAGCATGTGTAGTCTATGAATGGCCGAATTTCTACTATTAATGGTGACATATTTACTACTTTGAATTATATGGATTGATTGAAAGATAGTATGGCAATGTTTTAAATATATTATGGAAATAAAGTGATGGTATCTTGGAATATCACATATGTTGAAATTTTCAGCATGTGTTGGAATGAACATGGCCGGTTTTATGGCCCCTATAATTACTAATTTTATTCCAAAGTTAGTAGAAATGTTATGTACTAAATGATGATTGAATTCTTCTTTATTTTCAAGGAATAAATCTACTACCTACATGGAAATATTTTGAATTTAGTGGGAATATCACACATGCTGAAATTTCAGCATGTGTAGAAAGAATGTGGCCGATTTTTTGGTTGAAATTGGTGATGAGTTGTCTTGCTAATTATGTGGATTGATATATAACTTATGGCAACATTTTTATGACTAATTGGCACATGTTTTTAAGAGTTATTTTCAGATTTATCCAGTCATCAAATGATGACAACTTCCATCTAATCAATGAGTGCTAAGTAAGCAAGGGCTTAATGATCATCCAATGAGGAGTTGCCAAGTAAGCAAGAAAACGTCACAATGATGCAATATACTATTCCAAGGACTTAGAAGATAATTTTCAAGAGAAGAAAGAGGCAATATGGGGCGACCACTATTGATAAAAGGAAAGAGGAGAGCAAACAAAAATACAAGACAAGACTTACAAGTTTAAAGATCAAAAACGTTTCTCACATTCTTCTCCTACTACACTTCTTTCTTTCTTCTCTCTTAAAGCCTATTGTATTCATATTCATACATCTTGAATAGGATTCATCTATACCACCATATACTCTTTATTGTTGTAAAAGATTGATCAAGGTGTGATCGATCTTGCATTCACTAGGTGGTGGTGTTCGTGATCGTTGTAATCACTTACAAGGTTTGTAAAGGGTTGGATTTGGTGTGTAAATCCATCAAACCTGTGTGGTAAGGTGTTATTTGTGTTTTGTGATTAGTGATAACCGAGGAAGGTGTCCTCGAAGACTGGAGTAGGTTGATTTAATCGAACCACTATAAAATTCCTTGTGTTCTTTACTTTTCAGCACTTACTTTCAGTTTCCAGCACAGTGCATCATTTTTATCACGTTCTTAAAAATAGAAAACAAATTTCAAAAATCATGAAAATTTTAGGAAACATAGACACACGTCTGAAGGTTCTTTTGGCGCAAGTTTCAACACTTTTGAACAAGTATAAGTCATCCAAACATCAAAAGTTCTGAGACTAGTGCAGTCTGATTTTTAGGCTTGCAAAGATTGAGACTTTGAATGTATTTGACTAACTTCCCAAAAGAATTTTTCAAAACTGTTTCAACCCAATTAAATACACCTAATAAGGGGTTATTAATTAAATTTTCAGAGCATTTGGAGTCACAGTTTAATTGGAATTAGTTTTTCAAATCAGACTACCGTTTCTGGTAGATTTGCGCAATCTGACCACCAACAATGTTTAAAGGGGTTAAAGGTTGAATTTTAATCTGAAATGTTTAGGAGATATCAGAACATCTGAGACTAAGATCTCTCCAAATTTTAGAATTTTTGAAGCCCTGTAACCTAGTTTTCAAAACATCAAAACAGGTCTTGAAAACAGAAACTGTTTTCAGAAGTTGGGTTTTTGGTATAAAACAATTTTAAAAACCACATTTTCCCTACCCACTATTCAACCCCCCCTTTCTAGTGGTGCCTTGCAGATCCTACAAGTGGTATCAGAGCGCAGTAACACTCACAACGAAAGGATACAACGATCTAAGTGAGATGACAACCACAAACTTCAAAACCGAGCAAGAAGGTATGTCCAGTCAAAGACCTCCTCTCTTTGACGGTGAGTCTTTCATTCAATGGAAGTTAAGAATGAAACTTGTCCTTATGACAATTGATATTGATCTTTGGTCCATTATAGAAGATGGTTCATTTGTTCCGTCAAATTATCCACTGTAGATGGAGTCACACTAGAGGTTGTTAAGCCTAAACAAGAGTATACTAGTGATGATAAAAAGAGACTGAGTATGAATGCTAGAGCCATGCAATTGCTTCTAAATGGACTAAGTAAAAGTGAATCTAGCTATGTTTCAAGTTGTTCTAGTGCTCAAGAAATGTGGAGAATTCTTGAAATGAAACACGAAGGCACTAGTCAAGTAAAAGAATCCAAAATCAACATGCTTATGTCCACACTCGAGTCATTTAAATTATTGCCAAATGAATCTATCGTTGATATCGTTGATATGGATCAAGTATGCAAGAGAATTGTAAATGTTAGTCCATTTAGAAGCAATTAAAATGGAGGAACTAATTGGATCACTTAAGGTGTATGAGAACAAACTCACGATAAGAAAATCAGATTCAGTATCAAAACAAGGTAAGACTATTGCATTTAAATCAAATGA
>AP025044.1:29657116-29676391 GCA_036186865.1 Eustoma russellianum | reverse complement strand
CACTACGAGTCTAGGTGGACGTCATTATGCTTGTGTGATTGTTGATGATTTTTCTCGTTATACTTGGACCTTTGTTTCTTGCACATAAAGATGATAGTGCCATTGAGATTGCGAAACAAATAAAACAACTTGAAAATCAATATGGTTTCAATGTGGAAAGGATTAGAAGCGATAGAGGCGGTGAATTTAAAAACAAGGACATGATTGAATTTTGCGAAGAAAAAGGAATCAAACATGAGTTTTCACCACCTAGAACTCCACAATTAAATGGAGTAGTAGAAAGAAAAAATAGGACGCTACAAAAAATAGCTAGAACCATGTTATGTGAAAATAAATTGCCTATATTTTTGTGGGCGGAAGCCGTAAATTGTGCATGCTATATAGTTAACCTCTTGTCTATTAGAAAGAAAAAATAAAACGCCTTATGAGATATTAAATGATCGCATGCCCAAAATTGATTACTTTCGTGTGTTTGGGTGCAAATGCTTTGTTTTAAATACGAAAGATAATTTAGATAAGTTTGAATCTAAATCAATTGAATGTATCTTTGTTGGGTATTCTGTGAATTCAAAAGCATATAAATGTTATGATCGCCTCACTAGACAAATTCTAGAATCCATTCATGTGAAGTTTAATGAATTTTGTGAGATTGATAAAGATAAAGAATATGACGATGATTTTGAATTAAAACGCGTGTTGAATAATGATTATGGCACGCATGATACACTAGATACGCATGATACACTAGAAATGCATGATTACTTAGAAATGCATGAGAACGTAGAAAATAATCAACCAAGATAGCATAGAGATCACCCACACGATCTCATTATAGGCGATATCACTCACGGTGTGAGACCACGTAGAAGAATAAATCCGAATGAAATAAATCAATTTCATGCCATGATATCCGAAATTGAACCTAAAAATGTGTTTGATGCTTTGAGTGATTCTTCTTAGATTGATGCTATGCATGACGAACTTAATCAATTTGTAAGAAATGATGTATGAGATTTAGTGCCACGACTACAAGATAAGACTATAATAGGCACAAAGTTGGTGTTTAGAAATAGAATGAATGAAGAAGGAAAAGTTGTTAGAAACAAAGATAGACTTGTAGCACAAGGATATAATCAAGAAGTAGGAATAGATTATGATGAAACATTTGCACCCGTAGCACATTTAGAAGCCATACGACTTTTACTTGCTATTGCTTGCATGAAAGGTTTTAAACTTTATCAAATGGACGTGAAAAGTGCATTATTAAATGGCTTTATACAAGAAGAGGTATACACGAAACAACCACCTGGTTTTGAAGATTTGAAACATCCCGATCACGTGTACAAACTAAAGAAGGCACTATACGGTCTAAAGCAAGCACCTAGAGCATGGTATGATCATTTTGCTACTTTTCTCTTAGAAAACGGTTTTAAAAGAGGCACTATAGATAGTACTTCATTTTTAAAACAAGATATTCATTATTCAAATTTATGTTGATGACATCATTTTCGGCTCCACTTCTCATAAACTAGTTGAAGATTTTGAAACTTGCATAAAATCCGAATTTGAAATATCTATGGTTGGCGAATTGAACGACTTTCTTGGTTTGCAGATTAAACAAACGGGTAAAGGTATCCATATAAGCCAAGTTAAATATATAAATGATATGATTAAAAAGTTCAGCTTTGAGACTTTAAAACCGTCCCCCACCCCTATTAGTGTCACCACTAAGCTAGACAAAGATGAACACGGAAAGGACTTTGATAATGCTTTATATAGGCTATGATTGGCTCTTTGCTCTATCTTACTGCTAGTAGACCTGATATCATGTTCAGTGTATGTATGTGTGCACATTTTCAAAGTCAACCAAAAGTGTCTCACTATAATGCCGTGAAAAGAATATTTCGATATATTAAGCACACACCGACCTTAGGCATTTGGTATGATAAAGATTGTGAATTTAACTTACATGCCTATACTGATGCAGATTATAGTGGATGTTAAATAGATAGGAAAAGCACGAGTGTCACTTGTCAATTTATAGGAAATTCACTTATTTCATGGTTTTCTAAAAAGCAAGAAGCGTAGCTTTATCCACTACTGAAGCTGAATACATGGCACTTAGTCTTTGTTGCACACAATTACTATGGCTAAAACAACAACTTTCCTACTTTGGAATTACGGTAAATAAGATTCCCATATATTGTGATAGTATGAGCGCCATCAACTTATCTAAAAACCCCGTTCTACATTCTAAGGCAAAGCATATAGAAGTACGCTATCACTTCCTTCGTGATCACGTAAATAATGGTGATATTGTCATAGATCACGTACGCACTGAGGCATAAGTAGCTGACATTTTCACTAAAACATTAAATCAAGCCACGTATGAAAATCTTTGTTCTAAATTAGGCATGCTTTCTGCTGATTTGATTTGATATCTCTTTCCATATTTACATGCATTTTTGATTGTATTTCAAAAATAAAGGGGGAGATAATGCATGATTTAAGGGGGAGCAAGAGATTTGATTAAGGGGGAGCAAGAGATTTGATTAAGAGTGATTGCACAAATCAAGGGGGAGCGAATTTGAAATTTAAAATTCAAAATTTGAATTTGTGCATGATTGGAGGGGGAGCGACAAAATTTAAATCATGAACGTAGGTTATTTTGTAAATCATCAAAAGGGAGAGATTGTAGAGAAAAAGGGGCTTGAGTGATTACAAAATGCATGAGTTAAATAACGTGTATTAAAGAAATGCATGACATATTTTATGACATGACATGTTTTTGCATAAAACTTGCCTTATATAGTTCATATATAATGTTGTCGTACTAACGAGCCATAAAGCTTTAAAGCTTACATCAAATGGCAAGCATTTGTTGTGTTTGAACTATTTTCAGGTGCCATCAGTAATGAACTAAACTAGTTCATTAAGTGAAGTACTTAGTTAAATGAACTAAGTAGTTCATTAAATGGTGATATATTTGGAGAAGGCACAAAGGCAACAAATTGAAGAATGGAAAGTCTTCTCCTCTCCTTTATACACGCCATTTAACATATTCTCAGCCACTAGCCATCGAGGGACCATTGTTGACATATGCACAGCCAGTGAGGGCGGTGACACCCACTACACTATGTGTCCATTGTGGGCGCTTTCATCCGGGTCAGTGCTAGAGGACCAGGGACGTTTGCTACAGCTGTGGCACCCTAGGGCACTTTGCCAGAGACTGCCCTGTGCATGCACAAGCACCCCGACCACAGTAGAGCCAGACAAAGCAGAAGGGGAGGCCGAAGACTAATGCCCGAGTATATGTCATGACACACGCTGACGTCGAGGAGACGGGCGACGTCGTAGCAGGTACATCTTAATTAATTGTTGAGTTTCAGTTGCTTAGAATACATTTCATTCTTGCGATTAAGTACTATATGTATAATTCTGCATATGTTAGGTGAGATTTTGATTAACAAGGTCCCAACCTACGTTCTTTTCGATAGTGGGGCCATTCATTCATTTATCGCCAGAAGGTTTGCCAAAAGTCTGAATATTCTACCCGAATGGCTTGAGATTCCCTACCAGGTCCAAACTGCCAGCTGTAGGATCTGCAAGGCACCACTAGAAGGGGGGTTGAATAGGTGGTGCGGAAAGTGTGGTTTTTAAAATTTGTTTAAAACTAAACAACTCAACTTCTGAAAACAGATTCTGTTTTCAGGACTAGTTTTAAAACGTTTTTAAAACCAGGTTATAGGTCTCCAAAAATTCTGAAATTTTGAGAGAACTTAGCCTCAGATGTTATGAGGGTCCCCTAAAAATTTCAAATTAAAATTCAACCTTTAACCCCTTCAAACACCGTTGGTGATCAGATTGCGCGAATCTGCCAGAAACGGTAGACGGTTTTGAAAAATTTATTCCTATTTGTTTGTAAGTCCAAATGCTCTGAAAATTTAACCACTAACTCCTTATATACTATAGTTAAGTGGTTTGAAACAGTTTTGCAAAATTCTTTTGGGAAGTATGTCAATTACAATTAAAGTCTCAACCTTTGCAAGTCTGAAAATCAGACTGCACTAGTCTCAGAACTTTTGATGTTTGATCGACTTATACTTATCCAAAAGTGTTGAAAATTATGCCAAATTAACCCTAGAACGTGTGACTATGTGTCTGGGAATTTTTGTAATTTTTGAAAGTCATTTACTATTTTTACAAACACCAACAAAAAAGAGTAAACTGTGCAGTAACAGAAAATAAATGCTGAAAGTAAATGGCACCGAGAATTTTATACTGGTTCGGTTATAAACAACCTACTCCAGTCTTCAAGGAGCACCTTCCTTGGTTCACACTAGTCACACACACGCAATACACCTTATCACAGGGTTGATGGAGTTACACACCAACTCCAACCCTTTACAAACCTTGTACGTTGAATACAATATGCACGAACACCACCACCTCGCAAGAATGAAGATTGATCACACCTTGATCAATCTTTTACAAAGATATGGAATATGTGGTGGTCTATATCAAGACTATTCAAGATTGAAAAATATGAATACAATAGGCTTTCAAGAAGAAAGAAAGAAGGAGAATGTAGAACAAGAAGAGGCTAGTCGTTTTTCACTTTGATTTTGCAATGCTTGTGCTTGTCTTGTTTTTGCTCAACTTCTTTCCTTTTAACCTTGTTGCAGCTGTCCCCTATGTGTTCTCCCACTCTTGAAAATTATCTTCTAAGTCCTTGGGAGAATGTAAGATATCATTGTGACATGGTCTTGCTTACTTGGCATCTTCTCATTGGATAATCATTTAAGCTTTGTTTACTTGGCACTTCATGATTGGTTGGATGTTGTCATCATTGATGACTTGGAAAAATCTGAGAATAACACTTAAAACATGTGCCAATATCAATCACAAAATAATTTCCATAAAGCTCAAGATTGTCACATAAATGTTGCAAGACAAAATTCCTCCCTTACTAAGCAAGAAATCAGCCATTAAGAGTATATACCATGCTGAATTGTTAGCATGTGACACATGGAGATAAAGTTCAAAATATTACCATTTTTCTTTGATTTTTCTTTTTAAAATAAATCACCAATTGATGATAATTATCTAGATCAACTTGGAAATGAAATTTGGTCTCTCACTTGGCCTCATTTTCGGCCATTGTACATACTACACATGCTGAAAGATTTCAGCATATGTGATATTGAAGATATCACTATTTTTGGCTTTGAAAAATATTTAAAATACTTCCATTTCTTCTTCCAATCAATCACATAATCTAAGATGATAAAATATGTCACATTAATATACAAAAATCGGCCAGCCATGGTTTAGCATGCTGAAATTTTCAGCATGTGTTATAAGTGAGACAAAGTTTGAAATCTTACCATTTGTAGCTTCTCTCTTTAATTCACCAACATTGTATGATTGATTCTTGACCAATCAACATGCCAACAAGGCTCCAAATAAGCTCCATCTCAGCTGTAAGAGCGTTGCATGATTTATATACATATGCTGAAAATTATTTTTGCTAACTTTGTAAAATAGTACACATTTAATAATACACACATGTTATATTCCAATCAGTCCTTAATTTAATTTTCTAGAACACTTTAAGATGTATAACATATGTAAAAAGTGTCTAGATACGTGTCATATGATGTACCAAAAATGTTCCATGTGTTGTGTGCGTAGAAAACCGAATTTTCGATATTTATCGATTACCCGATTTTTCTCTAATTAAATTCCAACTTCTTGCACATGTTATATATATATATATTATGTTACACATAATATATAATATATACTTTAAATCTCAGCACTTGGCTGGTTTAAAGTGGCGCCATTTATCATGTGTCAAAATTAAAATTGGAATCTTCACATTTTGGCCTTAATGTGGGGTGACTTGTGTGTGCCAACATGGAAAGTATTTTTGGCTGAATATATAGTCATGTGCACGAAATTTTTATGAAATTTTGAAGTATAGGGGCTGATCATCTATTTATGGCAAGTACGTGACACGTTGGCGAAGTTTCGGTATTCGCCCGATACGACAATTTTCGGTTTAGAACCTTTTATCGTGTCGTATTTAATTTTTCATCACCATGACTTATATCATATAATATAAGACCTGAATATACTCATAGATATGAGTTAAGTATAGTGGTGTGACGTTAACGTACATACGTAAAATATATATAACGTGTCGATAGTATGTTGGAATACATGTGTATGTGCCTTTTTCAAAAAATCTGAAAATATATGCACTTATATATGTATATGCGTGTATATATATTAATGAGGGGAGGAGGAAAAAACTTTCCTTCCTTAGCCTTGTTGCCTTTGTGCCTTTTCCAAATGTGGCTTCCTTTAATGAACTACTTAGTTTAATAAACTAAGTACTTCACTTAATGAACTAGTTTAGTTCATTAATGGTGGCACCTGAAAATAGTATAAACACAACAAATGTTTACCATATGATGTAAGCTTTAACGCTTCATGGCTCGTTAGTCCGGCAACATTATATATAAGCTAAATAAGGCAAGTAATAGCAATGTATCATGCATACATGTGTATATCATGCATATTTATGTATATATCATGTATATCATGCACGTTTATGTATATATCATGCATTTAAGTCACTTATTTTGAAATCACTCAAACCCCCTTTTCTCTACAATCTCCCCCTTTTGATGATTTTCAAAATAACTTATGCACATGATTTAAATGCCATCGCCCCCCCCTTCAAACATGCACAAATTTGAAATTTGAATTTAAAATTTCACATCCGGCTCCCCCTTGATTTGTGCAATCAGTATCAATTTTGTCTCTCTCCCCCTTAAATCATTCTCTCCCCCTTAAATCATGCTTTCTCTCCCCCTTTATTTTGGAAAGTAAATCAAAAGATTCCTGTCAATAAGGAAAGAAAATCACGTCAAATCAAATCATATCAACGTGAATCATGCCTAATTTAGAACGAAGAGATTCAAATGTGGCTTGATTTAAAGCTTTTGTAAAGATATCCGCTACTTGTGCTTCTGTGCGTACGTGATCTATGACGATATCACCATTGTTTACGTGATCACGAAGAAAGTGATATCGTACTTCTATATGCTTAGCCTTAGAGTGTAACACGGGGTTCTTAGACAAATTAATGGCACTCATACTACCACAATATATAGGAATTCTATTTACGGTAATTCCAAAGTCCGAGAGTTGTTGTTTTATCCACAACAACTATGTGTGCAACAAAGGCTAAGTGCCATGTACTCAGCCTCAGTAGTGGACAAAGCAACGCTTGCTTGCTTTTTGGAAAACCATGAAATGAGTGAGTTTCCTATAAATTGGCAAGTCCCACTCGTGCTTCTTCTATCTATTTTGCAGCCACCATAATCTGCATCAGTATAAGCATGTAAGTCAAATGTGGAATCCTTATTGTACCAAATTCCTAAGGTGGGCGTGTGCTTAATATAACGGAATATTCTTTTTACCGCATTATAGTGAGACACCTTAGGTTGACTTTGAAATCGTGCACACATGCATACACTGAACATGATATTAGGTCTACTAGCAGTCAAATATAGCAAAGAACCTATCATAGATCGATACAAGCCATTATCAAAGTCTTTACCATGTTCATATTTGTCCAATTTAGTAGTGACACTCATAGGGGTGGGGGATGGTTTCAAATTTTCAAAGTTAAACTTTTTAATCATGTCATTGACATATTTTGCTTGACTTATGTGAATCCCTTTACTAGTTTGCTTAATCTGCAAGCCAAGAAAATAGTCAAGTTCACCAACCATAGACATTTCAAATTCGGATTTCATGCAATTTTCAAAATCTTCAACAAGTCTATGTGATGTAGAGCCGAAAATAATGTCATCAACGTAGATTTGGATAATAAGTAAATCCGATATATCTTGTTTCAAAAATAGTGTACTATCTATAGTACCTCGTTTAAAATCATTTTCTAAAAGGAAAGTAGCGAAACGATCATACCATGCTCTAGGTGCTTGCTTTAGCCCGTATAGTGCCTTCTTTAGTTTGTACACGTGATTGGGATGTTTCAAATCTTCAAAACCGGGTGGTTGCTTCACGTATACTTCTTCTTGTATAAATCTGTTTAGGAATGCACTTTTTACGTCCATTTGATATAATCTGAAATCTTTCATGCAAGCAATAGCAAGTAATAGTCGTATAGCTTCTAAACGTGCTACGGGTGCAAATGTTTCATCGTAGTCAATTCCTTCTTCTTGATTATATCCTTGTGCTACAAGTCTCGCTTTATTTCTAACAACCTTTCCTTCTTCATTCATTTTATTCCTAAAAACCCACTTTGTGCCTATTATAGTCTTATCTTGTGGTCGTGGAACTAAATCCCATACATCGTTTCTAGTAAATTGATTAAGTTCATCATGCATGGCATCAATCCAAGAAGAATCACTCAAAGAATCATGCACATTTTTAGGCTCAATTTCAGAAATTCATAGCATGAAATTCATTTATTTTGTCCGAAGTAATTCTTCTACGTGGTCGCACACCGTGAGTGAGGTCGCCTATGATGAGATCATGTGGGTGATCTCTATGCCATCTTGGTTGATTATTTTCTATGTTATCAGGCATTTCTATGTGATCATGCATTTCTAGTGTGTCATTCATATCATGCATATCAAAAGAACCATCATCTTCATTCAACACGGGTTTCAATTCAAAGTCATCGTGATATTCCTTATCTTTATCAATCTCACCAAATTCATTGAATTTCACATGAATAGATTCCATGATTTGTCTAGTGAGAGGATCATAACACCTATATGCCATTGAATTTATAGAATATCCAACAAAAATGCACTCAATTGATTTGGATTCAAATTTGTCTAAATTATCTTTTGTATTTAAAACAAAACATTTGCATCCAAACACACGAAAATATTCAATCTTAGGCATGCGATCATTCAAAATCTCATAAGGCGTCTTATTTATTTTCTTTCTTATAGATAGGCGATTTACAATATAGCATGCACAATTTACGGCTTCTGCCCACAGAAATCTAGGCAATTTATTTTCGCATAACATAGTCCTAGCGATTTCTTGCAATGTACGATTCTTTCTTTCTACTACTCCATTTAATTGTGGAGTTCTAGGTGGTGAAAACTCATGCTTGATTCCTTTTTCTTCGCAAAATGAAATCATCTCTTTGTTTTTAAACTCACCGCCTCTATCACTTCTTATCTTTTTCACACTTACACCGTATTGATTTTCAAGTTGTCTAATTAATTTTGCAATCTCAATGGCGCTATCATCCTTATGTGCAAGAAATAAAGTCCAAGTATAACGAGAAAAATCATCAACAATCACGCATGCATAGTGGCGCCCACCAAGGCTTGTAGTGCGACTAGGACCAAACAAATCAATATGCAATAGTTTTAAGATTCTAGTCGTGCTTATTTCATTTTTAAGCTTAAGTGACTCACGTGTTTGTTTGCCTTTTATGCAAGATTCACACAACTGAAAGTTGTCTAAATCAAGCTTAGGCAATCCTCGTACTAGGTTCTTTCGTTGAAGTTTTTCTAGTGTGGAGATACCAATGTGTCCTAAACGTCTATGCCATAAATTCACATTGGGTTCATTTGACATAAAGCACTTAACTTTAGCGTCTACCACATCGTCCATAGAAAGCGTAAAAATATTACCTTCTCGTTTTCCTTTTAAAACAGTTTCTCCATTTTTATTTATTATATTGCAATAACGGTGAGTAAAACACACATTAAAACCATTGTCAACAAATTGAGAAATGCTAAGAAGATTGTAGGATAAGTTGCTTACCAAAAAGACGTTGGAGATTTGGAGAGTGCTTGGATTTCCAATCGTACCTTTTCCGATGATCTTGCCTTCGTTGTTGTCTCCAAAGGTCACAGATCCGCCTTTTGTGACCTTCTTTAATTTTGTGAACAAGCTCGGGTCACCCGTCATGTGCCTCGAGCATCCACTGTCAAGGAACCACTTAATAGTTGTATCTTTCGATGTGTGGGCTCCTTGCAATGTGCAAAGATGATTTAGGTACCCTTTTAACTTTGGGTCCTTTCGAGTTAGTTAATCACCTCTTGGTAAAAGTACCTTTCGGTACCCATACTTGGGTGATCCTTCTCGGTCTATCAAATGGCAAGAATGTGGATGAAGGTGCGATATATTAAACATGTGGTGCATGCACTTTGGGTCTTTGCCCAAGGACTCCTTTATACTCATTAAATGAAGGACGTTTTTGATATGTCCTTGTGTGTGTGTGCGTAGTGCGTGGATGATATGAATTTGGTGTATGCATTATTCTTTTCTTTTCATATCTATATGGTACAAAGTTATATTTCACATGATATGAAGAAGAAGTGGGGCGTGATGAGGAAAGGGGCGGCTTTTGCGTCATCTTAGACGCCACTTGAGGCTTAGGGGTGTCTACTTTCTTAGACACCACAAACTTAGTTGGTTTGGTTGACACTTCATTTGTATCAACGTATCCCAAACCTGTTTTGTCGCTGTCATGCTTTTGTGATAATATGATGCGATGCAGCATGTTGGACCCCGTATCAAACTGTTTCATCATTTTCTCTGTCTTTAACGCAGTAATGACACATGATGACTCTTTCTTTGAATTGCTTAATTGAGCAACAAGATTCTCGTTAGAAGATTCTAACAGTTTCTTGTCTTCAATTAATCGCTTCTTTTCCTTAGCGAGAGTCTTAGTGAATTTATGCAATTCTAAATACTGACTAAAAAGATCTTCATAAGAGGGTTCAGAGTCAGAGTCAGAATCAGATGATACCTCATTAGATGCTTTGGATGCAAAGCATACATGTGCAGTCTCCTCTTCGGTCTCAGTTTCAGAATCCGATGAATCACTCCAGGTGGAGGCCTTTAGAGCACGTTTCCTTTGTTTGGGTTCTGAGACGAGTCTATTTTTGTTCCGCTCCTTGTCAGGGTATTTATTTGTTTGCTTTTCTTTATTGGGGCTGTCATATGATAAGTGTCCGAGTTTGCCACATTCATAACATTTAACGTCTTTATCATTTGACTTGTTCTTATTTCTCTTAGTTGTAGTACCCTTATTTTTGTTTCTAAATGACCTTCTCATAAATTTTCTTAGGCCTTTACCCAATAGAATTAGGTCATCATTATCCGATTTAGAATCACTATCATCTACGTGATCGGAGGGAGGGGAGACGTATTCATTTGATTTAAAAGCAATAGCTTTACCTTGTTTAGATGATTCCGATTTCCGTATGGTGAGTTTATTCTCATAAACTTTAAGTGATCCGATTAATTCTTCCATCTTTATTGACTTAGTTTCCTTGCTTTCTTCTATTGCGGTCACTTTAGGGTCCCATTCGGATGGAAGGCTTCGTAGGACTTTCTGTACCTTTTCCTGCGTGGTAAAAGCTTTACCAAGAGACTCAAGAGAATTGTAGATGTTAGTCAAACGAAGATCCATATCAACAATAGACTCATTAGGCAATAATTTAAACGACTCAAGTGTGGACATTAAGCATGTTTATTTTTGACTCTTTTACTTGACTCGTGCCTTCGTGATTTCATTTCTAGTATCCTCCACATTTCTTGTGCACTCGAACAGTTTGAAACATAACTAGACTCACTTTTACTTAATCCGTTTAGGAGCAATTGCATAGCCCTAGCATTCATACTAAGTTTCTTTTTATCGTCACTCGTATATTCTTGTCTCGGTTTAACAACTTCTAATGTGACTCCGTCTACGGTAGATAACTTAGATGGGACAAAAGGACCATCTTCAATAATCGACCAAAGATCTATATCTATAGCCATAAGAAAAAGCTTCATTCTAAGTTTCCACTGAATAAACGGCTCACCGTCAAAAAGAGGAGGCCTTTGGCTCGACATACCTTCTTGCTCGGTTTTGAGATTTGTGGTTGCCATCTCACTGAATCGTTGGATTCCTTGAAGTGAGTGTTCCTGCGCTCTGATACCACTTGTAGGATCTGCAAGGCACCACTAGAAGGAGGGGTTGAATAGGTGGTGCAGAAAGTGTGGTTTTTAAAATTTGTTTAAAATTAAACAACTCAACTTCTGAAAACAGATTCTGTTTTCAGGACCAGTTTTAAAACGTTTTTAAAACCAGGTTATAGGTCTCTAAAAATTCTGAAATTTTGAGAGAACTTAGCCTCAGATGTTGAGGGTCCCCTAAAAATTTCAAATTAAAATTCAACCTTTAACCCCTTCAAAAACCATTGGTGATCAGATTGCGCGAATCTGTCAAAAACGGTAGACGTTTTTGAAAAATTTATTCCTATTTGTGTGTAAGTCCAAATGCTCTGAAAATTTAACGAATAACTCCTTATATACTATAGTTAAGTGGGTTGAAACAGTTTTACAAAATTCTTTTGGGAAGTATGTCAATTACAATCAAAGTCTCAACCTTTGCAAGTCTGAAAATCAGACTGCACTAGTCTCAGAACTTTTGATGTTTGATCGACTTATACTTATCCAAAAGTGTTGAAACTTGTGCCAAATTAATCCTAGAACGTGTGACTATGTTTCTGGAAATTTTTGTAATTTTTGAAAGTCGTTTACTATTTTTACAAACGCCAACAAAAAGAGTAAACTGTGCAGTAACAGAAAATAAATGCTGAAAGTAAATGGCACCGAGAATTTTATACTGGTTCGGTTATAAACAACCTACTCCAATCTTCAAGGAGCACCTTCCTTGGTTCACACTAGTCACACACACGCAATACACCTTATCACAGGGTTGATGGAGTTACACACCAACTCCAACCCTTTACAAACCTTGTACGTTGAATACAATATGCACGAACACCACCACCTCGCAAGAATGAAGATTGATCACACCTTGATCAATCTTTTACGAAGATATGGAATATGTGGTGGTATATATCAAGCCTATTCAAGATTGAAAAATATGAATACAATAGGCTTTCAAGAAGAAAGAAAGAAGGAGAATGTAGAACAAGAAGAGGCTAGGCGTTTTTCACTTTGATTTTGCAATGCTTGTGCTTGTCTTGTTTTTGCTCAACTTCTTTCCTTTTAACCTTGTTGCAGCCGTCCCCTATGTGTGCTCCCCCTCTTGAAAATTATCTTCTAAGTCCTTGGGAGAATGTAAGATATCATTGTGACATGGTCTTGCTTACTTGGCATCTTCTCATTGGATGATCATTTAAGCTTTGCTTACTTGGCACTTCATGATTAGTTGGATGTTGTCATCATTGATGACTTGGAAAAATCTGAGAATAACACTTAAAACATGTGCCAATATCAATCACAAAATAATTTCCATAAAGCTCAAGATTGTCACATAAATGTTGCAAGACAAAATTCCTCCCTTACTAAGCAAGAAATCAGCCATTAAGAGTATATACCATGCTGAATTGTCAGCATGTGACACATGGAGATAAAGTTCAAAATATTACCATTTTTCTTTGATTTTGCTTTTTAAAATAAATCACCAATTGATGGTAATTATCTAGATCAACTTGTAAATGTAATTTGGTCTCTCACTTGGCCTCATTTTCAGCCATTGTACATACTACACATGCTGAAAGATTTCAGCATGTGTGATATTGAAGATATCACTATTTTTGGCTTTGAAAAATATTTAAAATACTTCCATTTCTTCTTCCAATCAATCACATAATCTAAGATGATAAAATATGTCACATTAATATACAAAAATCGGCCAACCATGGTTTAGCATGCTGAAATTTTCAGCATGTGTTATAAGTGAGACAAAGTTTGAAATCTTACCATTTGTAGCTTCTCTCTTTAATTCACCAACATTGTATGATTGATTCTTGACCAATCAACATGCCAACAAGGCTCCAAATAAGCTCCATCTCAGCTGTAAGGGCGTTGCATGATGTATATACATATGCTGAAAATTATTTTTGCTAACTTTGTAAAATAGTGCACATTTAATAATACACACATGTTATATTCCAATCAGCCCTTAATTTAATTTTCTAGAACACTTTAAGATGTATAACATATGTAAAAAGTGTCTAGATACGTGTCATATGATGTACCAAAAATGTTCCATGTGTTGTGTGCGTAGAAAACCGAATTTTCGATATTTATCGATTACCCGATTTTTCTCTAATTAAATTCCAACTTCTTGCACATGTTATATATATATATTATGTTACACATAATATATAATATATACTTTAAATCTCAGCACTTGGCTGGTTTAAAGTGGCGCCATTTATCATGTGTCAAAATTAAAATTGGAATCTTCACATTTTGGCCTTAATGTGGGGTGACTTGTGTGTGCCAACATGGAAAGTATTTTTGGCTGAATATATAGTCATGTGCACGAAATCTTTATGAAATTTTTAAGTATAGGGGCTGGCCATCTATTTATGGCAAGTACGTGACACGTTGGTGAAGTTTTGGTATTCGTCCGATACGACAATTTTCGGTTTAGAACCTTTTATCGTGTCGTATTTAATTTGTCATCACAATGACTTATATCATATGATATAAGACCTGAATATACTCATAGATATGAGTTAAGTATAGTGGTGTGACATTAACGTACGTACGTAAAATATATATAACGTGTCGGTAGTACGTTGGAATACATGTGTATGTGCCTTTTTCAAAAAATCTGAAAATATATGCACTTATATATGTATATGCGTGTATATATATTAATGAGGGGAGGAGGAGAAAACTTTCCTTCCTTAGCCTTGTTGCCTTTGTGCCTTTTCCAAATGTGGCTTCCTTTAATGAACTACTTAGTTTAATAAACTAAGTAATTCACTTAATGAACTAGTTTAGTTCATTAATGGTGGCACCTGAAAATAGTATAAACACAACAAATGTTTGCCATATGATGTAAGCTTTAACGCTTCATGGCTCGTTAGTCCGGCAACATTATATATAAGCTAAATAAGGCAAGTAATAGCAATGTATCATGCATACATGTGTATATCATGCACGATTATGTATATATCATGTATATCATGCACGTTTATGTATATATCATGCATTTAAGTCACTTATTTCGAAATCATTCAAACCCCCTTTTCTCTACACCGGCGACCAGGTGTTTGTATCCCACTATCAGTTCAAGGATTGTACGTTGGATATTAATGAGCTAGAATTCACTGCTACTCTGATTCCCATCCAGATGCAAGATTTTGATGTTATTTTGGATATGGATTTTCTGGCTAAGTATCAGGCCACGATTGATTGTCGTCAGAGGCAGGTTAGCATGCGGACGCATAGCAACCAGGAAACCATCTTTCAGGGGGATTTCAAGTTGCATAAGGCACCCAAGAAGTTACATGAGTGCAGCACAGGAGCACAGGGCATTGAGAAAAGGTAATCAATGTTTTCTTGTATATGCTATTGGTGTAGAAAAAGAGGTACCCTCGATGGATTCGATACCAGTGGTGAATGAGTATAAGGATGCATTTCCCAATGAGCTGCCAGGACTACTGCTCAGTTGGAAGGTAGAATTCGAGATTAATTTGTTGCCCGGTGATGAACCGATATCGAAGGCATCGTAAATGATGGCTCCCGCTGAACTGAAGGATCTAAAGGAACAATTGCAGGAGTTACTAGATCGGAAGTTCATTCGACCCAGCGTCTCACCCTGGGGAGCTCCGGTCTTCTTCGTGAAGAAGAAAGACGGCAGTATGAGGCTTTGCATTGATTATCGGGAGATTAATAAGATCACCATAAAGAACAAATATCCTCTACCCCGGGTCGAGGACCTCTTCGATCAATTAAAGGTACCCATTAATCAATGTAACTCATAATGAATATTATAGGATTTTTCAATTAATTCTGCGACTTTGGCATTCTTCAGGGCGCTAAGGTATTCTCCAAAATTGATCTTCAATCCGGATATCATCAGCTAAGGATTAAAGCAGAGGATGTAGCGAAGACTGCCTTCCGCACTAGATATGGACATTACGAGTTTTTGGTGATGCCATTCGGTCTGACTAATGCTCCCGCAGCCTTCATAGATTTGATGAATACGGTATTCAGGGACCAACTTGATAAGTTTGTGGTGGTCTTTATTGATGATATACTGGTCTATTCTCTGGATGAAGAGTCACACGGAAAGCATTTAAGGGAGGTTCTGGAGGCTCTCAGGCAGAAAAAGCTATATGCTAAGTTTATTAAGTTCGAATTTTGGCTGAAGAGCGTTGCTTTCTTGGGACATGTGGTTTCAGAAGAGGGAATTTCCCTAGATCCCAAGAAGATTGAGGCTATTACTGAATGGCCTAGACCGACTAATGTGACTGAAGTGAGGAGCTCTCTAGGCTTGGCTGGCTACTATCAGAAGTTTGTTGAAGGATTCTCATCGATAGCAGTACCCTTGAGCAGATTGACTCAGAAAAAGTCAAAGTTTGTCTGGACCGCTGAATGCGAGCAGAGCATTGTAGAACTTAAGAGACGATTGACGACGACCACTATACTTGCTCAACCCTCAGGCTCTGAAGGGTTTGTCATATATAGTGATGCATCGAAGAGCGGGCTAGGTAATGTATATAACTTCAAGTTGACTTTATATGCATTACAACGATGGCCTAACTGTGTCTTTGCAGGGTGAGTCCTTATGCAAAATGGCAGGGTCATCACATATGCCTCAAGATAGTTGAAGCCATACGAGTAGAATTACCCGGCGCATGACCTGGAGTTAGCTGTAGTGGTTTTCGCACTTAAGATTTGGGGGCATTATCTTTATGGGGTGAAGTGTGAAGTATTCGCGGATCATAAGAGTTTGAAGTACCTATTCACACAAAAGGAGCTAAACATGCATCAGAGGAGATGGCTTGAGTTGTTGAAAGACTACGATTTGACTATCAGCTACCATCTGGGAAAAGCGAACCGAGTCGTGGATGCTCTGAGTAAGAAATCCAGCCATGCCAGACAGACGCCGTTGGAAAGGGATATAGCAGAGTTGGACCTTGACATTGTGGACTCCACAGCTAATGTTCTAGCGGCACTGATTATCACTCCGTCTTTGATTGAGCAAATCAAAGAGGCGCAGAAGGGGGATGTAGCACTTAGTGAGATCTGGGAGAGGATGATGACTAGTCAGGTTGATGGTTTTCAGATCCATGACGACGGCAGTATGTGGTTTCAGGGTAGGCTGTGTGTTCCGGAAGTTGAGGATCTCAGAAGAGCAGTACTAAAGGAGGCGCATAACTCGAAGTTGTCTATTCATCCAGGTGCTACGAAAATGTATAATGATCTGAGGAAGCATTATTGGTGGAGTGGAATGAAGAGACACATAGCGGAGTTTGTTGAGAGATGTCTGGTATGTCAGTAGGTCAAAGCAGAACACCAGAGACCAGGGGGTTTGTTGATGCCATTAGAGATCCCTGAATGGAAGTGGGAGCATGTAACTATGGATTTTGTGATGGGACTTCCGAGGACAAGATATGGTAATGACATGATATGGGTGATTGTAGACCGTCTGACTAAGTCCATTCATTTCCTACCTGTGCCGAATGATGTGATCCTGGACATATTGGTTATGCTCTACATCGATAACATCATCAGTTTACATGGCGTTCTGGTCAGTATTGTCTCTGATCGTGACTCGAAGTTCACTTCTAGGTTCTGGTCAGCATGTCAAAGGAGGATGGGGACCGAGTTACGATTGAGTACTGCGTTTCACCCGCAGACAGATGGGCAGTCAGAGAGAACCATACAGACGTTGGAGGATATGTTGAGAGCTTGCGCCATCGACTTCAAGGGGAACTGGGACAGTATGATCAAGTTAATTGAGTTCTCCTACAACAACAGTCATCACAGCGCCATCGACATGGCATCATTTGAGGCGCTCTATGGGCGTAAGTGCAGATCCCCTATCCTTTGGGATGAAGTTGGAGAGCACGCTATCACTGGTCCAGAGTTGGTTGAGCAAACCAAGAAGAAGGTTAAGTTGATTCGGGAAAGGCTTAAGGTTGCTCAAGATAGAAGTAAGAGCTGGGCTGACTCGAAGAGGCGTCCGTTGGAGTTTGATGTTGGAGAAAAGTTCTACCTGAGAGTATCGCCTATGAAGGGTGCTGCGATTTGGTCTGAAAGGTAAGTTGAGGCCTCGGTACATTGGCCCTTATGAGGTGCTCGAAAGAATTGGTTCGTTTGCTTACCGTTTGGCGTTACCCCCGGCGCTAGCTTAGGTGCACAATGTCTTTCATGTTTCTCTGTTGAGAAGGTACGTCCTGGATCCAAGCCATGTACTGGACGCACCAACTTTGAGGATTAGGCTGGATGCGTCATATGAAGAGACTCATGTTCGAATAATAGATCGCAAGAATCAAGAACTGAGGAGGAGAATCATTCCATATGTCAAGGTACAATGGAGCAATCACAAGAAGAACGAGACGACTTGGGAGCAGGAGGATCAGATGCGCGAGCGCTACCCTAAACTCTTTGATTAAGGTACGTCGAGTCTCCTCGGTCTTTACGATCAAATTACATCAAGTTTCAAGGACGAAACTTTTTGTAAGGTGGATAGGATGTTATACCCGGGAATTTTCAAACTAGCCGTTACGCATTAAATTAAAGCTGAGGTAGTCGGTGGACGTAACCATTTGACAAATTTAAATTCGTTAGAACAGGTCGGTTATGCCCAGTGATTTCGTAATTAGATATAGGTATAAATATTTGTTATATAAAATAGGGTAACAAAAAAGGTAAATTAAAACAAAGGGATAAGGGGGAACGTGCGTTAGTTGTTCCCCCTAAATGTCGCCAGATTTCAGCAAATTAAAGGGGCAGGGGGCACTGGGGTTAAAAAGAATAATAAACAAAGGATAGCAACATGAAAAGAAGGAGGAACTGAGAGAGTAGGGAGAGAACGCATCTGACAGGAAAAGTAAAGAAATGGAAAAGAGGGAAAGAGAGATTCAATCGTCTCAAGCTATTCACGGTATCGTATAATCGCATAACTTGTCTGCATACAGGTAGGTTCCCTTTTTTCTCTCCAAATTGGTACAATTCAAAGCATGCTTAAATGTAGATTATGTGTTTTTGGTTGTTTTAATTGTTAATATATATATAGCATGATGTTAATCCTTGAAGTCATGAATGTGCAGACTGTGGATAGCGTGTAAACTGTGATGCGTGCATTTAATTTGATGTTAGGAAAAAATTTGATAATCAAATTAGCACCCTTTTAAGATTCTCAAAGTTTTAGATGTTGTTTTTGGCCTTAGAATAGGTTTCCACTGGAAATAGGCAAAAATATAGATCGAGGTC
>AP025044.1:29632672-29649921 GCA_036186865.1 Eustoma russellianum | reverse complement strand
TTTATCTCTATTATGAGACTTTAGTAGTTCTTAATTTTTTTATTTAAGGTACTCTTGCACACTTATTATACTAGGTGCAGTACAATGATTGCACCTTAATTCCATAGTGTTTCCTTTTTGTTCTCTTTTTTCACTGGCCCGGGGTGTAGGTCATAACAAAAAAGACTCTACCCTACGTAATAATATGGAAATATGAATGGTTAATGAATACTTCAATCTTTGGTATTCTTTCTACAATTTTCCTATTTTATGATCGTTGTGACTTTAGTTCATCTATTAGTACATGTTATGTTATTGTTCACGTTGCATTTTCTGTTCACCATGCATGGTCCACATGACAAACCTTGGCAGAAATACTTGTTGAGCGATTTGTTATCCCTCAGCCCATCATTTACCACATCGCAGGGCCAGAAGACAGTTCAGACAAAGGGAGAGATGAGCAAGAGAGAGCATCAATGATGGACTTATGAACTAGATTATGTATTTTCCTTATGTTATTTCAGACTTATATTTTGATATTGTACTGGTGACACTTCAGTTGTACTCGGATCTTGTTATTCTGTTTTATGCATGTCGGTTATGCGTTGTACAGTTTATATTGCTTCTGCGATTACGATACACATTATGTCAACATGCACATGAATGTTATCGACGCCTTGTCCTTCTCGTAGCAGAGTACCGCGGGTGCACTGTGCCGAGACATCTAGTCCCGGGCAGGGCACTACAGGTGGTATTAGAGACAAGGCTCCAGATCCATAGCGGGCAACATAAAGAAAGCAAAGACATGTATCAGGCTATGATCGTAGAAGTTAGGTTATGATTGTAGAATTTAAGCAGAGATCATAGAGTCTAAGTATATGATCTCAGACTGAACTGTCTAAATAAGTAAGCAAAAACTGAGGCATAATTAAAAACTTCTAAATAAAAACATGCTGAATATTCATAACATCGTCTACATCAATGTCCACCAAAATAAAAGAGATGTCCAATTTCAAATCCCATCATAAGTCATCATACTAAGCCCTGCAGCTATCCTCTCTCTCGCATGCCTATGGATAGGGGACCCTAGGCTCGTCATCGATCCACTCGACCCTGTTCCCTGCAGGCTCTAGGGAAAAATAATAGGGTGAGTGACAATGTCACCAGCAAGTATACCATAAATAATCATGAATTAAGTGGAAAGTACACACAAGAACCATAACCCCAAAAGGTTTGGATTCGCAACATACCTGACTTTCAACTCATCATTCGTAAGGACATACGATCATAACTTAAGAGACGAGAAATCATATTAAGATCATAACTTAAGAGATATTATACATATCTTCATATCCTAAGTAATAATACATCAATGATTCGATTAGCCATAGAAAAATGCAGTATGTATGCGTATGCACATGTGATGCGCCATGACAAAATAAGGATAAGTTCTTTCATTCTTTCTTTCAAAGAATCATCGTAAATAAAACGAGAAGAGTGAGTATTCAGATCTATTATATCCGGATCTGAGGTGATCATAACATTCCCTTCAGATCTATTATGTCCGGATCTGAAAACGGTCATACAATCAATCATCGTCATCAGGTCTATTCTCTCCAGGCCTGTACGGTCATAAATCATCATTATCAGGTCTATTATCTCCGGGCCTGAACGGTCATAATAATCATAACCAGGTCTATTCTCTCTGGGCTTGTACGATCATAATCATCCATAGATCAATTAACCCCGGATCTGGAGCGGGTTATGCTGGCCAGAATCAATGGTACCAATAGGAGTCGTTCTTTTCAAAACTGAAATCTTTTCTTTAAAAGCGCTTTTCCATCGTTCTTTGTCATAAAATCAGTTTCATAAATCATGCAAAGGATGATGATGCAATGTATGACGTGCACATGGAATTCATGACTAGATGCATCACATAATACTCATCCTGCCTTGTTCTTTAAGCTGGAAAAATTTCCAGAATTAATGTTCTGTTCATGCGGCCTCAACCCTCATAATTCCGGCCCATTTTCATGATCCCACGACATAAGTATGCATAATGGAGTCTTAGCTACTTGACATAAAAATTTCATAATGTTTTTAAGACATATAAAACCCTCAAATCATTAAATTACCAAACAGGGTACTGCTGAATTCCAGCAGCACAGTACCCATCTTTTACCTTTCTTTGAAGCCCATAATATCTTTTATAATTTGGGCCAATGCCTGGAAAACATAGTAAACATACCAAGAAATGATAGTCATAAGTCCAATAGCACATATGAGCCCGAATTCGAAATAATAAGGCCTCCCAACTTACACCATAATTCTGTCCTGTTTTTTTAGTTTTGTACCGCTAACTTCAACTCAGTTGTTGGCCCTTAAAACGGTTGTTCCAAGCTGATTTAATTACATGGCATGTTCATATATGTCTTAAGTAATTATCATATAAATTCCAGAGCAATCCAATGGGTATAAGGGGTTCATTTTTTTACTTTCCTAAACTAGGTACATGCAGAAATCTGGAGTGACCAGCCTTTACTAAAAATTTTATTGCGGATAAACCACAAGACCTTTTTCCAAAATCCCAACTCACAAATTTAATAAACACACAAGGATAGAATCCTACCAAAAATCAGCTCATTTGCACGTTTCTAAGGTCCATTTCCGAGTCCTACAACACGTCACTCAAATCTTCCCTGTTCCAATAATTTTTCCTTTTTGTCACTTTTCTTGCTAAATGTGTACCAACTAATCTTATTCCCCTAAAATGACTTACTAGCCATCAAATACACTTTTTAACATAGTCATTACAGGTTCTAATACATTCTATAGGATACATACAAATTACTTCAAGAACGGTCTGAAACTTACACAAAGCACACATTGATATTGCACATTTTGTACATAATAAAGTCTACCATTGGCACATCTAATTTGTATACCACCTAACCCCCAAAACAGCCCGTTCCCTACACACTAAAGGGCTGATATTTCGTTTCCATTATGAGCATAATACACCCTAAGTAATAAACATTCAAACATGCAACTCCTATATATCTTTTACCTCACAAGACATATTCTTTCACAAGAAATATTGTTCAACCCTACCTCCTCCTTCAACCGTCCCCCTTACATGGTAAGAAAGAGAAATTTTACCACATTTATCTTAGACATGCAACATATTCATATTCCAAGGAGGCAAAGAACTCATCTTTGGGGGAATTTCACACATGCAAGTCACCTTTCTTAAGGAACACTAAGCTTTCATGCTTCAAGTTTAATACTTTCCAACTAATATTAAATCTTAATAATAACTAGACATTCAAGCATATACTTTCAAACATAAGTCAAGAGCATTTATAGTGTACTTGCCTCTTTGAGTCTTAAAGCTTCCTTCTAGCTTGAACTTGGATAGAATGGCTTGAAGTTCCTTCCACTATTCCCATAGAACATACGGTTTTTGGAAGAATAGGGGAGATGGATGTTAGTCCTTACATAATCATACCATAAAACTTAGTTTGAGGCTAGATTGTCTTACCAATTTGAAGCTTGAGTGAGGATTGAGATGAATCCAACCCACTAAGAAGCTAACCCCACTTAGTGTCTTGAAAACATTCACCTAAGGACCATTGGAGGCCACGGTTTCAACAAGAAAGGAAGGTACCATGTGAGCTTCATTATTTGAAGCATGGAATTCACTTAAGAAGTTTAAGATACAACTTACCTAGACAAGACTTGAACTTGAAGATGGTTCTTGGATCTCCTTGGCTCAAGGTTGGCCGTATTCCAAAGATGGGTTCAACCCTACTTTAATATACTTATATATATAACTTCATATTTCATGTAATAAAATGCAAAGTAACCTTATTTTTTATAATACTATATTCTATATCACTTTTTATATATATATATGTACCTTTTTATGACATAAAACTTAGTCACATTCATGTCTTAGCATATATACTTATGCATAAACTATATTTAAGACATTACCAATGAAAGGCCCTTTGGCTGAAATTATCATACATGCACATATACTTGTACAAATTCTACACACTTTACATGCATAAATCCATAACGCTTGAAATACCCCTTTTTCATATCTTAACTTATATACTATACATATATGTGCTCATGAATTATATTTAATCTATTTTCATCAACAAAAAGGCCCTTTGTCCAAGACAATATATACATATATATACTTGTATAAATTTGTTATACACTTTACATATATATAGAAAAATTAACTTGTATAGTATATATACATATGTGTATATAAGATATATTAAATCAACTATCATCAAATAAAGGCCCATGGCCGAATTTTTAACAAGTGTGCATATATATATATATACTTTTTTGAATATTTATACACTTTACATATATATATATAACTTGAACTAACACATGTTCATATATTAACTCATATACTATACATATATGTGTATATAAAATATTTTGGAGTCACTTTTAATATGTAAAGGCCTTAAGGCCGAAATCTGTATGAGAACATATATATAGAAATCTTTTATAACATGATAGCTAATTTATATAACTCAAGTATTTATATATTTCATGTCTATATTCATTTATTTATGTATTTCATATCTATAGCTATACATATAGATATGTGGACCAAAACATATATACCATTTCATATTTATATATTTTATATATATATCTATACACATATGTATACACTTAACAATTGTATTAATTACATAAAAAAGGCCTTATGGCTATGTGTTAATGAGTGTATATATATATCCACATATATTTTCCATATTATATATATATGTGTGTGTATGTATTTATAACACTACTTAAGTCATGAAAAATCAAAAATAAATATTCTTGGCCGTGTGTGCCTAGGAGTATATATACCATCGTATGTACATACAAAAATATACCGTGATATTTTCTTCCCTTGAACATAATATTTACATATTCTTGAAACACAAACTTGTACAAATATCATGAATAATCCATTTTGGTATAAACATACATATATAAATCTTTGGAAATCCATGAAGGATATAGGAAGAGTACTTGCCTTTACCGCTTTTCTTACACTTTAAAGTGAAGATTTCTTCACTTGACTTGGAAGAAAACTCCTCTCCTTTGCCTCACTCAACTCACAGTTTCAACAAAGAAAAATTGAGAGTTATTGTACAACTTATAGAAATGGATAAATGAAAGAAAAATAGTTGAACTTATGTGATGTTTTTTCACCTTTCTACATCTTGGTTTTCACCCTAAAAAATTCGGCCTTAATGTTTGAAAATAAAGTAGGATGTTGTTGTTAGTGTTTTGGAGGTGTGTATGAGATACAAAGAAGAAAATTACATCTTGTTCCTTACCTTGGTAGTCTCGGCCAACAAGAAAAAAATAAGCTTGTAAGACTTTGTTATTCGATTGAAAGATGGAGATGTTGGAACTTAGCCTTGAATACATGTAGATGATGAGAACAGAAGCAAAATTCCTCCTTAGTCATAGGTGTAACTAACGGTCAAGAAGAGTAGGATGAAGGAGATGGATGACTTTGTGTCTTGAAGAGGAAAGAGAGTGGAAGAAGAGAGAAGTGAGTTGAAATGAAAATGAAAAAGAGAAAGGAGTGTAAAAGATAAAGAGTATAAGATGAAGTAAATTGAAAATTGAGAAGTCAAATGGAAGGGGGTGGAGGACGTTGGATGAGAAGGAGGAAGAAGAAGAGAAAGAGAAGTTGTTGGTGAAATGGATGTAAGAGAAGAAAGTATGGATGAAGTGTAAGAGAAGTGGAGACTGGAAGGTGAAAATAGTAAAGGGGTTTGCCCCCTTGGAACTCTCAGCCGAAGGTATTGAGAGAGGAGTGAAGAGAAAAGATTTTTGTTAGGGAAATAATGAGGGAATGGAAGAAGATGTGATGTAGAAAGAGGTGGAGTGTAAAATAGGAGAAGAGAAGAAAAGTTTCTCCTTGGTGGGAAACTTTCAGCTGACAAAAGGGGTGTAGAAAATAGATGAAGAAAATTTGTGTGATGGGTGTGAAATATTTGGTAGTAGAGTAATAATGATGAGAGCAAAAGTGTGTAAGAAAAGAAAGTAGGATGTTGACTTGTGATAGGGGGATATGGCGGCCTAGGGTTTTTGGGGGAGGGGAGAGTTTGTCTTTTGTGTCATGTAGGGTAAAGTAGAAGAAAATGTGATAACTGGGGTAAAAGTGTGTAGTGGAAATATCGTATCGGGTATTTTTATATAGTTTAACTTTATATCTAGCGACTAATTTATTTAACTCGTATTGTATGTCCGAGACGTTCGTTATCTAATCCCATTAAGTCTCGCTATATCCATTGACTTGTTTGTCTAGTCGTTTTCCGAGTGTTTCTAACCTCGATAGAAAATGCTGATGTCTTTTCTTATCTTAAATAAAAATTTAAGTTCTACCAAAATTTTGTCGACATCGCATTTGGGTTCTATTTCTAATCATCTTATTTCACTTTTCACTGACCCGAAAATACGGGTTGTAACATTCTTGCCCCTTATAAAAAGTTTCGTCCTCGAAACTTAGGGGTTGTATCAATTTTACCCTTAAGGATTTAAACTCTTAATTTCTAGTACCATCCCTTAATTGTCTATTATTCAACTTAGGATTCACCGACTTATGACAAGATTTTCCTTAAATTTCTATTAGCATATACCTTCCATTAATTTCATATCATTGCTTAATTTAATATCATTCAACTTAAATTTACATTGGTATCATTGCTTTCATACTTACTAATTTCAGCCGCTAACCCTAATCCGATTAAATCTTATTCATATAACTTCCTACTTAATCATGCTTATCGGTATTTAACTTACTTCACCCATGTCTAAGATCATTTCTTACATCAATGATCATCTCTTAAATTCTAAGATCACTTCTTAAGTTCATGTCGTTGTTTACTTATGTGTCCACGATGGATCTAGTGTCTTTGCTCTGATACCACCTATAGTGCCCCGTCCAAAACTAGGGTGCCAGCCTGGCGCACCAGTCGTACTCTGCTACGAG
The DNA here is from genome assembly GCA_036186865.1 of Eustoma russellianum. Taxonomy (NCBI): domain Eukaryota; kingdom Viridiplantae; phylum Streptophyta; class Magnoliopsida; order Gentianales; family Gentianaceae; genus Eustoma; species Eustoma russellianum. The sequence continues at coordinate 29,642,909 of AP025044.1, read as the reverse complement.
GAGTACAAGGCGTCGATACTATACATGTGCGTGTCGACATGAATAATGAATCGATAAGGGGAAGCAACATAATATAAACAAATTACAATCGACATGCAATATATTTCATCACAATTCTGTAAAAGTCATAATATACAGAGTACTAAAATCTTCTAAAATACATCATGAGTCAAGACCTAATGTCTTCCAGACTACTCTCTCAGTACCCTTCGTCGCTATCTGTAGCCTATTTGTCTATCTTCCTCATGCTTATAGCGATACATGTTATCTGTAAAGTGATAAGGCAAGTATGAGCGATAGACAACTTTTAATCGCTCAACAAGTAGTCTTACTAGATACGCCATGTGGATTGTACATGTGATGACGGAGTGAATAAATAATGGTAATCATAATATTGAAATTAATAAAGCATGTCTTCAGTTGCAACAAAGGAAATAACAAAGCAGTAAATGAATCATGGTAACATGTATCAAAGCAGTAAATGAATCATTTCAACATGTATATCTATGTCCGGTATTCTTGTATGCTGTCAAGTTCTAGTTAATGCTGCTGTCATGTATATCCACCCTTAGGATTCCGATCCGAGTCTAATATCTTATCATCCTACATCTTATCATCCAAGTAACATAAATCCATGTACCAGTCATGTAAATGCGATGTCATTCTATGCGGTATCTTTAAAATGATGTAAAAATACACGGTAAATCATGTAACAATATCTGTAACATTTTAAAACATAAATTTTCTATAAAACATGAAATTTTCATACTGTAGCGGTAAACGGTAACGGTAAATCGGTATACCGGTGATCCTTTGTCCGTCAACAAAGAATACACACAAGCCGGTATACTCATGACATCAATCCCCTTGGAGCGCTCCAAATGGTAACATCCCGTATGACCCATAACACCAACCACCTTGATTCAAATGTTATGACGGCACACCTCTGAACATATAAATGCGGTAACATAACATGACATAGAAATTTCCATCTTCTACTTAACGTAAAAAGCCAAAAACCCTACTTCCTATACTATTCCATATCCTTTCATATTCCGTATAAATATACATAACTTAACCATGTCCTTTATCACACTTTATATTGTAAACGCATGTCAAGTGATTTATCCTTGTACAAATACATATATAAGCCATGTATGAATATATAAATGCCAAAGATGGGTTCAACCCTACTTTGATATACTTATATATATGACTTCGTATTTCTTGTAATAAAATTCAAAGTAACCTTATTTCTTATAATACTATATTCTATATCGCTTTTTATATATATGTACCTTTTTATGACATAAAACGTAGTCACTTTCGTGTCTTAATATATATACATATCCATAAACTATATTTAAGCTTTATTACCAATGAAAGGCCCTTTGCCGAAATTATCATACATATACATATACTTGTATAAATTCTTTACACTTTACATACATAAATCCATAACACTTGAAATGCCCCTTTTTAATATCTTACCTTATATACTATACATATATATATACTCATAAATTATATTTAATCCATTTTCATCAACAAAAAGGCTCTTTGGCCAAAACAATATATACATATATACATATACTTGTATAAATTTGTTATGCACTTTACATATATATAAGGTGCATTCGAACTTGTCTTCCTCGATTGCGTTTGTTGCTGCAGCAGCATAATGTTCACTTTTTACTGGTTATTGAGCTGCAGATTTCTATAACTCAGTTGTCGTCTATTAGGTTACAGCTTGGCTTCTCTTCTATGTTAAGCATTTATGAAGGCTGCGCTTGGTGCTTTTGGCATGATCACATTCTTGAGTTATTGGATTCTTTATCTACACTGCAAGTTGCACACCTTTGTTTTTGTTTACACGCAAAAAACATCGTCTTTTGGCATTCATGTGTCTATGGGTTGCACATGGTTGTTGATCGCAGGGACCTCTGGGCTGAATTACGCTGACAAAGTCACCTCATGCAGGATCCTTGGGTTGTATCGGATGATTTTAATACGTTTCTTTCGCTTCTGGACCACTAGGGAATATGTCGCCCCCGTTTATCCTCTTTAATAGATTTTAATGAGTTAGTAGATTATGCTGCATGACACACTGTTCCCCACGTTGGATCTCGTTATACATGGTCAGGTGGCAGAGGGTTGGGACAGGTGTGGCGCCCCTTGATTAGACTTTTTGTAATGCAACTTTTTTTGATTCTTTTCCTGTGGTAGAGTTAACACATCTTAGGCGTACAACTTCCGACCATAGCCCTTTGCTTATTCAGTGTCAAGATCAAGTTCCTGTTGGGCCGCGTCAGTTTAGGTTTTCGACAGTGTGGACCAAACATGATGATTTTCACACTTTTATGCGTTCCACTTGGACCTCCTATCCTATAGTTAGTGGTATGTGTGGTTTGTGTGATAAATTAAAACATTTTAAAAAGGATATCAGCCAATCGAATCAGGAGGTTTTTGGTAATATATTTTAATGATTTCAGCATGCAGAGCTGCAAGTGCAACGGCTGGAGATTGAATGTGATCATAACCTCTCTACTGATAATCGTATTGCTTATTCCGCAGCCCAAGCAGAATACCACCGTGTTGCACTTCAAGAAACAGAGTTTGGTGACAAAAACCACGGATAAAATGGATCCGAGAGGGAGAAGAAAACACATGCTATTTTCACTCTCTAGTGCAGGAGCGTCGCAGGCGGCAGACTATTTCTCGTACTGAGACAGACACTAGAGATATATGTGATACACCGGATTCTATTGAGGATACTGTGGTTGCTCATTTTCAGCAGATATTTACTAGTCAGGCAACACAGTCTAGTCATGATTTCTTAAATTGTATCCCTTCTTTGGTCTCTGACTCGGATAACATCTCACTAACGCAAATGCCAACGATTGAAGAGGTTAAGCAGGCAGTAGATCCAAATAGTGCAGCAGGCCCAGATGGATATAATGGATGGTTATTCAGAGAGTGCTGGGAGGTTATATGCATGGATGTATACAAGGTGATACAGGAGTTCTTCTTAGGATTCCTGCTTCAAAAGCCAATGGCCCATTCTATGTTAGTTCTCTTGCCTAAAGGAGCAACGCAGCGCATGTTTAATGATTATCGACCCATTGTGCTATCCCCTTTTATGAGTAAGATCCAAACGCACATACTAACATCTCGATTGAAACCATTTTACCTCGCATTATCTCTCCGAAGCAGGCAGGATTTCAAAAGGGTCATGGCATTTCTGAAAAAGTGTTTCTTGCCTCTGACATGATATATTGGTTGGATAGGGGATCTCATTCTCATGCAATAATTAAATTTGACATGGCAAAGGCCTTTGATCACGTTAGTTGGCAGTTCCTACGCCAGGTTCTTTTTCGCTGTGGCTTTTTGTAGTTATTTATTATGCTTGTACTAAATCATTTGGAAAGCACATATATTTTGATTCTCATAAACGGCATTCCACGGGGTTTCTTCCGACCTACTAGGGGGGGTTAAACAAGGAGATCCATTATCTCCTCTTCTGTTTATTCTAGAGGCAGAGGCTTTCAATCGAGGATTAAAATCCTTAGTGGCATCATCTTATATACGACCCTTCACCATGGGATGCATGCCTATTGTGATTACACATTTGTCATATGCTGATGATTTGTTGGTGTTCCTTGAGGCATCCACTTGAAATCTTACTCGGTTTAAACATTTTTTAACTTTATATGAAGATGTATCCGGGCAGGCAGTCAATTGAACCAAAAGTACAGTGGTCTTTTCCACGGGAATTATTCCCCACCACCGACGTACATACACTCAGATTTTAGGCATGATATCCTCTATGCTACCTATGAAATACCTGGGATCCTTTTTGCATAAAGGGATTACTCGGGTTTTGCATTGTCAGGATTTATTACAACATATGGATGCTCGATTATGCGGGTGGAAACATCGGCTTCTAGGGGTAGCTGGACGTTTGGTTTTTATACGATCGGTTCTTTCCTCTTTATCGTTGCATATTATGGCAGGCACCCAGTTGCCCAAAAGAGTTGCTACAACATCAGACAAAAAATTCTTGCGCTTTTTCTAGGGTTCTAATGGTCGTCATTGGGTGAATTGGCGTAGCCTTTGCTACCCTTATCAGAAGGGGGGTTTATCTATTCAGGACCTTCATACACTATAGACAGCATATGTAACAATGTTATCGTGGCAATATCATACTTCGGACTCTCTTTGGGCTCAATATCTTCGTGCACGATATGGGGATCGTTCTGATTATCATCCTCGGCCATATGATTCCCCGATTTGGCATAGTATTTGCAAAATTCACAACTTATGTCTATCGCATGTGGAAATGGTAGGTGGGATGCCCGTTTGGCCGTCGGCCACAGGAGAATTTGCATCGAAACATGCATATTCACTTTTCCAGCCAACAATGGTTTCATTGATATCTCACTCATATATTTGGTATAAGTCACAACGTCCTGCTATTCAAATGTTTCCGTGGAAGCTTTATCATAATGCGCTGCCTCTGCCGGATATGCTTCAATGATTTTTCATTATCCAACCAACCATGTATCCTTTTTGTTGTATGGACTCGGCATCCACGGTCCATCTTTTCTTTACCTGCTCGGTGGTTCGTTTGATGTGGGATTACTTTAATAATTTATTGGAGATTGACGTTGTTTGGTGCACATCATGGCGCATGTATCTATTTTCCATATGGTTTGCTGCTACAAACACTTTTTTGAGGGACATGCAGAAAGTATATCCAGGCCTCCTTCTTCGGCATATATGGAAAAGGTATACTGCTATTATTTATGATAAGGCATCTTGGTCACAGCAGACTGTCATTCGATCCATTCGACATGATCTATACTTCTGGGCCGCGTCTAGATCTGGCACAAGACTCGCCTTTTTTATTGCGTGGCTTATTCATCTAGGCCTTTCGCCACCATTGAGGTCTAGGCGTATGCGGATTATTCGATGTTGTCCCCCACCTACTGATCGTTTAAAACTTAATACTGATGCCTCGGTGGGTCGTCATATCATAGGAGGCGGTGCAATAGTTTGAAAATCATCTGGCCATTTGTACATGCTATATCCTTTCCACTTCATCATGAATATCCCCTAAGAGTAGAAGTGCAGGCTATCTTAGTAGAACTTCTCTATTGTATACCACGATACGATGAGTTTGATATTTCTATTGACTGTCAGGAACTGGTTCACTTCATAGCCTCTCCGGTGTCACATTCGGCTCTAGATCTACAACGCCTGCGAGTGCTACTTGGTATAGTCTCATTACACCTCACATACGCCCCTTGAGAGTCGAATCATCCCGCACACTTCTTCTCTCAATTGGTGGTGAATTCCTCTTCATTCCAGTCTTTTATCTCGTTGGCGTCATTGCATTCACATGTTCTAGGCTTGGTTCACACAGATTCAGCAATCCCACATTTCCAACATGAACACTCTAATGTCTAGCATCTACTTGTTGCATATAAGTTTGCTTTGTATTTTTGTTTTCAGCTTTTCTTTCTGCATTGGAGTAGCCCTACACTTTTTTTAACCAAAAATAGCAATTTTATTTATATAACTCTCACGTGTGGCAGAGGAATACCATATTACGTGTTACAAGAAATCGTCATCATACGCAAAATGAGAATGTAAAGCTGTAAGAATCTGTAATCTCCAATCATATATGATATGTCGCATTAAAACCTTGCGAAGTAAAACCACCCTTGTGGATAAAACCTTGGCGAAGGAAAAAGCGTGCATATTTATATGATTAGAATGTGTGTCTATCTTATGTGTACAGTGATAGAAAAGATGAAATCCAAGTGTACATCCGCAGATAAAGAGATGGGAAGAAGCGAATATATATCTCCCAAGAAACCTGCTGCTCTTATCACTTGATTCAAATCCTTCTTCGATGACATGCCATTGATCATAAGTTCCCCTCCATCAAGACCGGCGCCAGAACATACAAATGATACAAATCATAATAAGTGATAGAGTATAGAATATAATAGTGTGGGAAAATCCATGAGATGAGAAAATACTACCCGTGTTGTCTGTATGCAGAGATACAGACAACCAGCCAATGAGACATGCATATAAAGACATAGTGAGTGAGCATACCCAGATTGCCCATACCAAACAAAGATATGGGCAACAAGCAATAATATAGATGTCATCCATGTCGCAAGGTAGGGACAGTGTCAGTCTGTACAGTGGCACGAACTAAAGGCGGTAAATCCTGAAATGCTATGAATTGTGTAAGAGTCTAATGTACTGACCATGCTGAGCCAAGTAGTGCGCAGCTTTATTAATCTCCCTCGGGATATATGCTAACGTGAGTGACTGCAAAGACAAAAGATCATACAATATGCACGCTAAAGTAGATCGATGACCCTGAACATGAGCCAAAACACTCTGCGCATCGACTTCAACGTCCATAAGATAACCAAAGCGAGCAAAGTATAGTACTGCTATCGCTGTAGCCTATAGTCCTGTCTGGTGCGGAGATGAAATGGGTAAAGGGAATGAGATAGCTCTGGTAAATGCACCATTGCTATCTCGCAAAATTGCACCAGTCACTGCTGAGTATTTCCCATGCGCAGCATCTACATTTAGTTTATGCCTGCCGGTAGGTGGAAGAACCCAGCGAACCACTTTACATCGAGGTCCTGCCAAAGCTGGTATTAGTCCTAGCTGAATCAAAGACTCATCCGGCCGTATATATTTCTTTCCTTTGTGAGCAAGTGTCCATTCATATATTGATCGTCTAATAAGCTCGAGCACCATTCTATGAGACCAACGTCCATCACCAAATAAAATAGAAGTGTATGCTTTCCATACTTCCCACATAAGAAATCCTGGTAATATAATGCGGAGCTGCCCCTTAAGAGATTTGCCATGGGTTGAGATCCACCATTGTATTAAGAAGGGGCGAATGTGTACTGTTGTGACTAAAGGGCCATCCAGACATAGACTATAAAACCTCCAGATAGATGATACTTCAGGGCAGGTTAAAAATATATGACCACTAGTTACTGATTCAAACAAACAAAAGGGACATTGAGTAGGATACAACACTGCAAATCTTGCTAAGGTCTTAGGGATGGGTAGAGCATCATGATAAAATCTCCAAAGAAATAATCGTTGTTTCGGATTAATAAGCTTATGCCAAACAAGTTTATGCGAGAATAAACGAACTCTTGTAGGCCGAAGTTGATCATAAGCTACCTTTAGGTTAAAAGCTTCATTCGGCATACCTGGCCATATAAGTGAATCCGCTACCCTTGTTGTATGAGAGACACATATAAGGTGTATACGACTTAGACGCTTCCATATTGGGGAGTCTGTGATCCTTCTAGAGAGATTAGTCCATCCCACATATTTGGAGTGTAAGAAAGTGCGAATGAATGTATGTTGCGTTTGATATCTCCACCACAACCTACACGAGTATACTGTCTGCAGGTCTCCCCACATGTCATTGCTGTCACGTTTCATTTGCTGTTATCTCCTCTCTCGTTTTGTACCATGGTATTCCTCCGCCATAAATGAGGGATTTTCATATCTATAATAATCATATTTTCTTAAAAAAATACTTGTTTAAATTTTTATACAATTTACATATATTTTTTTGATAAATGGGCCATAGACCGTGAATTTTATTAACTTTAAACCTCACTTTTGACGGAGAAAAACCATATTACAAAGTAAATCGTGACATAACAACAAATAACAACTGTGTGGCCTATAAGCTATTGCAATAAGAAGAAAGATGGCGTGTTGTTCAGACTGAATATGATGTGCCTCATTAAAACCTTGGCATGCAAAACCACCCTTGTGGATAAAATCCTGCACGAAGGAAAAAGAGTACATATTTATCCAGTCTGAAGCATTACAAGGAAATCGAAAAACAGTGACACCCTCCAACCGAACACCTATGGCGCCCAAGTTGTAGCAGATCATAAAGAGCAGATCATATATATATATATATATATATATATATATATATATATGAATTGTAAACTAATATTTATAAGATGGCGATTCCGCTCTGGCAACTAGTGGCACACTAGCGGCGATCGCCGCCGCCGCCGTTCTCGTTCTGATCGTCCTCAACGTCGACCCACCACTCTGGTTGCAATAATCACTCGTTGGAGCATCTTGTTGTTCGAGCATTGCTGTTACCGCAAACATGCATCTGTGCCGCTACACTCCATCACAATGTCCACGCTGCCGCCGTCTTTTGCGGCAGTCATTACCAGCGACGCCACTTCACAGCAAATCTCCATTTCGCCAAAAACTGTATCACGTTATAAAGATATTCCAATGATCACATTCCTTGATTCAAAAATTGATGCCCTCACTGCTCCATTCAAATATTCGTTGGTAGGCACTTTTTGGTATGGTCGTCCCCCGTTGAAAGTCATACGGGATGTCTTTGAAAAAATAGGATTTCACCATGATCTTCGTATCACACTGATTGATCAAGCACACATACTACTGAATTTTCGAAATGAGGCCGATTCTTTACGCTACTTCTATCACCGATCATGGCATATATCTGGCTGTCATATGCGAATAACAAAATGGAGTGTTGATTTTGATCCTATGGCTGATGCCCGGATTGTTCCTGTTTGGATCGCATTTCCTGGGCTACCCGTCCATCTCCATCGTCGTGAGGCTTTGTTTGAAATTGTACATCCTATTGGTTCTCCGATCAAGCTCGATGTAGCAACAGCTGAGGGTCTTCGGCCATCTATAGCAAGAGTTTGTGTAGAAATTGAAATTTCTCAAGAATTGCCCCAAAAGATATATTTGCAGGCTAAAAATCGATTTATTCTACAGACAGTTGTTTATGAAGATCTTCCACAGTTTTGTACAGTCTGTCGCAGAATTGGACATGCTACAAGATTATGTCCTGCAAAAGCTCTTATTACTATTCCCCCGCCGCCACCACCCTCACTGCCCCGTCCACCAGCCAAAAGGTGGACGCCAGTTAAGAAACGCCCTGCGGCGGAGCCACCTTCTGATTTACCAACTGCACAGCCTCAGCCTAGTGTATCGCTGGATCCACCTGAGCTTCATCCCCCAAGTGGCGATTGCACAATCGATCCGCATACTGGTGATGCTTTACATGCAGACGTCTTTTGTGATGCAACCGAACAACCGATAAATAATACATCGGATCATGATGATTTGGGCCATTCCTCCGACACCGAGTTGCCAGTAAACCCGACAGAATTACATCAGGTTTCTGAGGATGTCGTTAGTCGCATGCAGTTAATCCCTCCATCTCCTGAGGAAGAGGTCCTGATCTCAAGATTGCAAGAGACTCCTGAGGAAGCTGAATTTATCCCGGTTGTACCTCGTCGTAAACGCCGGACTAGGAAAGATCTTCTGCCTTTACCGCCATCAACTATTCTGACACGCAGTGCTTCACACGCCTTGCAAGGAAGTGACTCTACTCTTTCTCAATGAATGCACTAATATGGAATATACGAGGCATTCGTGCCTCTTTGTCTCGATTACATCTTTTGATCCGTGAACATCGTCTAAATTTACTTGCTATTCTGGAACCAAAACATCCAATTTCACGCCTTACTGGTTTTGGATTGGACCTTGGTTTTTCAAATTATTTTGCATCACAGTCAGAATGTATTTGGTTTTTTTGGCGTGATTCAGAGTTTCAGTTGCTTTCTACGAAGGATGAGGATCAAGTTGTCCATTTTACATTGATCTATCGTTCATTACTGCGACTGCGGAGTCTCCTCGGCCTTCTGTTGCTCGTTTGTGTATTGAAATTGATGTATACCAGGAGTTGCCTTCAAGAGTTTTTATTCATGCGTTAAACAAGGTGCTTAATCAGTAGGTAATTTATGAAGACTTGCCTTCATATTGTTCCAAATGTTGCAGACTGGGTCATGAGGTTGCAGAATGCGGACGAAGCTTACTGCAAACCACAGATGTATCGAAGTCCAAGGACACTTTAGAAAATCAGCAAGCAAAGGACGTACCATCTAGTACGCGCAAAGCGCTGGAGCAGCGCTGGACTCCTAAGAAACATCCGGAACCAGTTGGACAGCATGCTCATTCAAATATTCCAGTCTTATTATCGCCGGATTTGACTACACCAACACCACGTGCAGTCACGTATGCTCAGGATATTTCTCGTCTCCAGGGAGTTGATGACAGTTTTATCGCAGATATACTTCATAATCCGCAAGCAGCATCACAC
>AP025044.1:29582366-29630397 GCA_036186865.1 Eustoma russellianum | reverse complement strand
AATACAAATAACTTTTATAATTAACATACATGTCCTTAGTCCACAAATAATCTCACTTAATTATCTTTAACAATTAACACTTCAAAAACACAAAATACATAATTCATCAGCTCTATCTCAATTACCGTGATGCATGCTCTTCTCAAATATGACATACACAACAAACAAATAATCACATAAACAAAGAAGAGAACAATACATGCCAATAGAGTAAATAAACAGTGGAAAGTAAGTTACTCCACATAATGATGCGCAACTTCATGATGCATCCCTTTCTCTACGTGTCACACGCAAGAAAAGTCATATCAGGCATGATGCTCATATCTCTACCGAGCAATGCATGATCCCTGGGGTTGTTGGGTGATACTTTAGCTCTTCCAATACAGTCCACCGTTCCGGAGTACTACCGTAGCTCTTCCACTACAGTCCACTCTGGAAATCCTGGGTGCTGCTGTAGCTCTTCCACTACAGCCTACCATGAGTGCTGCTATAGCTCTTCCACTACAGCCTACCATGAGTTCTGCTGTAGCTCTTCCACTACAGCCCACTATTCCTTTTCTCTTCTTTTTTTGTTTTCTAGGTGCTACTGTAGCTCTTGACTACATCCCACCATCACACGCATCTTAGGCCAAATGCAATACACGTGCTATGAACGCAAATACATAATTTCTCGTAATCTGGTGCATCCATACTTATACATATGCTCGTGTCCATACATGTGCATATATACGAGCATGTATAACCCCACACATCCATATACATATGCGATACGCATTGAAAATCATACAACCATACATACACCCAGTTCATATGTACATACATATCTCACACAGACACACAACTCGCATATAGAGAAAATCCAGTTACATATATACAAAAAACAACACGCTGATGCATGATAAACATAACAAGCACAGATAGACCACTTACCTCTGATGCATGACAGTATAACGAGCGCAGATAGACCACTTACCTTTGATGCATGACAGTATAACGAGCACAGATAGACCACTTACCTTGAATCCGGTATTCACTTCCTTCTCTTCTAGGCTCGAATCTAAACAATTGTAGTATAAAAATCAATACCTAATAACAAAGTTTCATTTGACTTACTTAAAATAATTAGTTCATAGCTTTCTATTTTTTTTCCTATTTGTCATATCAACATATATATATATACACTTTACGTTGAATACACGAAAATAATATACAACAAAATATATACTTTTTGGCCATATTTAGGCAGAATACCGTCATCCATTCTTACTAAGAAACTGAAAGAAACTCCAAAAGCGGAACAAGGTGTGGAAAGTGAGGAAGAAAGAGATCTCGCAGCCCCTTAAAATTAACCCTCGGCTGTTACACCTTTTATTAATCAAGATTCAATATTACTAACAATATTTTCTATTTTTTTTGAAATGGCTTGTTGGCAGTCCACGTAATCAGCCCCAAATTATACTCCCAGCCGAAAGCAGTATCATTGAGGTACTTAAGTATTTCGGCCCATCTTTTTTCTTCCCCAAATACTTATTAAAGTTCCCTTTTTCCCATACATACATACGTAAATATATATACACATATACATATATATATATATATATATACATATATATATATATACACCATATATTATATAACTAAAGAAATAATTTTATTTTTTTCCTTCTTTAATGGCCTTTTGGCCAGTGCACCAAAAGCACAAACATTCAAATGGTACACGGAACTGCATGCATAAATATATAATGAAGACATTATTATATAAGCACAGTTATATATATATATATCCCCCACATATATATATATATGTATCACATCACACACTGGTCTATTCGGCCACTGATTTCCACATATATATAAATACACGGCACACACATATATGTAGGTAACCATCTATTTATACACATATACGAATCCATGATCTGAAGTTTATACCAAAATAACGTACATATTTTCGCAAAACATAACAAGTATAAGGAAGTTACTCATACCTAATTCACTTATAAATTACCGTACGATTGAATTGGGTTTAAGGTTGGACAAGAATTATTCTCCCCCCCAAACTGTGTCGCGGCTAGAAAGTCCACCAAAAATGAAATCTTCCTTTTTCTTATTGCTACTCTAGCCAAAAGATTGGGCAAACAAACAAAAGTGTTTGTTGGTGTCGCTGGCTGATGTAGCAAATTGGAAGGAGAGGATTTGTGGCTGCAGTATATTTTGTTTTTCTCCAGCTGGGGGGCCAGGGGTTGAATTTAGGATAAAAGTAAGGTAAGGATTATGTGTATAGATTTTTTTTTTTGAAACAGCGATTTTATTATATGAAAGCCTCACTTGTGGCGGAGGAAAACCATTTTACAATCGTCAAAATACGTAAATAAATAGATCAAAAAGGTAATAATGAGATATCTCCAGTCGTATACGATATGTCGCATTAAAACCTTGCCAAGAAAAACCACCCTTGTGGATAAAACCTTGGCGAAGGAAAAAGCGTGCATATTTATACGACTCTCATTGATACCGAATCTGTCCAATACAGTAAATAAAAAGCCTATGTATGCCGACGTTCGGCGACGGATTATGTTTATATATATATATATATATATATATATATATATATATATATATGGGTAGGTACTTAGGTTTTAGGTAAATTACTATATGGTTTAGAAAATATCTATATAGAGTATACTAGTTCAAGTATAATTTATATTCCAACTCATTTTGGTATAAGATAACTCCTATTATTTATATTTTCCTTTCTTATATCTAGGGGTGTACATAGTCCGGTCCGGCCGGTTTTTGCGTATGTTGTCAACCAAACCGTTTGTAACGGTTTTGAAATTCCGGAACCGGAACCGGACCAGAACCGGTCAACAAACTGTTTGACCGGTCCGGTTCAGTTTGGTTTGGTTCCGGTTTTTTCGATTTCAAATCTGCTTTCGGAATACAAAGACAATATATGCTGCTGGCAATAGGGTAATGTTGTTTTCGAAATACAAAGACAATCTGTTTACTGTACAAAATTTCTCTTTTACGAACTTCCTCCACCTTCTGAAATATTAAGAAGAATTTGTCTGCAAGTGAATCAAGAGAAGATGTTTGAGATAAAATAATAGTACATCACTGTATATATCCTTCTAGATAAACACGGTTCACACACAAGGGACTGAGGGAGTACTAGAATCAAACTTAAATATAACATAATGTTTCCATTAACCAACTCCTCAAACAAATATAATCAACATTCATGAATAACGTCTTTAATCATGGAGTTAGTTTTATCAACAAGCAAAGTGAATTTACTTTCATATACACCAAGAAAGCCTATCATACTCAATTACTCATAAGCTTGAAAAAATGAAACCTCAATCGATGACCAAAGCTGAGAAAATGCAAATGAGTGTACCTTTAAATTCATCCTCCCAAACACCATAATTATTTGTGAAAGGAAAATCTGGCCCAATAAGCCCGACTTTCAAGCCAAGCTTGGCTGACTCTGCAGCCAGCGCAAGAGCAGTAGGACCACAGCCAATTATCACCAAATCCAGGACATCATTCTCATCCAATATTCTGGGCTACTGCAAGAGTTGAAGCACAAGCATATTGATTAAACGCATTGACATTTATTTTGATAGAACTCGGTATAGATATAACATATTTGATTTATTATGAACGATTAGTAGACAACACAAAAAAACTCTACCTTATAAGTAACATTAGGTCTTTTTCCCCCTTTTTGTGTTGTAATCAACATCAGGCTGTCATGGTAACTTGGATCCCTCCACCTACGTGTATAAGTACTAGCATCCTCCCCAGAATGGCAACTATCAAGATGACAAGAAGGATCACTCAATCAATTGCCAAGACTCAATCTTCACCAAAAGTACACAACACTTACACAGGCTCACAGCCCACTTCTTTCGTGTTTCATCTTTAAATCCACAAATGACAAAACACTAAATGTAACCATTCGAAAATTGGTTTAAGGAAAATACTTATCTCCACATTACTTGGAATCGGATTTCTCATTTCCCTGTTAATCTTATGAACCTGGACAGTCCGCCCCACATGGCCACATTCCCATTCAACTTGCGGCTGCAGCAGCAGGCCAGGTGAATTCATTATTCAGTAGACATAATCCAGCTCAAGTCATATCTTTAAAGGACCATGCAACAGGTAGATGAACTTGCAATCAGAAGGAAATTTACCTGTATAAAGATTTGAGATATCTCACCATAAGTACACCACGATGATATCTTAGTCAGAGTCCACTTCAATTCCTTCCTTTGCAATGCATGTGCTTGAACTTTCTACAACAAATTAAAACAATAAAAGACATCCCAAGTCATGTAGAAGATATAGAAATAACATTGAATGAAAAGAACTGCGAAGGTAAAAAATATTTGATAATACAAAAATTACCTTGGACAATGTCTTCATACTTCTCAGCTTCATCTAAAGCTTCTAGTATATCCAAATGTACAGCAGTTCCACATATCCAATTTGGGTACACATTAATGCTTCCACGGTTTTTGGATTTAGAGAACTCCTAAAAGGATCAATAACACGGCCACTAGTGCTAAATGCTTGTTCAGATGCAACAGTTGAGACCGGAATGGCAAATATATCCTTTGCAATGCTTGATAGTATTGGGTATCTATGAACATTGGACTTCCACCATCCTAAGACATTTAAGCTATCACCCTTTTCAATACCATCACTTAAGTACATGCTCAACTCATTCTTCTTATCGTCGTTGTCTTCTTCTCCCATTTCTCTTGCAGCAATTGCAAAGACATCTTCACTTTCAAATTCCATTAATCCTCCACATGGACTCATACCTGTATCACCCTCTTTATCAGTGACAGATAACTCCCTTGAGTAGTGGATGAATAGTTCATTCAAATGATCTTCAATTTCCAACTTCTTTCGGTCAGCTTCAATGCCAAACATTTTTCTCAACCAAATTTCCAAACCTCTTATTTTGAACCGCGGATCAAAGACAATGGCCACAAACAATAAATGATTGATATTGGACCAGTTTGACCAATATTTATTGTGCTTTGCACTCATGCTCATAGCCATATGAAACATACTTGAACTTGCTTGCGTACTCATCTTTGCTTCTATACTCTGCTTCACTTTACACAAATCAGGTATACAAATGTTTGCAATAACATCCAATGTAGTTGATAGCTTTAAAGTAACATTGTAAAACAATTTCAAAAATGTCACAAAGTTCCTAGCTACTATCCAATCGTCCATTTTAGGAGGACCAATGACTTTCCCCTTGCTCCTCACAACAACATAGTCATCATCATCTGGGCCATAATCATAGCAATCAAAGTAGTCTTGAAAGAATTTATCATACTTATAAAGTCTATCAAATGCTTTCTCATACTTTTCAGCTCAATCTAACATCATGTAGGTTGAATTCCATCTAGTATCAACATCAAGTATAACTAAATGGGCCAAGTCAATCTTTTCCTTTTCAACACATTTTCTGAATGCTCTCAACCTAGCAGGAGAAGATCTAACATATTTGCATGCATTTCTCACTCTTACAATTGAAGTAAAGTGTTCTTTCAAACCATCTTTGACAACTAAGTTTAATATATGTGCATGACATTGGACATGAAAGAACCTATTACCTAGCAAGACATCTTTGAACTTAAAATCTTTCAAGAGCTCCTGAATACACAAGTCATTTGAGGAAGCATTATCAAGAGTTACAGTCAATATCTTATCAATGCCCCAATCATGCAAACAATCCTCCAACTTGCAAGCAATCATAGACCCTTGATGACTCTCTATTGTACAAAAATTCAAGATCTTTTTCTGCAAAACCCAATCATCATCAATATAATGAGTAGTCAAAACCATATAATTCAAATTCTGTAAGGAAGTCCAAGTATATGTAGTCAAACACACTCTACGCCCCTTCAAGGCCCTTTTAAGTTTCTTTTTCTCTTCATCATATAACTTCATACAGTCTCTAGCAACAGTAATCCGAGAAGGGACTATAAACTTTGGTTCTTACGCATTTGAATATTGTTTAAATCCTTCTCCCTCAACTATGCTAAAAGGCAGCTCATCCATTATGACCATTCTTGCCAACTTATTTCTTATATCAACCAAATCCAAATTTTTTGACTTATTTCTAGAGGTGTCGCTTAGCAGTGTAAAATCCGTCAACTTGCTTTGTCCTTTTTCATTTTTTCCAAGGAACTTTGTTACATTGGTTTTTTAGATGACTAAATAAATTGCTTGTCCCATTCTTACTAGGGTTAGCTGCATAGCTCTTTCCACAGTAATTGCAAGTTGCCCTAATAGGATCAGAACATTCAACAATGGTGAAATGCTTCCAAGCTTCACTCCTAAACCGGTTGTTGGCGTCTTTCTCTACAACTACCTCCGCCACTTGGGTTTAACTCTCTTTTGGGGCGGACCAACTTCACCTATAGGTTTTGAAGGGACACTAGGTTGGGCAACAAATTGGACTGTTGTGGGGTCAGTGGACACATTACATGGAATCGGATTGATGAATGGATTTGTAGCAGGTGATACGTCTTCAACTATTACATCCTAAAATCAAACACACAATAATTCTACACTACGTTATCAACTACACTCACATATTCAGAGAAAAGAGTGAAAGACACTAACTTAGCATTTTACCTTGTTCTTGTTATGCTCCGGTGTCTCCATTTTGAAGAGAGAGACAAAATAGCAAACTGAAAATAGTAAATAACAAGTTCCACTGTTCAAAGTTCAAACAAACAAACAAATATGTTAATAACAGATAGTAGGAAATTAACAAACATGTTAATATCATGGAAACTGGAAAGTGGAAACATGCCAATAACCCTGTTATGCTTAACTCATTTTTGTGTTTACCTTCACGAAATTAAAAGGATATGCGCGTGTTTTCCCTCTGTTTGGAGGCTGCAGAGGCAAAGCATTCACTTGGGTCCAGGTTTCTTTTTTCCTCTGTTTTCGAAGTAATGTGTTTTACAACCTGCCATCAAAAAACCGAAAAATTAAGCAAGAACACCACAAAATAGCAGCACATGCAAACCCATATATCTCCAGCAATATTAAGCAAGGTAAGCAAGTAAACAGATTGCATCATACAATTTCGACTTGCCAGCTAGAGCTAATTTCGCTTCTATATTCTTCATTGTATATGTTGCGAAGTACAAACACAACATTACAACAACAAATGTTGGTGAAGAACAAAAGATCTCTACTGTTGTTGCTGACCCCAATTCATCTAACACTGAACTGCTATGGAGTAATCACAAAGACACAAACACATAAAAAAGGAACAAGAAATACATACTGGCTTAATACTGCTATAGAGTAATCACATCACATCACTACGTCACCAGACAACTGCTCACTTCATTGCAAATTCTAAGCAATACATACTGTTATTGACTTATTGTCCAAATGGTAACAACAAGAAATATACCCTGTGCAACTCTTTGAGCAACTTTAAACACGTGAATGAAAAAAAAGAAATTACCAAAATGTACACATAACAACCAAACTGTTACCATAATACCACCCACCAGTAAAGTGTAGAAGGCTGTGGAACCAGAAACTCGGAAGGGAAGGGAACTTAGGGTTGGCCAACCAATGCACGAGCAGCCACTTTGTGTAAGAAACAGTAGAACCTCGTTGCCTGCAACCAAACTGTTACCACCCACCAGTAAAGTGGCCTTCAGTTCTACAAGAAGTAACAAATATTCGGAGATAGAGGAAATAACATACTCGCAATCACTCACGGGCAGTGCAGGGTGTTAACCGCCACGGGTATGCAGAGCAAACTCTGTAGGCTGTAGCGGTAACGATGAAAACAAAGCAACTTAATGAATTTACAAAACAACAACATAGGGTACAAGTGTAACGGAGCAAAAACAAAGCAATACCAAAAAAAAAGTTCAAAAACAGACAAGGGAAATGAAGGTGTATACTACAGAGGGATGAAGAACACTCCTTGTATCCACTATTAGAGCGAATCTCTGCGGCGGCGTACGGATCCACAGCCTCCGGTGTAGTACCTACAAACAAAACTCTTCAGCAAATCTAGATACATCACAATTCTCATCGCAATCCCTTAACCACACGAATAAAAGAAATAAACACCAAAAATCCACAAATCTAGATACATCACCTGCATGCAAAAAAATGCAGAGAAAAACAGATCTGTCATCTGGGTAATAATTTACCGGATGTTGATGTAGATCAAAACAATTCTATAAATAGAAGAAACACAGAAGCAGACAGCAAGGTGATGTTGACGGGATGATGGTGCAGCATAGCAGCAGGCAGCAACGATTAACGAAAGTTTGAAAACTAACGAAAAACTGAAGAACAAAAGTAGAAAAGACTGAAGAACAGAAGCAGCGTTCAATACAATACTCAAAGTAGAAGAAGCTAGAAGGGAAGGAATCAAGGAAAGGAGGAGAATTCAGTGAGAATTGGCAATCAAAAAGATGAAAATTGAAAAGTCTGCAAAAGGGGGAAACGAACGGCGACAAGATGGAGGGAGGGGGAAGTTTTTTTTGTGCTCTGCAGACCTAGAAGACTGAAGAAGTTTCTAGGTTTAGACTTTAGAATTTAGATGGATAAAAATAAAAAATAAGTATAATATATAAATATTTAATATAATTAATTTAAATTGGTCCGGTCCAGTTTTACGGTTTGTCATTTTCTAAACTGGAACCAAACTGGAAAAGCCGGTCTGGTTTTTCCTTAACATGAAAACCGGCTGCTAAACTGTGGTCCGGTTTAAAATGGTTTGGATCAGCCCGGTTTGGTTTTTTGGTCCGGTTTTTAGAAATTTTGTTCACCCCTACTTCTATCATCTATAATTTATAACTTTTTATCTTTCCTCTCTTTTTTCTTCTTTTCTTTCCTTGACACTTAAGGGACGGGTTACACACTGGCAGCTCAATCAGCCTTTTCTTTTCTTTGTCGTTTTTTCTCCAATAAACTTGGAGCAAAAAGTGAAATCTCTCACCTCGGGGGTCCCCACTGTTACAGCCCAGAAAATTCGTTATGTCGTAACGACTTCCAATACTGTAAACATAATTTCCTAGGTGTACGATTCATAAAACTAGTCTTGTATATCGATATATTAGCAAATATATAACAAACATTTGAATCTATACATAAAGCCCAAATTAAATTAGTTAGTAACAACTTAAACTATTAGGATAAATTAAATCAAAAAGAAATACATGACACAGTAATTTTTACTACATTAAATAAAAGGAAAACAAATATATACACATGAAATAAAAGAAAAGAAAAAGGAAAAAGGAAGTGTAAGACAACTTGTCTTACTATTTAGTAAAGTTTATATATAATAATGCATGCTTAAGAATCTTATCCTACCAACTTATCCTCTAACCCATACTTGTCAAAAGTTTGTCTCCCACTCCATTCCCCACTCAACATGGCCGGTCACCCCTTAGGAGAAAGGGAAAATTTTTCTTTCTTCTTCAACCCCTCAATTAATATATCTTCATTCAACTAATTTCATCCTATCTCCAAGAAAAACTCAAGAACACTCCAACACCCTTTTTCCCTCCCTCTTGGCCCAAATTTCACTTCTACAAGGAGAAGATTTTCTTCTCCTTTCTTCACACCAACATCACTCAAATCAAGCCCCATAAACACTCCATCAATTAAGAAAGGTTCAAGAAGGTTGTAGCATCTAGAATCAAAAGCAATTTAGGGTAAGAACTTTATAAAGTTTAAGTTGATTCTTCCATATAATTAGTTTCATAAGTTGCTCACTAATCCTCCTTTTGGACCCCAAAACGTGTACACATAGGAATGAAGGAAGAAGAACTATCTTCCAAACCAAGTGAAGGAATCATCATCTAAGCATAACAAAAGTGAACCAAGCAAGTACTCTCCTAGATCCTTCATGGATTTCAAAAATTAAATACTTATGTTCATATCAAAATGGGATCATCATGTAGTATGTTCAAGTTTTTATCATGAGAATATGAAAGATCTATGATGATAAGTGTTTAAATATATATATATATATATATATATATATATATATATGATTATATCATACACACGGCTATGTATAAAAATCTATATATATATATATATATTCAACGAATGATATGAAATGAAGAATCTTAAGAAAAGTGTACAAAGAATACAACTTTAGTTGATTTGATTATGTTTTCTTTGATGATGATCATCAAGTATGTATTTCTATGTATTCTTAGAGTTCATATGTTTCAAGATCATGTCTTTAACATGTTATGTAAGCATCATAAGCATGACTTATATACATGGTCTCAATTGTTGTTTGATGATCAACATATTCATATATACACCCATATACACACGGCCAAGTGGCCTATTTGAGTACTCAACTTGAGCTTCATCATTTCCATCTTCAAGATATGTATTTAAATGATGATTATGGCTCAAAGAGTACACTTTTTATGATTTAAATTATGTTTATGATTATGTGTTTGCTTAAGGTCATAATCCTAGAATTAAGTAAAAAGAAATGAAGACAACATGTATATGTTGAATATAGAAATGAACCGCACATAACATGGATATATGAAAGAAAGAAAATGATATATGAATATGTATAATAAAGGCCAAACTTTCGGCCATATAAAAGTTATACCATAAAATGAAATGTGACACGGTTAAGAATATATATTAATATAGTTCACATATGTATACACGGCAACTGAGTGTAATGAAAAGATACAAATTAATTGTATAGGTTATATATACATACATATGAGTGTATTACTATGAAATATACATATATACATATGTATATATTTATTCGGCCTTAAGGCCATTTAAAAACCCAAAAAATTTCTTAAATTAAATGCCATGGACAATTATATGTAAAATGTGTAGTAATGAATAAAGTATGGTATAAGTTGGGTATTTGTATGTGAGGAGTTAAAGGAATTAGGAATTTAAGTTTAATTTCCTTAAGTCTTAGAATATGAATTGTATTTGGAAAATACAAATTAAGAAATGGTGTTGGATGAAAAATGAGGAAAAGGGGCACGTCACTGTTAGCACATGTACATATGTTTATGATGCTTTATGTCATACATGTACTACATGGGGAATCGATCGGTATGTCGTGCGTTATTCTTCTTATGAAAGTGCTATAGCCATGATGAAAATGTTATGTCTTTATGTTATGAAAAGGTAATGTTATGCAAGTTATGAAAATCATGTCATGTTTTTGAAAAGTCATGTTATGAACAATCATGTTATGAAAATCCATGTTTTATGCATCATGTCATGACCATGCTAACATATGTTACCTTTAGAAGATCCTTAAGTTACGATATCATTGATCTTAGTATGAGTTATGAGCTAGGAGCTAAGTATGGACACGATATGATGTTACAGATCAGGTACAATGAGATGTTGATATGTTATGTTAATGTAGTGTTAAGCATGAGAATGTAGTACATGTAAGATATGTGTGTATAGTATAAATTAGGGATTAGAAGTTAAGTATGGATATAATATGATGTTACAGATTAAGCAGAATGAGATGTTGTTGTATTATGTATGCTTTGAACTCTTCCTTGTTTACCTGCTTTCAGTTTACAACAGTTTACAGATATGATATGATACTTTACTTGTTAAAAAGGAGACGTGCTTATTATATTCAAAATTTATGGTCATTATGATTTGTCACCTCGTCTTCCCATGTATGATCCACATGTCGTATCTAGTAAGATTACTTGCTGAGCGATTAAAAGTTGGTGGCTATCGCTCATACTTGCCTCATAACATTTCAGAGAATAGGAACCCTGACGCCTTGTTCATTGAGGAGGAACCCCAGCTAGAGTATTTGTGAGCTGAGATGTAGGCCGAAGCTATGTACTTGTTGTGTTGAGCTTTATTTCATTGTGATGTAATAAGACTATCGTGAGACATTGTACTTGTGGTTTGTATGCACTAGAACGATTTGTATTATTATTACGCATGTCGCTAAGCTTATTTTTATGTTGCTTCCGCTATATCAATTATGATTCATGCCAACATGTACATGTATAGTATCGACGCCTTCTACTATTCGTAGTAGAGTATGCGGGTGCACCGTGCCGAAACCCTAGTTCCGGGCGGGGCGCTACAGTTGGTATCAGAGTAAAGTCTCTAGATCCACCGCAGGAACAGTAAAGTAAGCACTTAGAAATTAAGTGATGATCCTAGAACTTAAGTTATGACCTTAGACCCAAGAGTGATATCTTTAGATTAGGATCTTAGAATGGTCAGGAATAGCCATATAAAAATTTGAAACCTTACTTGAGTTGTTAAGTGCACAATTAAAAACTTTAATTTTACAAATTCTGAACTAAGCATGTAGACAAAATAATTTCACATGTAAATTATTTCTAATAATATTGCTTTCGATAGGATGTCTTCACGACCTAAAGGTAGACCACGCGCTGACAAACCGGCACAGTTACCTCTCCTCCACCGCCACAGATACCCCTACAGACAGGACCGGTTCCACCCTTTACACTGAGCATGTGCCTCCACCCCTATAGCAGCAGAGTCAGGGATATTTTTAGCAGGCCGTTCTGCAAGCCTTGGTACAGATAGGACATGCGGTAAGTAACAACGGCCACCAGAATCATGCGACACCTCCACCCCTTCATCACCACCACCTCCACCACAGCATGGTACTCGTTTCTTTTACGGAGAGCTGAAGAAGGCCCGCATCCCTAATTTTGAGGGTGGATCTGACCCCGACATAGCCGAGAAATGGCTAAAGAAGTACAGAATAACTTTGAGCTGATTTAGGTACCAGAGGAGAATAAAAACCTAGGTTATTAAGCCTTTTCTGACTGGTGAGGCCGATCAATGGTGGACTACTAATTTTCAGCACTTGCCAGCTCTAGTTACATGGGAGCAATTTCTGAGAGAGTTCCGCAAATTCTACATTCCACCATCAGTTACTTTACAGAAGATAGGGATGTTCGAGACCTTGATTCAGATGTCTGGTATGACAGTGGCAGATTATGCCAACCGATTTACTGCTCTGGGAAGATATGTTCCAGTGATTATGGGGGATGACCAACTAAAAATGATTACGTTGGAGAGAGGACTGAACCCACGCATTTGCACCTGGATTTTGAATGCCAACCCGAGGGATTTTGGTGAATTACTAGATGCCTGCTATCGGGTAGAGAGGAAACTCATCAGACGTGATGCTGACACCCGGGGTAAGAGGTCCCAAGAGTTAGGAGATGGCCAGTTCGGTAAAGGGGCTAAGACAGCCAGAGGAGATGGCGGACATGCACGTCAGCAGAATTTGCAGTAGCAGCCTCAGCCGCAACGCTAGCCACAGCAGCAATGTCCACCGCAGGCGAATCTCATTCTGAGATGCCCTAATTTCCAGAAACAGCATACTGGAGCATGTTTGCTGAAGATTGGAGCTTGCTTTAACTGTGGCAAGATTGGCCACATGATCAAAGATTGTCCTGAGCCCAGGAAGGGGACCCCAGAGAGCTGCACCTCAGCAGTGAGATGGCCCACGGGCTAATGCAAGGGTACATGTGATGACAGATGAAGAGGTCCAGGTGCCCCGGACGTTGTGACAGGTATATTTTATTTTGTAAATTTGTGATATTTCTACGATGTCTTAGGAATCGCATATTTGAATTATGAAATGCCTCAGGGTGTTATATTAGCAAACAACATACCTGTCAACGTATTGTTTGATAGTGATGCAAGCCACTCCTTTGTAGAAAAAAGGTTTGCTAAAAACCTTAACAGTTGTCCAACATGGCTGGATACGCCTTATCACGTTCAAGCAGCTGGTGATCAGGTGATCATTTCGTATAATATGTATAAGGATTGCGAAATTGAGATGGAGGACAGAAGTTCGAAACTACCCTAATTCCTATACAGATTAGGGACTTTGACATTATTCTAGGTATGGATTGGTTTGTTCAAACACCATGCCTACATTGACTTTCGTGGTAAGCATGTGATGATTAAGGATCCAATGCTAGAGGAAGTGATCTACCAGGGAAATTCTAAGTTGAAGAAGATACCACGGAATAGCTATCTGACAGAAACACAGGCATTTAGAGCGCTGAAGAAGGGTGACGAAGGATTTCTTGTATACTCTCAGTGAGGATTCAGAGACACCGTCAATCGACAGCATTCCGATAGTCAAAGAGTTCACGGATGTCTTCCTAGATGATTTGCCAGGTTTACCTCCAGACAGAGAGATTGAGTTTGAGATTAACGTTGTCCAGGAGCTGAACCGATCTTAAAGGCGCCGTATAGAATGGCCCCAGCAGATCTGAAGGAGTTGAAAACATAGCTGCAGAATTGATAGATAAGAAATTCATACGGCCTAGTGTATCACCTTGGGGAGCCCCAGTATTGTTCGTTAAGAAGAAAGATGGCAGCATGAGACTCTGCATCGATTACTGAGAACTGAATAAGATCACTATCAAAAATCGATATCCATTGCCCCGAATCGACAACTTGTTCGATCAATTAAGAGTAAGCAATTTAAATAATTAAATAACAAACATATAACCGTTATAAATATCAATATTACTTTTCATACAGGGTGCTAAGGTTTTCAGAAAGTTTGATCTCCGCTCTGGTTATCATCAGTTGAAGATCAAGACGGAGGACATTGCTAAGACTGCTTTCTGTACAAGGTATGGACATTATGAGTTCTTAGTAATGTCGTTCGGACTGACCAACGCTCCCGTAGCATTCATGGACCTGATGAACACAGTATTCCAGGATCAGTTGGATAAGTTCGTGGTTGTATTTATTGATGATATTCTGATATATTCATCGGACGAGGAAACTCATGCAGAACATCTGAGAGTAACGTTGAATATATTGAGAGAGAAGCAATTATATGCTAAGTTCAGCAAGTGCGAGTTTTGGCTCCACATTGTTGCCTTTCTGGGTCATGTTGTGTCTAAGGATGGTATCTCAGTAGACCCGAAAAAGATTGAGGCTATTACAGAATGGTCGAGACCGACAAATGTGACAGAAGTCAGGAGTTTCTTGGGACTTGCAGGTTATTATCAGAAATTTGTTGAAGGATTCTCATGGATTGCAGTCCCACTGACTCGATTGACACAGAAAAAGACGCGATATGATTGGAATTCTGATTGCGAAACAGAGCTTCACCGAACTAAAGAAGAAATTGACATCGGCGCCAGTATTGGCACAACCAATCTCTGGAGAAGGATTCCTGGTATATAGTGATGCTTCAAAGAATGGATTGGGTTGTGTGTTGATGCAAAAGGAACGAGTAATTCATATGCATCAAGACAGTTAAACCCTCCGAACAGAAACTACCCCACCCATGACTTGGAACTAGCAGCCGTTGTATTTGCGCTGAAGATATGGAGGCATTATTTATACGTGAGAGATGCAAAATTTACACAAATCACAAGAGTTTGAAATATCTTTCACCCAGAAGGAGCTAAACATGAGGCAACGAAGATGGTTAGAGTTGATAAAGGATTATGACCTCGCCATCCATTATCATCCGGGAAAGGCGAATAAGGTGGCCGATGATGCATTGAGTAAAAAGTCAAGTCATACCCGACAGACACCTCTAGAGAGAGAGATAACCGAGTTTGGATGGATGTGGTTGACTCGACTGCGAATATTCTGGCTAAATGATGATCACTCCTACATTGATTGATTAGAATTAAAGAGGCGCAAAAGAATGATTCTGAGTTAATGAACATTTTCAAGCAGTTTAAAGGAACAACCGGTGAAGGATTTTCAGTTGCATAATGATGGCAGTCTTTGGTTAATGAGAGGTTGTGTGTGTCAAACATGGATGAAGTTAAGAGAGAGATCATGACTGAAGCTCACAACTCGTGGTTATCTATACATCCGGAGCGACCAAAATGTATCAGGATCTTAAAGAAACTACTGGTGGAACGGCATGAAGCGTCAAACTGCGTAGTTTGTGGAGAGATGTCATACTTGTCAACAAGTTAAAGCAGAACATCAGAGGCCAACAGGATTGTTACAGCCATTAGAGATTTTGGAGTCGAAATGAGAGCATATTACAATGGACTTTGTTACTAGACTCCCTAAGACTCGCAGCAGTTATGATACGATTTGGATAATCATGGATCGACTCACTAAATCGGCACATTTCTTATCCATGTCAATCCAGACGTCTATAGAAAAACTGTGAGTGTGTGTATGAATGAGATAGTCGGTTTGCATGGAACACCTGTCAGCATTGTCTGCGGGTAGAGATCCACGGTTTACTTCACGATTCTTGAGAGCTTATCAAAATGCCTTGGGTACCGAGCTCCAGATGAGTACAACATTTCATCCGCAGAACGATGGACAGTCAGAACATACCATACAGACGTTGGAAGATAGTTTACATGGTTGCACCTTGGATTTCAAGGGTAGCTGGGACAAATCAGTGAAGTTGATTCATCCCAATAATAACAGCTATCACAGTTTTATTGGTATGGCACCGTTCAAAGCATGTCTGGAAGGAAGTGGCGATCTCCATTGTATTGGGATGAAGTTGGCGAGGAGAGCTATTATGGGTCTGGAACTGGTGGAGCAGACTCTGGAAAAGATCAAGGTGATACGTGATAGATTGAGAACTGCTCAAGATCGTAGCAAAAGCTGACGGACACAAATAGACTACCGATTGAGTTTGAAGTAGGTGGAGAAAGTATATTTGCGGGTTTCACCAACCAAGGGCGTGATGAGATTTGGGAGTAAGGGGAAACTGAGCCCTAGATTTATTGGCCTTTATGAGATACTAGAGAAATTTTGGAGCTGTTGCGTATCGGCTGGCCCTACCCCCTATATTATCTCATGTACATAATGTGTTTCACGTATCTCAGTTGCAGCGATATGTACACGATTCGAATCATATATTGGAGCAGCAACCCATAACAATTAAAGATGACGTTACGTATGAAGAAGTTCCCATACGGCTTGTGGACCGTAAAGAGCAGGTGTTGAGGAGACGGACAATTCCCTTTGTGAAAGTACAGTAGAGTAATCATACTGAGCGAGAAGCGACTTGGGAGCCAGAGCAGCAATGCAGAAGAAATATCCACAACTTTTCGTATGACGTACATAAGTTTCAAGGAACGAAACTTTCTATAAGGGGGGGAGAATGTTACAGCCCGAAAAATTTTGTTATGTCGTAATGACTTCCAATAACCGTAAACATAATTGCGTAGGTGTATGATTCATAAAACTAGTCTTGTATATCGATACATTAGCAAATATATAACAAACATTTGAATCTATACAATAAAAACCCAAATTAAATTAGTTAGTAACAACTTAAACTATTAGGATTAAATTAAATCAAAAAGAAATACATGACACAATAATTTTTACTACATTAAATAAAAGGAAAAACAAATATATACACATGAAATAAAAGAAAAGAAAAAGGAAAAAGGAAGTGTAAGGCAACTTGTCCTTACTATTTAGTAAAGTTTATATATAATAATGCATGCTTAAGAATCTTATCCTACCAACCGATCCCTCCAACCCATACTTGTCAAAAGTTTGTCTCCCACCCATTCCCCACTCAACATCGCCAACCACCCCTTAGGAGAAAGGAAAATTTTTCTTTCGTCTTCAAACACTCAAATAATACATCTTCAATCAACTACATTCATCATATCTCCAATAAAAACTCAAGAACACTCCAACATCCTCTTTCCCTCCCTCTTGGCTGAAAATTTCATCTTCTACAAGGAGAAGATTTTCTTCTCCTTTCTTCACACCAACATCACTCATATCAAGCCCCATAAACACTCCATCAACTAAGAAAGATTCAAGAAGGTTGTAGCATCTAGAATCAAAGCAATCAAGGTAAGAACTTTATGAAGTTTAAGTTTGATTCGTCCATATATTAGTTCATAAGTTGCTCACTAACCTTCCTTTTGGACCCCAAAACCGATGTACACATAGGAAGGAAGGAAGAAGAACTCTTCTTTCAAAACCAAGTGAAGGAATCATCATCTAAGTGTAAGAAAGGAACCAAGGCAAGTACTCTTCCTAGATCCTTCATGGATTTCAAAAATTAAATACTTATGTTCATATCAAAATGGAATCATCAGGTAGTATGTTTAAGTTTTATCATGAGAATATGAAGATCTATGATGATAAGTGTTATATATCTACATACATATATATATGGATATACCGTACACACGGCTATGTATAAAATCTATATATATACACAAGCTATGTATATAGTGTTTGAATTCTCTGTCTTATATTCTTTTGATGCTCTTATCATCGTATAACTTCTCCCTGGCAATCTTCTGAGGTACGGCACTTTCCAGGATACGTCAAGCCCAAGTAGCGCCTTCTACAGCTCACACTGGAGAAAACTGTTCATACAAACATCTGCAGCAAACACGCCTTTGTACTCAATTTTTGATTCATTCCATATCAATGACAGTTGTATAAATATATACGCTTTTTCCTTCGCCAAGGTTTTATCCACAAGGGTGGTTTTACTTGGCAAGGTTTTAATGCGGCATATCATATACGACTAGAGATATGTTATTATTAGTTCGTTATTTCATTTATTCGCATACTCTGACGATTGTAATATGGTTTTCCTCCGCCAAAAGTGAGGCTTGTCATTAATAAAATTTTTCGTTATAAAACAAAGTGTATATATATATATAAATTTTAAAAAAATGATATGAAATGAAGAATCTTAAGAAAAGTGTACAAAGAATACAACTTTAGTTGATTTGATTATGTTTTCTTTATGATGATCATCAAGTATGTATTTCTATGTATTCTTAGTGGTTATATGTTTCAAGATCATGTCTTTAACATGTTTATGTAAGCATCATAAGCGTGGCTGATATACACCGGTCTCAATGGTTGTTTGATGATCATCATATTCATATATACACCCATATACACACGGCCAAGTGGCCTATTTGAGTACTCCACTTGATCTTCATCATTTCCATCTTCAAAGATGTGTATTTAAATGATGATTATGGCTCAAAGAGTACACTTTTTATGATTTCTATTATGTTTATGATTATGTGTTTGCTTAAGGTTATAATCCTAGAATTAAGTAAAAAAGAAATGAAGACAACATGTATATGTTGAATATAGAAATGAACCACACATAACATGGATATATGAAAGGAAGAAAATGATATATGAATATGTATAATAAAGGCCAAACTTCCGGCCATACAAAAGTAATACCATAAAAATGAAATGTGACATGTTAAAGAATAATATATTAATATAGTTCACATATATATACACCGTCCATTGAGTACTTTTTGAGATTGCTAGGTTAATTGGAACTCCGTTGAAGGCGGATAATGCGACCTCCAATTTGTTGCACCCTCAGGTTGCCAGGGTTTGTGTTGAAATTGATGTATCTGCAGAACTCCCAACCCGCCTTTACATTCAAAGCCATGATTATGGCTTATTCCAATTAGTGATTTATGAATATAAGCTCCAGATTGTTCAAAGTGCCACACGTTGGGGTCATTGCTGCAAGCTTGTGTTAAGGACAAAAACAGGACCGGTACAAGAAGAATAGCACACTGTGTCAATGAAGAATAAAAACAAGGATAATATTCCACAACCTCAGAGGTGGACGCCAAAGAAATATCAGCCACTCAAGCGGCCAACAGAGCTGATTGATCAGGATACGCATGAGCCATTGGAGCCTGAGATACAGCCTCCAACTTTAGACACATATAGAGGAGTACGAAGGCTTACCTTTCCAGCATACTCATGAAATATACGTTCCAGCAAGGTGATTCTCATATACAGCAATGCGATGATCAACATCCGCAAGAGGACGCTGATCAAGCAGAAGCTACAGGACGCGATCCTTTAGGTATGGGATGATAGTGATCTTCCAAGTCATGTCTCTGATACAGAGGCGATGAATGCAACAATCAACATGGCTGGTAAAGACTTTCAGGAGACTGCAGATGAAATAACCAGAAGATTGGCTGCAAGCACTTTTACCTGCGTGAACAACTGGATGAACAAGATTTGAACCCCTTGAGGAATGTATATTGACTGCAGTACTAAAGCGACACCGTACGAAGAAAAAAGACATGCCCCCTCCAGCCCCTACCACACGGGTCACTAGATCAGCTTCAAGCTTGGATCTACATATTTCTCAATGAATTCCATGTCTTGGGAATGTTCGAGTAATTCGTACTCTCTGAACCGAATAAAAAACATTACGGGACGTCACTATCCACTTACATTTATTTGTTTAATAGAGCCAAAACAATCGTTTAACACTTGGATTTTCTAATGCACTTTCATCTTTGGATGGAAACATTTGGATATTTTGGATGAGGTGAGGCTGCAACCAGCTGATGTATATAATGGAGTTCACTATCTCAATTAAATTCTAGTGGACTTCAACTGGAAACTACCTTCTGGTGGTCTGCAGTGTATGGGAAGCACACGGTTGCTCAACGTCGTTTTTTGTGGGAAGATTTGCTATCTTTTGCACAGAATATTGTTGATCCATTGATAGGTAGGCGGTGATTTCAATACATTTTTTTCTCTATGATGAACCATGAAGGTCAGTCCACACCATCCCTGCGACAATTGACAGACTTTAATAACTGGGTTCAGCAATCATCTTTATTGGAGGTCCCTTACCAAGGATCCAAATATACGTAGACCGATGGACGTGGACTTGGCAGAGTGTGGAGGCGATTAGATAGAATTTTTGTCTCAGAGTCTTTTTCTGATGTGTTTGGCAATCAGATGGTGCAGCATTTGAATCGAACTACATCGGATCATGCACCTTTGTTATTATCTTGCTGACAGTCTACCAATAATGGCCCTTGTTCTTTTCGTTTCTTGATGTTGTGGTTATCTCATCCTGATTTTATGACATTTGTCAAACATACATGGAGCAGTTATCCTATGTTGGGGGCATAAGATGTTTGTATCGCAAATTGTATTCCCTTAAGAAGGACCTGCGACGGTGGGAACAAGGACGTGTTTGGTAATGTTTTTGAGGCGGCATCAGATGCGGAAGCTAGAGTTGTATCTGCTGAAGCACAATATGATAATAATCTAACAGATGAAAATCGCGCTCAATATCATGAGGCAAAGGCGGTCTTACTAAAAGTTTCAAAACCGAGTATGTCAATTTTAGAAGCAAAAAGCTAGGGTAAAATGGCTGCAGGAGGGGGACGTAAATTCATCTTATTTTCATTGCATTGGTAAAAGAGCGTCGGTTTGCAAGCAATATCTTTCTCGTATAATTTCAACTAATGGAGTTGAATGCGTGACGGAGGACTCCATTCAGCAGGCTGTGGTGCAATTTTACACAACTCTTTTTGCAGAAGAGCAAACAGAAAATCATGACGACATCAAATTTGTTCCGTGGTGCGATCACAGATGAGGACAATGAATGTTAACAGCCATGTTGCAATTGTCTGAAGGTTAAGGCAAGCAGTATGGATTTGGATCCGTCTAGTGTAGCATGACCGGATGGATTTTGATTGGGCAGTTTTTCCGACATTGTTGGGACATTATATGTTCAGACGTTCTAAAAGCAGTCCGTGAGTTTTTTATAAGGGTGAAGGTCCCGCAGGCTATGGCAGCTTCGATGATTACTTTAATTCCAAAGACAACCAATCTGATGACTTATGCTGACTTTCGCCCAATTAGCCTGACTAACTTTGTGTCTAAAGTTGTTACTCGTGTTATATCCATGCGTATGGGAAGTGTTCTTCCGAAATTGATATCAATAGAACAAGCAAGTTTTATGCCAGGACGTGGTGTATCTGAGCAAGTCCTTTAGCAAAGGAAATGGTGCACATTTTGGACAAGCCTAAACGTGGAGGACGTATAATAATAAAATTGGACATGGCAAAGGTGTTTGACAGAGTTAGCTGGGAATATCTTAGCCGTCTTCGACTTCATGGGTTTATTCCATTCTTTGTACGACTAATAATGAATAATTTTGAGGCAATGAAATGCTCAATCGTTGTAAACGGTAAGCCTTGTGGTTTTTTCAGTCCTCGACGCGGGGTCAAGTAAGTGGATCCGCTATCTCCACTTCTTTTCATTCTTGCTTCTGAAGGATTTAGCAGGGGTTTAAATGCGCATGTCTCATCTTGTTATATCATGCATTTGAAGAGACAAGAATGTCAACTCCATCACATTTGGGTTTCGCGGATGACTTGTTGGTCTTTCTCTCGTATTCAAGCCGTAACTTGCACCGTTTTATGAATTTCTTGAATCTGTATCAGCAGGCCTCTGGTCAGAAAGTTAACCTTAATAAATGTCAAGTGGTTGTAAGAAGTGGTCTTTCGGGAGTAAGAGTGGCACATCCCTTAGAATGAGGTTATCAGCTTGCCTATTAAATATTTAGGAGTCCCTTTGCATATGGTGTTTGTCGTGTGTCACATTGTCAAATGTTGCTGACTCATGTGAATAATAAACTGAATAGCTGGTCAAATAAGCTTCTAAGCGCAACAGGCAGATTAACTCTAATA
Source organism: Eustoma russellianum (assembly GCA_036186865.1). Taxonomy (NCBI): domain Eukaryota; kingdom Viridiplantae; phylum Streptophyta; class Magnoliopsida; order Gentianales; family Gentianaceae; genus Eustoma; species Eustoma russellianum. Next base: position 29,607,835 of record AP025044.1, on the reverse strand, counting down.
CGTTCAGTTCTCATGTCAATACCACTTCATATATTTGTGGTATCAAAGCTACCCTAAAGTGTTGTTGCTGAGATCCAGCAGAAGTTTGCTTCTTTCTTTTGGGGCACTAAGCATCATTGGAGATCATGGAAGACTCTTTAAACCAATTGATGAAGGGGGTCTTGGTATTCGACAACTGTCGTCAATTCAAAAAGCATATGATTGTAAGATGTGGTGGATATATCGACAACATACATCACTTTGGGCTGAATTTATGCATTGTAAGTATGGACGTAGGGGTCATTTCGTGAAATGTTGTATGATTCTCCGGAATGGAAGCGTATTTGTCGTATCCATGAGTTTTGCATGATCCGTGTAGAAGAGGATCGCGAGGGGCTATCTTGGAAGCCTGATTTACAAGGACAATTCTCATTAAAGAGTGCCTATAATGAGTGTCGCATTGCGGGTTTATCCTTAATTTCAAGCTATTATATTTAGTGGTCCAGAATTCATGAGTTTGCTAAGATGTTCATGTGGAAATTATGGTATCGCGCATTGCCTATATCGGAAAACCTAGCTAGTTTTATGATTGCTTTTCCAACAATATGTCCTTTTGTAGGAGAGCTGAAGGTCTCATTGATCATCTATTTGTTCATTGTCCAGCCATAAACTCGTGGTGTCGATACGCATTGCTGTCTAATGGACCTATTTCTTTTCGGCCATCGTTGCGATCTTATTTGATGAGTTGGTGGCTCAAGTCCTCCACACGCACAATGTTGGGACATTTAAAGGTGGTATCCACGCATATCATTTGCTGGAATATATGGAAAGGAATATACTGCAACAACAATTGGTGATGATACTTTTAACCATCAACGGCTAGAGGAAAGGATTCGAATGGATATATATACGTGGTGTGCAGCATCTTCTGGGAAGATATATGCGGCTTCCATCCCCCTCATTAATTGGTGCACATCTTTCACCTATAATTCGGACTGCACGATCGAAAGTTTGTCAGATGGCTAACACCACCGCCAGGGCCAACATAAATCAATATAGATGTTTGCGGCTGGGAAACAGCATGCTGCAGCAGGTGCGATTGTACGAGATTCAAGAGGGAGGCTCCTCTCGGCGATTCTTTTCCATTGCCATGTCTATCCCCTTTACAACCTGAGCTTCAAGCCGCACTATATGTTACGATCTTTTATTCCACAAAATAGTACAACTTCATCTTGGAGACAGATTGCATGGAGTTAATACACATGCTAGATGATGAGCATTCGGTCATGGGAGTAATACGGGTTGATCTAGATCGTTTGTGCATGTTTTTACATCTCACGCGTCAACTTCGCAATACACCCATGCGAGACAAATTCAGCAGCACATCTTCTTTCTTCATTGGGCTTGACACTCACATCTTTGTCGGAATACAAATTTCAGAACATCTTGCCACCGGTAGCTCGTGGATGTTTCATCACTGACTTGCACACCCCATACTTACGGTCTTGAACATCATGCTTCGATTCTATGTTCCTACCTACATTATAATATGTAGGCAGGTTGGGTATGCTCCTTTGCAATTTTTTGTCTCATTGGATTTTCTTTTTCAACATATGATAATATCCTTTACTAACTGCCATTATACTTTTCATGCACGCTTGTTTTTGGATTGTTGGAGGATGCTGCTCTTTATGATCTGCTACAACTTGGGCGCCATACGTGTTCGGTTGGAGGGTGTCACTGTCTTTCGATTTCCTTGTAATGCTTCAGACTGGATAAATATGTACTCTTTTTTCTTTCTGCAGGATTTTATCCACAAGGGTGGTTTTGCCTGCCAAGGTTTTAATGAGGCATATTATATTCAGTCTGAACAACCACGCCATGTTTCTTCTTATAGCAATAGTTTATAGGCCACATAGTTGTTATTTGTTGTTATGTCGTGATTTGCTTTGTAAATAAGTTTTCCTCCACCAAAAAGTGAGGTTTAAAGTTAATAAAATTCAGGGTCTATGGCCCATTTATCAAAAAAAATACACGGCCATTGAGTGTATAAAAGATACAAATTAATTGTATAGGTTATATATACATACATATCAAGTGCATTCTATGAACTTACATATATACATATATATATAGTTATTCGGCCTTAAGGCCATTTAAGAACCCAAAAAATTCTTAAGTTAAATGCCATGGACACTTTTATGTAAAATGTGTAGCAAGGAATAAAGTATGTTATAAGTTGGGTATTTGTATGTGAGAGTTAAAGGAATTAGGAATTAAAGTTAATTTCCATAAGTGTTAGAATATGAATTGTATTTGGAAAATACAAATTAAGAAAGTGGTGTTGGATGAAAATGATGAAACGGGGCTATATTGGTTGCTATGGCCGAATGGCGACTTTGATGGTAAAAGTGGGATTTCCATAAGTTATGATATGTAGGATGTAAATATGTAAGTGATGTTTGATGTATAGGTTGTAGTCCTACCATAATACTTCATATGACCAAGTCTCATGTTGCACGAAAATAAAGTTTGAAAAGTTATTTTGTCGCATATCATGTTTTAAAAGTTCATATGCATGTGAATAATAAAAGCGAGATGATCGATTTCATTGACACACGATATGTTATATATGTTCATGATTATGACTATGTTATGTTCGCCAGCATGACATTGGTACCAGGGGTGGTAGATGTCAGGGCCATATGATACGTATATGGTCGAGTGTAACACTGGTCTGGGATACGGGATCTCCGTCATAGTGTGTCATCGTTAGCACATGTACATATGTTTATGATGCTTTTGTCATACATGTACTACATGAGGAATCGATCGGTATGTCGTGCGTTATTATTCTTATGAAAAATGCTATAGCCAATGATGAAAATGTTATGTCTTCATGTTATGAAAGGCCACGTTATGCAAGTTTATGAAAATCATGTCATGTTTATGAACAATCATGTTATGAAAAGCCATGTTTTATGCATCACGTCATGACCATGCTACTATATTTACCTTCAAAAGATCCTTAAGTTACGATATCATTGATCTTAGTATGAGTTATGAACTAGGAGCTAAGCATGGACACGATATGATGTTACAGATCGAGTATAATGAGATGTTGATATGTTGTGTTAATGTAGTGTTAAGGATGAGAATGTAGTACATGTAAGATATGTGAGTATAGTATAAATTAGGGATTAGAAGTTAAGTATGGATATAGTATGATGTTATGGATTAAGCAGAATGAGATGTTGTTGTACTATGTATGCTTTGAACTCTTCCTTATTTACCTGCTTTCAGTTTTACAGCAGTTTACAGATATGATATGATACTTTACTTGTTAAAAGGTGACGTGCTTATTATATTCAAAATTTATGTTATTATGATTTGTCACACCGTCTTTCCATGTATGATCCACATGTCGTATCTAGTAAGATTACTTGCTGAGCGATTAAAAGTTGGTGGCTATCGCTCATACTTGCCTCATAACTTTTCAGAGAACAGGAACTCTGATGCCTTGTTTATTGAGGAGGAAACCCAGCTAGAGTATCCGTGAGCTGGACGTAGGCCGAAGCTATGTACTTGCTGTGTTGAGCTTTATTTCATTGTGATGTAATAAGACTATCGTGGGACATTGTATTTGTGGTTTGTATGCACTTGAACGATTTGTATTATTATTACGCATGTCGTGAGCTTATTTTTATGTTGCTTCCGCTATATCGATTACGATTCATGTCGACATGCACATGTATAGTATCGATGCCTTGTATTACTCGTAGTAGAGTATGGCGGGCACACCATGCCGAAACCCTAGTTTCGGGTGGGGCGGTACACCCACCGCCCCAGCCCCAAGGAGTATGTGTGGAGGATGTAAATCAGGAGCCCAGCGGCCTCCAAGGTTGGGTGAGATCTTACGCAGTTATCCACACAAGGTGTCCCCTCCCCCCCACAAACTAGGCCTTCGGTCTAGCAGTAGAGGAACATCCATACTGTGCGCGTCCCTGGATTCAAACTCTTGACATCTTGGAGCAAATCCCAACCTGAATACCAACTGGACTATGCCCTGGGGGCTTTTTCCAAAACTGATTCTTTTAAGGATATCTCCTGACTTTTTATATTTTAGCCTACAATATCCGGGAACTTCTTTGACGTCACTTTTTCATTGATTTTTATAAAAAAAATTGAACCTTTCTAATGATTTAAAAGACTTTTGTAAACTGTAATTTTTCTAAAATTTTCCTTATATTCTTATTGTTATAAAAATTTAATGGTCACTAGATTCTAACTAAACTAGTCGAACTAAAACTTAGAAACCATATACTTTTTACAGACAATTTATCTGCATTGCGTAACATTTTTCATCATCGTAGATTATAAAACAAAATTAATTATGGAATGGGCAAACGAAAAATCATTAACAAAGGGTAATTTTCTAATGTTAAATAAAAGAGCGTTCTTGGTGCACTAGGCTCTTGTGTTTATGTATAGCTTGAGGAAGGGCTAGATCGTTTTACGATCTGATATACACAGCCTTACCCTACACATTGTGCAAGAGACTGTTTACGAAGCTCTACGCTAATGTTAGATAAAAATAGTAAAAACGGCTCTGTCTAAATCAAATATTGTAGTGCCCCCTACTCCCGAACCCTAGCTTCGGAAATGGTGCACCCCCGTAGTATGCTACAAGAACTACAAGGCGTCGTTTAATTCTCTTACACGTCAGCAGTGACGTAGAAATCGCATCGTAAACAAATAAAAATGAAATAAACATTTATTTATTACAACTCAAGTCTGACTCCAGATAAGTACATAGTCTACATTCATTATTACATCTCATCATAAATGAAATAAGACTGTAAATGAAAACATCTTCTTTTGACTCTAACTACCTCACTGCCCGAACTCAGCTCCGTCTTCTATGTATATGTAATTGTACTCCTGCTTACCTGGGAAAAATAAAGGGGTGATTGATATAGAAATATCACCAGTAGGTTCCTGCCTCTATTCGAACATTTTCATATATGGCAGCAAATAACATGTAATACACGTATATACATGAATAATTGAATAAGTAAATAAAAGCACAGGACAACAGTTATGCGATGTCATGATGCATGCTTGTGTCATACGCAACGGTATCTCAGCACACGAATGCCAATCTCTCTATCGTGCAATGCATGAACCTCGAGGTGATCCTACCACACGCCTCGTCAGGCCACACGCCTCATAAGGCCACACGTCCTGTAGGACGACACGCCTCATAGGACCACACGCCTCATATGGCCACACATCCCGTAGGACCACACGTCTCATAGGGCCACACGTCCCATGGGACAATCTCGATCCGAAGGTCATGCAATGTTCGTGCCATGAACGCGAATGCAATATGTCTCATAAAACAATTTTTTTCCTCTTCCTCTTTTTCCCACATTTTCACATTTCAGCTATTTCCCTCATTTCCTCTCAATTGATGTCAATTTATTAATTCTCTTATATATGAATATAAATTAATTTTCCCATTGAAGAAATCATTTAACTTCACTTTTGTTTCCACAAGTGTTCTAAAATATGGTTTTTAATATTTATGTTTATATAATTTGTTTATTTCTTTTTCGTTCAGAATCTGTTTTTTTTTTAATTTTATATTTTCAAAATATTATTTTTTTCTATTTTATATAATCGGAATTATCCTGTATTTTATTTTTTTTAAATAGTAAAACCCACTGTTTTTCTTTTAAAATCAAAAACAGTTTTTTTTAAAAAAATAAAAATAACCCAAACCAATTCTTTTCTTCCCTTTATTTAAAATCCCAACCCAAATCCCCCTACAGCCCCCAGCCCAGCCCGTCCCCTCCCCTATGTCCAAACCCCAGCCCAATCGGCCAGCCCTCTCCCCTATTCTTTTCCTCTTTTTTCCTACCAGCCCATCAAGCTGGCCTTTTTTCTTCCTTCTTATATTTTTTTACCCTTCTTTCTACTTGGGCCGAAAACCTCTGCAGCCCACACCGAAAATCAATTTCCCCTTATTTTAACTCTTCAACCCAATTTACTTACAAATTTTCCCAAAACATTATATCCATAGTTTTAATTCTAATTCCAATAAAAAAAACTTCAATTATATTCTTTTAATTATATTATAATCTACTCCTTGCAATATCAACACCCGAAACATTTTCTATTTAAATTTATTTTTGTATATATATATATAACTCCAATAGGAAACATTAAGAAAATACAACACATTTTTTATAAAATCCATATATAAAGATATAGTTAAATCATTTGTTGGTTTCCATCTCAGCCGAGAGTCATGAAGTGGAAATAAACACATACACAACATTTTTATGAAACTAAGAAAGCAACTAAAACATATAAACTTATCAACTCGAATTATAACATGCAAACTAAACACAAATAAAGCAAATAACAAATAATTACATATATGAAATTAACTCAAAAAGAGATAGGCCCCCTACATCTTAGTTGTAATCTAAATGGTGGTGTTGTGGTGGTTGTGGTAGTGCACCTCCTTCTTCTTTCTCTCCCTTTATTCTTTTCCTTCTTTGCTTTTTCTTTCTTTCTTCCTTTCTCTCTTTTTCCTCTCTTTCATCAATTCATCTCAGCATTTTTTTCCTTTTCCTTGCCAAAACTCACGGCACTTCCACTCTTGTGTTTTGGGCTTGGCTGAATGACCTAAATAAGATGGAGAATGTGATTGGTTTTTATGGGATACTTAAAGTTAATAATGGTAGGGGTTAATGAAGGGGTTTAGGATATGAATAGGTAATGGGTATTAAAGCCAAATAAAGGTTATTAAAGGGTGGGGGTTATTTGAAGAGTTTTTATATCACATTTTTATTATTCTTGTTATGATTATATTTTTTACCGGGTGTCACAACCTACCCCCCTTACAATAATTTTTGACCTCGAAACTTGCGTATGGTGTAATCAATGACTTAGTATGGTTTTACTTGATTCATCCACCTAGATAATGATCAAACTATACATCCATTGCATATATTGATATGTTCACATTACACTTTCTTGACATATGACTAAATCCTCAGAATCATTCCTTGTATACATACAAGTAATTTAATCCATTTCTCTTTACTTATTTAAGATCGTAACCTAATCTATCTATGATTATCGAATCAACTTAAGGGTATTGTCATCATACCGGGGTTCTATAACCCAATCGTCAGTGTATAACGTACTTGTATCTGCGGCCATCAGCAGCTCTCTAAAATCAGTTCTTATATGTAATATAATCTTTAACTTAATTCTCTATAATGACAATTTATAAACCTCTATTATACCATTTGACGTGTATCATTCAACTTATTGTAGTCTACAATGCCGAATTCTTAACTTGTAATATACGATTCATCTCCTAGTTACATGTCCAAAATATCCATCAAATCCTCTGATTTATTACTCATTACACTTCATAGATATAGAATCAAGTCTCAAAATCAATTCTTAAGTACTTAGAAGCTAGTTCTACGATCATGTGCTTACTTTTCTCAGATATATCATCAACAACCTAGTTTACGAAGTATGTGAATGGACATATTTCTTTTAATTTAAAGTAGTTTACGTAACTATAGCTCTAACTATTTGAAATAATATACGTTCTAATTTTTGTAAACACAAGACCCAGGGTATCATATATTTGTTTTGCAAAGCAATGTCTCAAGTGACCATTCGTAAAATAATGGTACAACTTACATTGCAAAAGTATTTGATGAAATTGCATTAAAACAGTTGAAACACAACAATAGCAAAGTTGTTTTTTCCTTTTACAAAACTATTTGAGCACGGTGCCTTTTTTCTTTCCAAAGAAATACAAATTCTGAAAGCTATGTTTTGTTTCGCAAAATGAAACAATTGAAAACTCAACAATTATAAAGATTCATAAAATATTTGGATAAGTTACTTCTCTTTTTCTTAAAAAAAATATAATGTTTTGAAACTATTTCCATTTCACGAAATTAAATACGTTCACCGTAAGCATATGAATTTATTCAAAAGCATTAAATGATACAATACTTGCAATGTCGATGGTTAACAAATAAATTTATTTTAGCAAAATCAATATGCCTGAATGAAAATTTGGGAAATATAAGAAATATGTAAACATATCGTTCTTTGAAAACATTAATGTTTAAAATTACATCTATCTTCCAGAGTTGTGGGAGTAGCTGAAATTTGAATGTTGATATACAAATTCGGAGAGGATTATAGCCTTGTAAGGTAATATGCTAACAATTGGAACTAGTTGAAATGTTTAGTAGCAAAAATCTTTGAAATACCTTTGGAGTATAAAATATGTCTTGGTGTACGTGCTCATATGAAAACGTTTAGCTACTTGAAAAATAATAGCTCAATACTTCATATAATTTTTCTAAATCACCCCGTAATGTTAGTGAAAAATCCACATATGTACCATTTCTTATAAATCTCACTCAAGTTGTCCAACCCTAGTATGGCACACTAACTATTAATTAACTTTGGAAATTCTAATTTACCATGCTTCCGCACGGCACATTGATCCACTATACCTCGTTACTTAGTTATTTGAACCACTAATTTTATTCTAGTTCATATGAAAACAACCATTACGTTCATGCCCGTTCTATTTTAATTCAAGCCTACTAAGTTCAAGTCAAGTAACTTGACGTTTCTATAAATCAATACTTAATTAAAGGTCGTGAGGATTCATAATTTCCATGTACATTGTTATAGCCGATTCACGCCCTTCGCTACCGATCAATATCTTTAGTGAGACTAATACCATCGTCCTGCTTAATAACTAAACTTAAACATCTTAATCCTAGACTATAAATTCCTTCATATGATTCTCTTACTAAACGCTAATGATTATAATGCTTATGAATCGTTACTTAGTTTCTATCATTTCTCTATGACTCATCTCTTAGTATCTATCATACTACAATAATTCATTTCTTAGTAGCTATTGTCTCAATTTAGACCTAAGTTTGCTCTAATGCTACCGTCCAAGTAAGGATGTGGCCCGTTTTACTTTACCCTAATGGTACCGAGTTCCATGCCGCTGTTGCGGTGAAGCAGCCCGAGTTACTGTCTGACCTATTAATATGTCTAGCGTTTGCAGTAGGGTGTTTTGGTTAACATTTTAATTCATTCAAATTCATTATATAGTATTCAACTAGGGTTGCTAAGATCACGGTTTTAAGAGTTATGATCAACTTAGATAAGGTAGAATTGTACGGGATACCCTAGGTATACGTGTTTCGTTACCAATCGTCTCCTTAAATTTAAGGTCATAACTTACTTTTAGGATTGTTCTCAATATCAACATTTCTTAAGTCTAGGATCATGTCTTATTCTAAAATCATGCTTAGTGCATAATCAACGCTTATGACTGCCTTCAGTATTTATGTCCAAGGCCAACTCTTAATCAGAATCGTATTTATGTTTAAGATTATGACTTATGTCCAGGATCATTGCTTATATCTGAGAGCAGTACCTATGTTCGTGACCTTCGCTTATGTTCAAATCATCACTTATGTCTAAGATTGTGACTTATGGGCAAAATCGTAGCTTAATCTCTAATATCATGGCCTAAATCTACATTTCCGCCGTGGATCTAAAACTATTCTTTGAAGATCGTACTCTCGGCGTGTAATACCTCTTGGACTCATTCCGAAATTAGATTCAAGTGATCGGTGGTGCCAGTTGTGCTGTGCCACCACTCCTCCCATCTCCTTGTCGAAAAAATCTCCGATCCGAATGCGGTGGTGGAGGCGATGCCTGCTAGTTCAACAGCTGGTGTTACTGTGTTAAGGTGTTGGTCATGGTGACTATGGCATCTTCTAGTGCTTGGGGATGATCCCCTGATTCTAGTGGTTCTCACCACTATTTCTTGTATTACCGGCTTGTTCACATCTTGCCAGCATTTTCTAGAATTTAGAATAGTCGAAAATATATTTATTTAAATGCAGGCTAAGTTAGGGGGTATGTAGGAAAATTCTAATATCTTAGGGGTCGCATGCAAATGTTCAGGGGTAATTTGAGAAATTCTGTCGTTTGCGAAATTCATGTTAAAAGTTAGGGGCAGAATGGTAACTACGTAAGGAAACGATCGCTCATCCTCGTACCCCTTAACCCGAACATAACTTAAGTCTAAGATAATCACTTAACCATATTTTGTTGCTTAAGGGTAAAATCGTCATTTTAAGAAAAGATTATAGCTTAACTCTAAGTGATCTAATTAATCTTGCGTTTCCGAGGTGGATCTAGAGCCTCGTGTCACGGACTTGAAATTTCCTTCAAAGTCGTGCGGCACTTAGCCTCGATTCGTCCACCCTAGCGATGCTCGACTCCGCCCCGTACAGATTTAGCTAAGTCAGCCTAACTTGAAAAACGAAGACAAGTATGAGACAAGTGTAGCGGAAGACTTTATGAGTGCTTGAAGCTTGGAAGTGTATTGCTTGAAAGCTTGCTTGATTGCTTGATGGTTACAAAATGAGGATGATGCCTCCTATTTATACTAGTCTCTCTACAAATCAATGGCTAAGATCTACTTGATCTAAGGGCTAGAAATGCTCATCTAGAGAGTTCCTAATCTAGATATTTCCAATGGAGCCTTCTAGAAGTATTCTAGAGAATTCTAGAGACTCCTTCAAGTTCCTACAAAAATATACAAGAAAGATCTAGAAAGTTCTACACAAATCTACTTATGTGGGTTTGTGGAATGATTGGCTTGTCCTAATGCATTCTCTTGAACTTGGCTTGCTCAAAAGATCCAATTTCGTTCGGCCCGTTACATTCTCCCCCACCTAATTCGGCGACGTCCTCGTCGTCGTCTCAAAGTCCCGAAGTGCCTCCTCGAATTGCCAAAGATCTTCGACTGCCTCCCATGTCGATTCGCACTCGGGTAATCCCTTCCATTTGATTAAGTATTGAGTACTTGAGGGATGCCTCTTCGTCGTATAACTCTTTTCTCGATCACCGCTTCGACCTCCTTGTCAAACGACTTGGTAACCACGGGCGGTGCTCGATGAATACCCTCGGCTTGAGTCTTCCTTGTCCTCATGATATGGCTTGAGCATACTCACATGGAAGACTGGATGAATCTTAAGTGTGTTGGTAGGTCAACTTTGTATGCAACGTTGCCTACCTTAGAAAGGATCGGAATGGTCCCCTCGTAACGGCGAATGAGCCCCTTGTGCATGCTCCTTAGTGCCTTGAATTGTTGTGGCAGCAATTTCACCATGACTTGGTCGCCCACCGAGTAATCACGGTCTCGCCTCTTACTATCGGCCCATTTTTTCATCTTCTTTCGTGCTTTCTCCAAGTAAGAGCGGGCTAGGTCGGTGTGCTCTTTCCAATTTTGTGCCATCCTCTCTGCCCCTGGACTCCGTCCCTTATCTGGCAAGATTGCTAAGGCATGTGGGGTCAAAGGTTGCTGACCGTTCACGATCTCGAAAGGACTCCGGCCCTGGACTCGCTTCGCTAAATTGTAGGAAAATTGGGCGACGTCCATGAGCTTGGCCCAATCACGCTGGTTGGCACTTACAAAGTGCCGTAAGTAGCACTCCAACAAGGCGTTCACCCTCTCGGTCTGCCCGTCGGTTGGGGGTGGAAGCTTGTGGAGAAACTCAGTTTGGTATCAAGGAGTTTGAACAACTCCGTCCATAGCTTGCCTGTAAACGGGGTCTCGATCGCTCACGATGTTCCTCGGTAGCCCCCAATACTTTACCACATTCTTGAAAAAGGCCCTTGCCGCATCCTCGGCCGTGCAGTCCCTCGCACATGGGATGAAAGTTCCATATTTCGAAAATCTGTCCACCACGACCATGATTGATCCGAACGACTGACCTCGGCAGGGCGCTGATGAAATCAAGGGAGATAGACTCCACGGTCGCTCGGGGATTGGTAATGGCTCCAGTAGTCCCGCTGGCTGCCTGTTCTCCACTTTGTCTTGTTGGCACACAAGACAAGTCTTGACGTATAGCTGGACTTGGTCCCGTAACTGCGGCCAAAAATACCTCTCCTCGAGTAGTGCTATCGTGCGATGTTGGCCCGGATGACCCGCCCACTTGGTATCATGCCCTCTCGGATAATGTCACGTCTCAAGTCTCCGTACTTGGGCACGTACAAGCGATGTCCTTGGTGTAAAGTAGGCCATCCTCTACCCAAATTGCCTCGTCTTCCCTTGCTCGGCAAGCTTGACGAGTGCACGTGCCGTTGGATCATGCTCTAGTCCCTCTTTGATCCGTGTCCATAGGTCACCTCTGATGGTGGTGATGGAAGCAAGCTCCGCTTTCCGCTCAAGGCGTCGGCTACCACGTTGGCTTTGCCCGGCTTATTCCAGCGTGTAGTCGAACTCCGCTAAGAAGTCCTGCCATCGTGCTTGTTTGGAGTCAGTTTCTTTTGGGTTTGGAAGTATCTTGTGGCTACGTTATCGGTCTTGACCACGAACTTGGCTCCTAACAAGTAATGCGTCCATACTCGTAGACAATGAACGATCGCCGTCATCTATTCTCTTGGACGGTGTAGCGGCGCTCGGTATCATTCAACTTTCGGCTTTCATGGCAATGGGGTGACCATCTTGCATGAGCACTCCTCTAATAAAATCCGAGCATCTGTGTAACTCGAATGCCTTGGCAAAGTCTGGGAGGGCAAGAACTGGCTCTTGGCTTACTGCTTTCTTTAACTCGTGGAAGGCTGCTTGGCATCGGTCGGACCACACCCACTCTGTTTTCTTTCTTGAGTAAGTCCGTCAATGGTGCGGCTCGTGCCGAGTAGCCTGAGATAAACCTACGGTAATAGTTAATTAGACCAAGGAAGGATCGCAACTCCGTTACCTTGGTAGGCGGCTCCCAATCGATGATGGCTCGGATCTTGGAACTGTCTATCCGTACTCGTCCACGTCCAATGATATGCCCAAGGAATGGTACTTCCTCCTTGGCAAACTCGCACTTGGACTCCTTCGCGTACAACTCGTTGTCTCGAAGCACCTTGAACACTGTCTTCAAGTGCTCGGCACGTTCCTCCATTGACTTTCTATAGACAACGATGTCATCCAAGTACACCACGACAAACTTGTCGAGGTACGGCTGGAAGATCCGGTTCATAAGGGTGCAAAATGTTGCCGGTGCGTTGGTAAGACCGAACGGCATCACTAACCACTCGAACGATCCATACCGAGTGATGCACGTGGTCTTTGGCTCGTCCCCTTCGGCTATACGGACTTGGTAGTATATCTTCTGCAAGTCCATCTTGGAGTACACCTTCGCCCCACGTAGGCGATCAAACAAGTCGGCAATCAACGGAATAGGATATTTATTTTTGACTGTTACCTTATTGAGGGCCCGGTAGTCCACGCACATTCGTAATGATCCATTGTTTTTCTGGAACAACACCGGTGCGCCATAAGGTGCCTTTGACGGTCGAATACGCCCCGTGTCCAATAACTCCGTCAATTGCTTCTTGAGTTCTTCGAGCTCCGGCGGTGCTAAGCGGTACGGCGCCATAGATGGAGGCTTAGCATCCGGCTCCAACTCGATCTTGTGATCCACCTCCCGTCTTGGTGGCAACTCCTTGGGTAACTCGGGCGGCATCACGTCCTTGTTCTCTTCGAGGACCTTCTGGATGATAGGTGGAATGACGTCCCCTTGGGGTCCCATCGGCTCATCGCACGCCTTAAGTGTGGCCAAGAATGTCGGCTCGCCCCTCTTGGCTCCCTTGGCAATTTGCATGGCCGACAATTGCTTGGCTTCGGCTTTCGGTCCACTTGTGCCCGTAATCATGCATGGACTATCTTGATTGAAAATGCACACCGAGTTAAAGGAAGGCATCACAACGGCACTTACCTTCCTCATGAAGTCCATGCCTAGCACAACTTGAAAATCGTCCATTGGTGCGACGGAGAAGTCCACGGTCCCTTCCATGCTCCGAGTACCATGTCTACACCCTTGGCCACACCGCCGTCGTTGTGCGCGTTCACTGTCTTGATCCACCCTTCCCGTGGGGTGGTCTTAAGGTTGAGTCGTCCTCGGCTTTGGTGATGAAATTGTGTGTTGCTCCCGTATCAACCATCGCCTTTGTTGCACCCATTGAGCAACGTCTACGTACAACAGTCCTTTGTCGGCACTTGGTGACGGCTTCACGTTGAGGGCGTTGAGAAGCTGTAACGACCCCATCTTCTCCCTCTTGCTTGCCCCGAGCCTGTACTCATCACAAATGGCATTGAGTGAGCCAGCCTTCGGGCAATCTCGCATAGCATGTGGCCCGCCGCAAAGGAAACATCCTCTTGGGAACTTGGGGGTATGCTTCTTCTCTTGGTCCGGGTTGTGATCGGCCCTGGTGTCCTCGATCTATGGCTTGGCTTCTTGCTGTCTCGTGCTCCCCCACCTTTGTCCGAGTTGGGCTTCCCATGCTTCTTCTCGGGTGGTGGTTGTTGCGACTGAACTCATTCAACGTCTCTGCAACAGCAATAGCCTGCTGGGTGGTCTCTACCTCGCTCTCTAGCTCGTTTTGTGCCCATTGAGGTAGACCATCGATGAAGTTGAACAAGAAGTCCTTGTCTTGCATGTTGGGAATTTGAAGCATAAGACCCGTGAACTCCTTGATGTAGTCTTGGATCGAGGTGCGGTACTTTAGCATCTTCAGTTTCTTTCGAGCATCAAACTCCGCTCTTTTGGGATAGAACGATCGCTTGAGCTCGGTCTTGAAATCTTGCCAAGTTTCAATTTTGATGTCCCCATGATCCTTCTCGGTGACCTTCCTTCGCCACCATAATGCAGCATTATCACAAAGGTAACTTGAGGCATTACGTACCTTAGTCACCTCATCACGAAGGCGAATCCGTCGAAGTAAAACTCCATTTTGCCAAATGAAGTCCATCAACCTTTCGGGCATCCCGGCTGCCATCGAACTCTTTTGGTTGACGTTGGTTGATCTTGGAACCATGTCGCCGACACCTCCCCCGTTGGCTAATGGGCGTTGGCAGACAGTATGTTCCTCACGCAGCTCCTCCAAAAGGCGCTGCAACTCGGCCACCTTTGAATCTGTTTCGAGGGACAAGTGACTCGTCTCTTCCAATTGTTCGGCGGCACTCTCCAAGGTCTCGATGCACTCCGCCATCCCCGTAATGACGTGCTCCAAAGAAGCTCCCTCCCGAGTCTTGCTTTGGTCTCGAGTCTTCTTCTTGTGGGAGATCCCCGCCTCGCAGCCACGCTCGTTGGTTACGTTTGATTCATCAGCCATTCACGCAAACTTTGATGATGATCAAGCAATATAACGCCCTGTCCCTTAACCGGGCTCTGATACCACCTGTCACGGACTTGAAATTTCCTTCAAAGTCGTGCGGCACTTAGCCTCGATTTGTCCACCCTAGCGATGCTCGACTCCGCCCCCGTAGGATTTAGCTAAGTCAGCCTAACTTGAAAAACAAAGACAAGTATGAGACAAGTGTAGCGGAAGACTTTATGAGTGCTTGAAGCTTTGGAAAGTGTATTGCTTGAAAGCTTGCTTGATTGCTTGATGGTTACAAAATCAGGATGATGCCTCCTATTTATACTAGTCTCTCTACAAATCAATGACTAAGATCTACTTAATCTAAGGGCTAGAAATGCTCATCTAGAGAGTTTCCTAATCTAGATATTTCCAATGGAGCCTTCTAGAAGTATTATAGAGAATTCTAGAGAACTCCTTCAAGTTCCTACAAAGAATATACAAGAAAGATCAAAGTTTACACAAATCTACTTATGTGGGTTTGTGGAATGATTTTGGGCTTGTCCTAATGCATTCTCTTGAACTTGGCTTGCTCAAAAGATCCAATTTCGTTCGGCCCATTACACTCGGCTCTGATACCACCTGTAGCGCCCCGCTCCCAAACCCTAGCTTCGGAAACGGTGCACCCGCCGTAGTATGCTATGAAAACTACAAGATGTCGCTTAATTCTCTTACACGTCAGCAGTGACGTAGAAAATTTCGCAGCGGAAACAAATAAAAATGAAATAAACATTTATTTATTACAAATCAAGTCTGACTTCCGATAAGTACATAGTCTACATTCATTATTACATCTCATCATAAATGAAACAGACTGTAAATGTAAACATCTTCATTTGACTCTAACTACCCCACTGTCCGAACTCAGCTCCTTCTTCTATGTATATGTAATCGTACTCCTGCTTACCTGGGAAAAATAAAGGGGTGAGTGATATAGAAATATCACCTAGCAGGTTCTTGCCTCTTTCCGAACAATTGCATATGTGGCAGCAAATAACATGTAATACACGTATACACATAAATAACTAAATAAATAAATAAAAGCACAGCACAACAGTTATGCGATGTCATGATGCATGCTTGTGTCACATGCAATGATATCTCAGCACACGAATGCCAGTCTCTCTACCGTGCAATGCATGAACCTCGAGGTGATCCTACCACACGCCTCGTCAGGCCACACGTCCCGTAGGACCACACTTCTCATAGGGCCACACGTCCACGCCTCATAGGACGACACGTCTCGTAGGACCACACGTCTCATAGGGCCACATGTCTCGTGGGACAATCTCGATCCGAATGTCATGCAATGCCCGTGCCATGAATGTGAATGTAATATGTCTCATGACATAATTTTTTTCCTCTTCCTCTTTTTCCCACATTTTCACACTTCATCTATTTCCATCATTTCATGTCAATTGATGTTAATTTATTAATTCTCTTATATATGAATATAAATTAATTTACATATTGAAGAAATTATTTAACTTTACTTTTGTTTCCACAAGTATTCTACAATATGGTTTTTAATATTTATGTTTATAAAAATACATTAGTATTTGTTTATTTCTTTTTTCCTTCAGAATCTTTTTTATTTTATATTTTTAGAATATTATATTTTTTCCATTTTATATAATCGGAATTATCCGGGATTTATTTTTTAAAATATTAAAGCCCACTGTTTTTCTTTTAAAATCAAAAACAGTCTTTTTAAAAAATTAAATAACCCAAACCACTTCTTTTCTTCCCTTTATTGTAAAACCCCAACCCAAATCCCCCTACAGCCCCAGCCCAACCCGTTCCCTCCCCTGTTCCCAAACCCGCACCCCTGGCCCCAGCCCAATCGGCCAGCCCTCTCCCCTATTCTTTCCTCTTTTTTTTTCCTGCCATCCCATCAAGCTGTCCTTTTTCTTCCTTTTTATATTTTTTACCCTTCTTTCTACTTGGGCCGAAAACCTCTGCAGGCCTAACCGAAAATCAGGCCTCCCTTATTTTAACTCCTCAACCCAATTTACTTACAAATTTCCCAAACTTATATCCACAGTTTTAGTTCTAATTCCAATAAAAACTTCAATTATATTCTTTTAATTATATTATAATCTACTCCTTGCAATATCAACATCCGAAACATATTCTTTTTAAATTAAATATATATATATATATATATAACTCTAATAGGAAACATTAATAAAATACAACACAGTTTTCCTAAAACCCATATATAAAGATATAGTTAAATCATTTTTTTTGGTTCCATCTCAGCCAAGAGTCATGAAATGGCAATAAACACATACACAATATTTTTATGCAACTAAGAAAGCAACTAAAACATATAAACTTATCAACTTGAATTATAACATGCAAAATAACACAAATAAAGAAAATAACAAACAATTACATATATTAAATTAACTCAAAAAGAGAGAGGCCACCTACATTTTAGTTGTAATCTAAAGCTAATGGTGGGTATTGTGGTGGTGCACCTCCTTCTTCCTTCTCTCCCTTTCTTCTTTTCCTTCTTTCCTTTTCTTTTCTTTCTTCCTTTCTCTCTTTTCCTCTCTTTCCTCCATTCATCTCAGCATTTTTTTCCTTTTCCTTGCCAAACTCACGGCACTTCCACTCTTGTGTTTTGGGCTGGCTGAATGGCCTAAATAAGAGGGAGAATGTGATAGGTTTTTATGGAAAAATTAAAGGTAATAATGGTAGGGGTTAATGAAGGGGTTTAGGATATGAATAGGTAATGAGTATTAAAACCAATTAAAGGGTATTAAAGGGTGGGGTTATTTGTAGAATTTTTTATCACGTTTTGATTATTCTTGTTATTATTATATTTTTTACCCGGGTGTCACAAATATGCTCTGTCTATATCACCTAATGGTTGCAAGACTTTTCAATAATATTGGAACTGGTCTCTCAATTCTAATCAAATACAATCGGATCAAGTATAAATTGCGATAGAACTTATATAGATAGAACTTATCACAGTGCTTTGATCGTAACTTTTAAAAACCAACAAAAAAGAATTTATTGGGGATTCGATGATGCAAAAATTCTTTAGAATCATGAAGCATTCTCCTTTGGCGAAAAAATTTATGGAGCAAATGTAATACTTGCAATAACGGTTTAACGGACCACGATAAAAACTTCTTAAAAAAAATCAGGACCCAGGGTGCTTTTAGGATCCAATTGCTTTAGAGATGCCCATAGTTCCTCCTTTGTGGGAATTGTCTCCAAATAATAATTATTAGCTGGGGTCATGATCCCTGTTAGCAGACCACCAAAAACAATTCTCTTACTGATCAAACTACTAAGTAGATTTTATGTATGATAATATTATACGTGTGATACGCAGCACGTTGATAAAGTTCATAAGAATTAATCATAAGGTGGATTTTATGTATGATATATTATATGTCACATATATCACGTAATAATATTAATTATTGCGTAAAACATCCACACATTAAGTGATCATCGGGTATGTTCGTGGATGTATAGTGTGGTCTAAAATGGAAACCTCGAATATATAGACAGTCATATGGTCAGAGACCGTCATGGATGGGCTCAAAGTGTTACGACCATAAAGTGTACAACATCTGGTCTCCGAGAGGCGACAACCCACGTGTGGCTAGAAGATAATTGTTGGTACAATAATTAAATATTAAATAATATTTAATAATAATATTTATTATTAAATATTAGATAATATTTGATAATGGATAAAGATAAACTTGATGTTAGTATCAAGTATATTCCCAAGTATCTAGGATAAAGGAATCTCCATCCATAAAGAAATATACCCATCATGATTCTCCTTTTCTCTCCCTATATAAAGAAGGAGGCCTTCACCTCCTCAAACATATAGAAGAAATCGGCCATAGAGAGAAAAGTGGGAGGGTGTGCCAACCTTGTTCTATAAAGCTCACACTGTCTAGGGTAAGCATTGAATTGTTGATTCCGTTCAAGGGGTTTGTATCAGCAATTGGTGGAAGGTCGTAAATCCTTGGACCATACCAGATTCATCATCAGCGGGAGCAGTTACAACGTTCGTTGTTCAAATTAACAACCGCAATGGAGCAAGGTATATTTTGCGCATTTTATTACTTTGTCCATTGATTCGATTAAACGGTCCTATTCAGTGGTTTATTAAATTAAATCCAACAAGTTATATCTGAACAGGCCTAAATAGAATCATTATTGTTAATCTGTTCATGTAAAAAACAAAATTTAGTCAAAAACATTTTTCCGGAACAATTTTGTTGAAAAAAAGTTTCTGGTTATTCGTATAAATAAAACTTGACCCCATTCTGGCTAGGAAAAGATGATGGCCTGGTGGCCAACGGCTTAACAAGAATACGGAGGTCACTGGCTCAATCCTTGCAGCCAAAATTTTAGGAGCCTTTTGATTTTTCTAGAATTTCGTGGTTTTTATTATTAATATATAAGATCCTTCAATGTTGCACAAAAGGGCTGTTGGCTTGGTTGGTAGCGCCTAGGATAAGCAGGGCAAGGTCATGGGGTCGAAACCAGTTGCCCAAAATTCAGGAGCTTTTTCGCTCCATTCAGGCGAGTTCTGGCGGATTGGGCTGCCAATCCGGGTACGACCCGTTTCAAATAGGGCTTCGGCCCAACAAGTTGATTTAATATAAAAAAATAAAACTCCTGGCATGCTTTCTGGCGAATTGGGCTGGTCCTGGCGGGTTCTGTTTCTGGCCAGTCCGCCCCTATTCCAGAACAAAAGGGTTTCAGCCCATAAGGTAATTAAACAAAACAAAAAAAAGGGGAGAATGGAAAATAAATTGGGCGGGCGGGTTCTGCCCGACCTGACTCGCGACCCGTCCTTTCACTTCAATTTTCAGTTTTTTGGTTTATTATTATTGTTTTGGATAAAGGAAATACAAATTTATTATTATTATTATTTAAAGTTTCTTTTAACAAAAATAGTAATAATAATAAATTTATATTATTATTATTATTATTTTAAAGTCTCTTTTTTAAAGAAAATAATAATGATGATAATAATTTAATTATTATTATTTTATATTAAGGAAAAAAGCAATAATGATAAGTAATTATTATTATTATTTTAAAGTTCTTTTTAAAGGAAGATAAAGTAAATAATAATGATAATAAATTGGTTATTATTGTTATTATTTAAAGTTTATTAAGGAAATAGTAATTGTAATAAGTCCTTGTTATTATTATTATTTTAAAGAAATCCAGAATAATAATAATCAAGTGCTAAGTTTAATTTTCGGTTATTTCATTATTATTTTTATATGCATATTTAATTGTTTATTTATTTATGGTGTTTATGTTTATGTATGTTAATAAATAATTAAACAAATAAAGTTAAGGAACCTAACCCAATAAGGATCCGAATCTTGTTTGACCCGGTTTGACCGAGTTCAACTAAGTTAATTCGATGGGTTAATTTAACTGAATTAACCAACACTTATCAATCAATACGGTTTATACTCGTGATAGATGACTCATTGAGTTGTGATAAAAACACCGTACACATAGTTTTGTCTAAGAAAGTCAGTTCTTAAGCGAGACCATTGTGACTCCACTAGTGGCCTGGAAATTATGTGGAATGGTAATACACCCTTATGGCAAGTGGGTATTACTGAATTGGTTCATTTCACACTCAATGTGACCCATCATAAGGTTATATCACATGTTAAATTGATTGATAAAGATATTGTTTTCTTAAACCGTACGGAGAACCGAGCTTGGTTCAAGGTGGTTCTATTTGAGCCGTAAAGGGAATTAAGCTTGTTCGAATTGGTTTAAGTAAAACAAACGAATGTTGGGGTTAATTATGCACGGTACGTGCAAAAGGGTCAGTCAGGAAACTGCGGATCATTTAGAACTATAAAGTTACGCCGTACACGACTTAGCAAATTTAGGGCTTTAATATGATCCCTTTAAAGTGCGGCAATCATATCATCGTCACTATGTTTGTTATGATCGTGAAGGGCACGTATGTGTTGGAAGCAATCATTTACCGGCCCTTTGGCACGTGAAGGGCTCAAACTTGAAAATTGATTCACGATGTTTGACCAATGTTGACCGGATGACTTTCGCATAAATGTTGACTTTGGCTTCCACACACTTTCAAACGTTCTCTTTTATTGGTAATTCATTAACAGTAGTGAAAACATGCAGAAACATCTACAAGTGTCCAAATAGCTACAGATTCTCAAAACATTTTTACATAGTTAAAGTACAAAAAAAATATTCTAAAACGACTCGACACCTAAAAATATACCTAAAAGTGCACTTATCATGTAACCGAAGTTGGGTCAAAATGGAGAAATTCAGTCACACCCACCGAAGAATTGTCACCACCCAAAGGATCCAAAAGTGCCCAAAATAACTATAGATTTTCAAAACGTCTCTAAAATAATTAAAATACCAAATAGGAAGAAGTACAGGTGAAAAGATTAAAGTACTCAAAACCGACTAAAAATGACACCCAAAAACATACCTATGAATGTACAGGTCACCGAAGTTGGAACGAACTGGAGAAATTTAGTAACACCCGCCGAATTTGTCACCACCAAAAAGATCTTGTTAAAGTTAAAACGTGGCTTCTCCAATTGGCTTTTGTCCTCAATCCATTGGTAGTCGACCTTAATTCTAGTAAACTGAAGCTTGTTCTGTTATATTTAATTTAATAAATCTCTAAATAGGACCGTTTAATCGAATTAATAGACAAAGTAACAAAATGCGGAAAATATATCTTGCTCCATTGCTGATGTTAATCTGAACGCGTACGCTGCAATGGTTCTGATGAAGAATCTGGCGTGATCCAAGGATTCACGACCTCCCACCAATTGTTGATGCACCCCTTGACCGATTTCAACACTTCACTGCTTTACCTGATGGAGAGACTAGGTAGTGTGGGCTTTATAGAACACAGGTTGGCACACATTCCCTCTCTGTATATGGCCGCTGGTTTTTTTTGATACTGTATGAGGAGGTGAAGGGCCTCCTCCTTTATATAGAGTGAGAAGGAAGAATCTAATAGGTATACGATTTAAACTTAAATTTAAATTTAAATTTAAAATCTAACCTTATCTTCCATTATTAAATATTATCTAATATTTAATAATAAATATTATTATTAAATATTATTTACTATTTAATTGTTGTACTAATAATTTTCTACTAGCCACACGTGGGTTGTCGCTCCTCTGGGATCAAACGCCGTAACTTTATGGTCGTTGCACTTTCAGCCCATCCATCGTGGTCTCTGACCATATGACTGTCTACATATTCGGAGTTTCCATTTTAGACCATACTATACATCCACGAACATACCCGATTGTCACTTAACGTGTGGATGTTATACGTAACAAGCAATATTATTATGTGACATATGTGACATATAATATTATGATACATAGGCTGGCGATTTCGCTGCAATGATGAATCCGACTACTGCAATTTCCATTCTCATCTTCTGTTGATTTCCTTTCGCAAATCAAGGCTACATCATTTCGGCTTTCGATTCTACGGGTAATTGTTTCGATTCTACATCATTTCCGCTGGTAATTGTTTCGACTCTTCATTTTGGTTTCTTTTTCATTTCGATTCTACGGCCCCATCAAAAGCTTCAACCTTTTGAATTGTAATGCTGCATCCTCCTTTACTGCTAGTCTTGATTTCATATTTGATCTGAGATGGAACCGCCGCCACTCTCCAAATCATTTGCGGCTATGGTATCGTCTGCCGTAGCAGGCAGATTCCCATCGCGGGAGATGGGACGTTTATAAAGGATACCCCGCTGTTTCATTTACGCAAGATGAAATTGCCATTGTTGCAAATCGTTTCAAGTACGCCTTGGTTGGAGCATTTTGGCGTGGCCGGCCATCTATGGCAGGCTTGCACTCCTCGATTGACAGAATTCTGTTCAAAGGTTCAGTTAACATTGGTCTTCTTGATGAGGGACATGTGCTGCTAAACTTTGTTAACGAAGATGATTATACGTGATTCTTTTATCGTCGTCACTGGCGTTTCCAAGGATACGATATGAAGGTTACGAAATGGACTCCATCTTTTGATCCATGTCTGGATACCCCAATTGTCCCGGTGTCGGTAGCACTTGAGGGTCTTCCAATTCATCTCCACGATTATCGTACCTTATATGAGATTGCAAAGTTGATTGGTACACCGTTAAAGATGGATTCGGCTACCTTAAGCTTTCATCGTCCCTCTGTGGCAAGGTTTTGTGTTGAAGTGGATGTCACCAGGGATTTACAGTCCAAGATATTTATAGACTGTGGAGAACACTCTTTCTTTCAAGTAGTTGTGTATGAAGATCACCCCAGGTACTGTAGCAAATGCCGTCGGTTTGATCACTTACTGGGTTCATGTGGCAATGCGAAGGGTCATGCACCAGCACCTCCAACAAAGAATGCAGGAAATAATGAGGTGTGGATTCCTAAAGGAAATATTCAGAAAGAGGCAGCAGAACTACCTGTTGGAGATTCTAGTCCTATTCAGCATCTGACGCAGACTGTTGGTGTAGTGGACGTTGATGATACGGAAGAATTACATGAGGCAACATCTCACTCCACTAATGCTAAGGAATCGCAGCATCCTAAGACTACTGCAGATCCATCTATATCACAGATTTTCTCTCGGTTGACTGCAGATTTATGTCATGTACTATTAGTGCCGCCAACATTAGAAGTTCAAGAGCGACAGGATCAGCAGCAGATAGATACTCCCTCCTCTGCTACACTATCTATCCAGGCTGATGAATCTAACATAGCAGAGAGAGCAGTCCAGATACCTCCTCCGCCCTTAGAGATTTCAGACACGACTGTACAACATGCTCAAGAGATGAACCCACCGTCTGCAGTGGCTCCGGAAGTCCAGATTCAATCCATTCAAATTGACTTGTCAGTTCCACTAGCGATAATGCCAGCCAGTAGCCAGTCTGACCATGATCCCTTAATTGAACAATTCTATCAAGACCACTTTCGGGAAGAGGAAGAGGAAGTTGATCTGGCACTAGGTTCGGACAATGAAGCTTCTCGCTTATATACTCGACGTAAAGGAAATGACTATGATGATATCCGCGAGAGTTTTCTCATTGCGGGAGATGATATGGAGTGTCGCATGATAACTGGTGGCGGGATTGGCAGACTAACTCGGAAGAAGCGCAGAGCTCGGAAGGATCTTCCACCACCCCCACCGTCCTCAATGGTTACCAGACGAGGAAGTCATCGTTCTTTTGAAATATAGATCACTTAGTAGTCCCACAACTGATCATTTGATTACGTTTTCTTTTATTTTACTTTGTAGTAACGGCTACCCTCGGCCATTTCACGTGGGATATTTGATGCATAAATAAAGCTCGGAAGGCATCCTTCCGTTTATTAAAATTAAAAAAAAATATTATGATACATAACGTCCACCTTATGATTAATTCGTATAAACTTTATCAATATGCTAATTACACGTATCTCGAATTAATCCCAACATATTCTGTTTGTCCTTGAATCGGGTGTGACTGTTTTGCCTTGAATCGGGTGTGAAAGATTTTTGTGTTTGCATGTTTTTCCATAGATCCATCGAACCCTACTCATTTGACTCCAAAATGTTTCTTCGCATTTAGGATGAAACTGATGCAATGCCCTACCACAAGAGAGACCCTTCCTAGAGGTGTCCGTCTGGTGAAGTTCATGATGCAACTCTGCGTCCAATAAATCAGCTTGGGCCAGTTTATCATTTGCAAACCACATGTGAAAGTTTCACGATTCCAATGCTTAAACCTGTTGGAGAAAATTAAAGGAAATGGGTTTATCCAAGTTGTAAACTTTGGTTAACAATATACATTGAAGTTAATTATAATTTGTTTTTATTAATGACAAGTGGAAACTAATGAACCCTTAATTATCTACATAGAGTAATTGATTTTAGGTTTTGCAATCACTCAATTATGATACCGGGTAAATGAACAATTAATTCTCAAAATAAGAGTAAAATAGGTCGGAAATTGGCAAAAGTGATGATGTGGTCTCCTTAGGGAGAAACACATCATCACTTTGAGAAAATACCATATTGGACAAATGAAGTGAGTTGGTCGCCATATATAGTGATGGTCACTTTAGATGTGCTCTTAAGGCATAAGAAGTTTTGACATAAGGGAAGACCTACAAGATTACCACACGTGCGCTTCGCCT
>AP025044.1:29553480-29578296 GCA_036186865.1 Eustoma russellianum | reverse complement strand
CTCCATTCTAGGAAGAGGCAATAAATAGCGAGATAGATTCTATTTTTCAAAATCATTCTTGGGAACTGGTTGACCTTCCACCAGGAAGTAAACAACTAGGATGCAAATGGATCTTCAAGAAAAAACTGAAAGATAATGGGCCTATCGGCAAGTACAAGGCCCAGTTGGTAGCTAAGGGCTATCGACAGAAGGAAGCTTTGACTTTTTTGGTACCTACTCACCAGTAACTAGGATCACTTCTATAAGAATGCTAGCTGCTATTTGTTGCAGTCCACAACTAAGAAACCATCAGATGGATGTGAAGACTGCCTTTCTGAATGGTGAGTTGGAGAAAGAGATTTATATGGAGCAACCTGAGGGTTTCCTTGTCCCAGGACAAGGAAAAAAAGTCTGTAGACTTGTTAAGTCCTTATATAGACTTAAGCAAGCACCTAAACAGTGTCATTTGAAGTTTGATCAAGCAATGCTGTCTAATGGTTTCAAGATCAACGAGTGTGACAAGTGTGTTTACATCAAGAACACTCTAAATGCCTATGTAATAGTATGTCTTTATGTAGACGACATGCTAATCATGGGCAATACTAATGATGTCATCGTCAGTATAAAGAAGATGTTGACGCATGAATTTGACATGAAGGATATGGGAATTGTCAACATTGTTCTAGGAATTAAAATTTCTAGGGTAGCTGAAGGAATCATTTTGTCACAAACTCACTATATTAAATCTGTTCTAAAACGATTCAATATGTTTGATGTGAAACTAGTAAAGACTCCACTTGACTTAATTATGCACTTAAGGAAGAACTGAGGAGAACCAGTAGCTCAGTTAAAGTACTCACAAATGATTGGAAGTCTGATGTACATATACAAGACCAGACTTAGCATGCTCAGTAAACAAATTGAGCAGTTTTACCGGTAATCCAAGTGATGATCATTGGAAATCTCTAAATAGAGTGACGAGGTACCTGAAATATACAATGAACTTTAGATTACATTACACAAGATATCCAGCAGTGTTAGAAGGGTATTGTGATGCCAACTGGATATCTGATAGAAAAGACTCAAAGTCCACTAGTGGATACTTATTCACAGTTGGTAGTGCTGTTGTGTCGTGGAAATCCACAAAGCAAACGTGCATAGCTCGTTCCACTATGGAAGCTGAGTTTATAGCATTAGATAAAGCTGGGGAAGAGGCTGAATGGCTTCGAAATTTACTAGAGGTTGTTCCATGCTAGCCTAAGCCAATCGCTCCTATCGACATACATTATGATAGTGAGTCAGCTGTAGGACGAGCTCAAAGAAGCATATATAACAGTAAGTCTCTACACATACGTTGGAGACATAACACCATTAAACAGTTGATCTCTAATGGTGTGATTTTCATTGATTATATAAAACCAAAAAAGAATCTTGCGGATCTGCTTACAAAAGGTTTGCCTAGAGATTAGTTGTCAAAATTGACAAACGGAATGGGACTAAAGCCAAAACTGCAAGAACCTTTGTGACGGTAACCCAACTTTGCTGACTGGAGATCCCAAAATCTTGGTTCAATAGGACAACTAAGTTATAAATGTTTCAATAGAGCATTTACCCATTCTGTTGAATAAAAGTGTTGTCTGCAGAAAGAGTCAGAATAAGCTAATGCTTTTAATGTTTTCCTATATCTTGGTACATCAAGTGCAGTATGGAAGAATACTCTCTATAGGAAACACCTATGTAAATGTGAAGTGGGACTGCTTTTGTGAGAGTTCTGTGAGGCAAGAATTCTTTAAAACACTTTCTGAAACCATGATGTTCATAGCTAAAATGAACACAACCATGAGAACCAAAAAGATGTTAAAGGAAATGTTGTGTGAGTACTATTGTCTAGGTTCACAGTAAAGGCTAACTGGTTTAAGACATCAAGTCACTAAGTAGCCGAATGGATAAGACAGTACATCACTATGGAAGGTTTAAAGCCATAAGCTACCTCTTCTGATGCAACATTTTCTTGCCTGACTTCTCGTTAGAGTCTGCATCTCCATTTGAGTCAATTTTCATTCATGTGGGGGATCGTTGGAGAAAACTGAAGGAAGTGGGTTTGCCCAAGTTAAAAACCTTGATCAGCAACATACTTTGAGCTTAATTATATATAGTTTTCATTAATGACAATTGGAAATTAACAAACTCTTAATTATCTACGTAACCATTAAATGATTTTAGGATTTGGAATCACTCAATTATGATACCAGGTGAATGAGAAATTGATGCTCAAAGTAGGTGTAAAATAGGTTGGAAATTGACAAAAGTGATGATGTGCCCTCCTTAGGGAGAAACATATCATCACTTTAAGGAAATATCATATTGGACAAATGAAGTGAGTTAGTGACCAAATATAGTGCAAGAATAATCACTTTACATGTGCCCTTAGGGCATGAGAAGTTTGCACAGAAGGAAAGACCTACAAGATTACCACGCGTGCGTCGCCGCCCTCCCACTAGTTCATCCATCCAGCTTGGGCACAGGCTCGGGTGCTTGTTGCAGCTAGCAGGCCAGTTCCTTTTTTTGGAGAAAATTTCTTTGGCCTTTGGATTCATTATTTGTAAAAGGCTCTAGGCCGCTTCACCTTCGAGCGATCCAGTCTGGTCCTCCGACCTAGTCCATAGGTTTTTCCCTACAACGTTTGATTTGATCTAACAACTGTAGTTCAAAACTTACCAAACCGCTTGTGGATAAGATCAAACAGTTCATCTGTTGTGATCTAACGGTGTTGGTTAGGTGTTGGTTTTGATCTAACGGATGTAGTTCAAACTGATCTAACCGCCCAACAACATGTGGTTTCATGCGATGCCTCAGGATTGATCCTATATTGTGGTTTTCATCCAACGGCTATGGATTAACCGTCCAGAAACTGCCCAAGAAACGTGGTTCGGTTTTGACCCAACAGCTTTGGTTGATCTGCGGTTTTGATTCGATGGTCACAGATTAATCTGCTCAACGATTCTCCAACCAAGTCCTCTGTATATATATTAGCCCTTAGGTTCTCTCAGAACACAAACAAACTTGTCTGCTCTCTTCCTCTTCTTGATTTTGCATTATGTGCGAGAGAAGTCGGGACGCTCGAAAGTTAGCTGAGGTTCAGTTGTAGCACTGTGCTGGACTGAACAGGTACCTATTGTATACTGTAAGACGATCGCTAATGCCAGTTGGGCACACTATACCAGAGCAATAAGTCTTAAGGACAAAGTCTTCGACTTGCCTATGTTTGATCTACTGCTTATCGTCTTTACATGCGCACACACCACTACTGTGTCTTGGTACAGGATTGTTGGTCGTAACAAAACCATTGCTTTGAACATCTCAATTTGAGAGCAAAAGAGAAGACATGATCTCCAAAGGACAGAAGCTGCCAAGTCTGCTCATCACGGACATAGACCAGTTATGTCAGCGCCACACTCTTATTAACTTGCTTTCTATTGTCAAACTTTACCATGTTGTATGTGATTGGAGGTCTAGGATTTTCAAAGAGGTTATGTACATCTTATAGGACATGTATAGCACCACTAAAAGGGATGAGGATGAATAGTGAGTGCAGAAAATTGGTTTTTAAAACTTTTTATTACCAATTACTCACTCTTGAAAACAGATTTTATTTTCAGACCCGGTTTTTGATTAACTATATGATCAGGTTATAGACCTCCAAAAATCATGATATTTGGTGACAACGTACTCTCAGATGTTATGTATGTGTCACAAAAATTTCATATTAAAATTCAAAGTGTAACATCTTAAAAAACATTTTTACTCAGATTGTGTCAATCTGACAAAAACTATTCCTCAAAATGAAAACTTTATTCCTATTGATTGACAACTCTAAATGATCTTAAAATTTTAGGGTATGACCCTTAGGATGTGTACTTTAAAGGGTTGAAACATTTTTTCAAAATTCATTTGGCAACTATGTCAAACACGTTGATGTTCTCAATCTTTGCAGATCTGAAAATCAGATTACACCCGTCTTAGAACTATAAACGTTTGAATAGCTTAAACTTATCCAAATTTGATGAAAATTATTTCAAATGAAAGCTAAGACCTTTGGCTATGTTTCTGCAATGTTCGGTTATTTTTGAAAACCGTTTTTATCGAGACTATGAATACGATGCTAAAAACGGAAACTGAAAGTAAAATGCAGAAAAGTGATAACACCGAGATTTTTATACTGGTTCGGTGAAATTAACCTACTCCAGTCCTCGAGGACACCTTTCTCGATATTCACTAAACACAAACAATAGCATGCACAAGGGTGGCTGGAGTTGTACACCAACTCCACCCTTTTACAAAGAACAAACAAAAACAACAACACAAGTACCACCACCGAACAAACGAAGGTATGATCACACCTTGATCAACCTTGTACAACAATTGTATGTATGTGGGTGGTATAATCAAAACCTATATAGTATATGAAAGATAAGAATGATAGGCTTGAGGCTAAGAGCAAAAGAAAATAATAAGAGAAGAAGAGAATAGTCTTGCTTAATCTTGATTGAATATGAACTTTGGCTTGCATTTGTCTTAAACACATTGCCTCAATTTATAGGTGTATGTGCGCCCCCTAGGGCTGAATTCTTCCTTGAAAATTGTCTTGACTAGCCTTGGAAGATTGCCTTCTATAATATGGTGACACACCCTTGCTTACTTGGCGAAATATAATTGGACGAACGACTTGTCTTCGCCTAGTTGTCACTTCATGATTAGCCATCTTTAATCCACCTTGGCAATCCATAAATGAGCTGGAAATTCAACTTAAAAATCTGAAACACATTATGAAAATCAAATATGTTAATTATCAATCAACAATGATGTGATTCTCCTTTAATTTTGGAAGAAAATTGAAGACAATAAGGCACCCAAAATCGGCCATATTGACGTGTGCTGAAACTTCAGCATTTCTTTTGTTTTTGAAATGTTTGCATGTGTGGCTTGCCTTCTTCAATGTCACCAATCATATGCGGCTTATCTCTACCAATCAAAGTGCCAAACAAGCTCCACTTAGGCTCCAAATAAGGTGTCATAGGCGTGTACATCAGCTGCAACATGTGCGAATTCTCTTTTGGTAAACTTTGTCAAAATAATAATGCATAATCTTCACACACATGGTAAATTTTAATAAGACCTTAATTAATTTTTCTAGAATACTCTAATATGTCTTGGATGTGTAAAAAGTGTCTAGATACATGTTTCACCGAGACAAAAATGTTCCATGTATGCATAAGTGTAGAAAACCAAATTTTCGACTTTTGTCGATTACGAGATTTTGCTCTTACTAATCTCAAACTTATTAGACATGTAATACATATTATATCACACATAATATATATAAAATGAATTTTATTTTCAGCTCCTATGGCTGAAGAAAAAAAACTCCATGGGCAAAAAAGATTTTGAGTTTGAATTCTCCACAATTCAAGCCAAAATATGGGTGATTGATGTATGTAAACATGGTATGACTTTGAGACTTATTTTGGCATGTGGATCACAAATTTTTTCTGAGTTTTTTGAGTGTATATAGGCTGACTATCTTTATATGGTAAGTACGTGACATGTTGGTGAATGTTTGGTGGTTACCCGATACGACAATTTTCGGTTTATGGCTCGTGACATGCCGTTATAATTTTGATTACAATATGACTTGTAATGTATGATATGAGACCTGTATATACTCATAAGTATGATGTGTGTATGGTGGTGTGATGTCGACTTATGTTTATGATATGTATGACGTGTCGGTAAAACGTCAGAATATAAATATATAATTCGTCATTATAAAAAATATGTACATAATATATATATATATATATATATATATATATATTTTGCGAAAGTTTTGATTTTATTGAATACCTCACTTGTGGCGGAGGGAAACCATATTACAAAAGTCAGAGTATGAAAATAAGTGATACAAATCGCTAATGATGACGTGTCTCCAGTCATATATGATATGCCGCATTAAAATCTTGCCAAGTAAAACCACCCTTGTGGATAAAACCTTGGCGAAGGAAAAAGCGTACATATTTACATGTCTGGGAAAAACATCATACATTGATGCAAATGCAAATAAATAAGAGAATGCTGGGGAGAATCCCTGAGCCGTCTGTGGATGTGTTGAAATTGCTCTCGCGTCATTGCTGGATATGTGAAATGTGCGTCGATAACGGTATAATGCCTCCATCTTCTGACATACCAATTGAATGTGCCAACCGCCAGAATGCATCCATGTATCTCACGATGAATAGAGATAGAGATTAGAAATGAGAAATGAGCACGTGAAATGCATGAAGTAAACATAACCCAGTACGTACCGAAGTCATCTTGGCTCTAAACGAAACCAAGACGACACCTATAGATTTACGCTACTGGGAAAAGAAGTTGTTGACTTGGAGCGAGCCGTGAATGATTCACCCTCCGAAGCGTCAGTAGTTGTCCACCAGGTCCAAACGAGCACCGTTAGTAGAGACAAACAATAATGAGTGTAGCAATGATTAACACCCAGGCTAACAAGCATACATAAGAAAAACCAGTAAAGAGTACGCACCCCTGTTGTCTGCGCCATGAAACACAGACAACAGTATGAAGAGTTAGATGTCATGTATCAAGCTCTGAACGTAGGCAGCTGGTGATCCATCAGTATTGCTCCACGTACTTCACCGGGTAGTTGTTGAGATGTGCTGTATACTGTCATTCCTGCTGATGAATATCCATATCTGGCGAGCCGATGCGCTGCTAAATTTGCTTCACGCGGACAGAATTGAATAGTAGAGCCGTTTAGACTGAGGAAGTGTGACGCGCGAGTGATGTCTAGTGCCAAGGAGCCTGTGAGCTGACGATTGATGGCTAGCAGTTTGATGAGATTTTGATAGTCTGTTTCCACCACTAGGCCATCATACTGTTGCGCAAAGAACATTAATGGGATTGTCATAGCGTGTATTTCTACCCGTAGAGGCTGTAAGGGAGGCAAAGGAAAGCATATTGCTGACTGAAACACTCCCTGGTCTGTTCGCAAAATAGGGGCTCCTGCCGACATATGTTTCCCTATGGCAGCATCAACGTTTAGTTTAAATCTTCCATGCGGGGGACATTGCCACTTAATTACCGATAGTCTCTTCATGTGCAATGGTGGCGAGAATCGCTGAGCAATGAGCTGCGGAATTGCCTGAGCAAATCTTTTCCCATTAATAGATGAACACCATGTGTAGATCGAGTCTTTGATTCGTGTATACAACCTCTCATAAGAGAAGCTTTCTTTCCCAAATCTACATGCTGCATACATTTTCCAAATTTCCCACACTACTAGAGATGGAACAATTGACCTTAGTTGACCTGCCATTGTAGCTTGAGATGACGTACGCGACCAACGGAGGAGATGAGCCTTGATGGTGGAGGATCGCGGCATGGGCCCAGAGAATATAATAGAGATATCCACACAAAGAGGCCGAATGGAAACGCAATCTAAGAACACATGGTCTTGTCTATCATGATCGCGACTGCAAAAGACACACTGCGAAGGGTAAACCACCATCCATCTACAAAAGTTATCCACCATTGGGAGCGAATGATACCAAAGTTTCCACAAAAAAAATTTTTGCTATGAGTGCGTGGTCTTCCACTAAATGTATCTTGGCTCTAACTTTGATTCTTCATGAGGAACTATCAACGAGAAGGCAGAGCGAATGGAGAATTGACCATGTGCATCTGGCGTCCAATGTAACAAATTATGGGAGGTGTGAGTATGCATCTCCGTGTATGTATTTATTTTACAGATGCGTTTCCATGTTGGAGAGTCATATATATGCGAAGAAACTGACTGACGGCGACCATATTTTGTTTTGCTGAAGTTTGCCCACAATGTGCTGGAGTGGAAATATTTCCACCATATGTGACAATCGTATGCTTTTTGAATGTGCAAGAGATGCTGGATTCCAAGGCCGCCATATTCCACTGGCCGACATACGGAAGACCAAGACTGCCATTGATGTTGTCCTTTCCAAAGGAAGGAAGCCATTTTGCGACTTAAACAGTGAATTACCCCTTTTGGAAGTCTAGAGCTAGCTATTAGATGTATAAGCAAAGTATTGAGCACATGTTTGATGAGTATAAGCCTTCCCGCCATAGATAAGAAGGTAGTCGACCATGAAGTTAGTTTGACGTCAAAGTGGCTGAGGAGGGTAGCACAGTACCTGGCCTTGTTTATCCCCTTATGCAAGAAAGAACCCAAATACTTGATTGGTAGGGATGTAGATCTCATGCCCAAGGCTGCGGTTGATGCAGTGACCGAAGCCCCTTGTCCGGCAACAAATTGGCTTTTATGATAATTGACCAGTTGCCCTGAGGCTTGTTGATATGTCTAAAAAGGTGCGAAACTTTCTTAAATTGCGCGGGGAGGCATTGAGAAAAATTAATAGATCATCGGCAAAACCCAAATGTGAAACGCATGGCGTCCGGCCTGCCTTGAAACCATGTATACCTCCAGACTGTACATGATAGTTGAGCCCTCGAGTAAATCCTTCGGATGATAGAATGAATAGTAATAGCGATAAGGGGTCCCCCTGTTTAACACCTCTGCTAACGGAGAAACATTCTCTAAGAGAACCATTTAGTAGAATGGAGCATCTGGTGTCACTCAAATTGTTAATAATGATGCGGACTAAACGGTCATCCATACCCAGTCGTTGAAGCAGCTGTTGAAGATACCTCCAGCTTACACGGTCAAACGCCTTGGCCATATCCAACTTAATAATAACCTGTCCACCCCTTGTCCGTTTGTCCAAGACATGGACCATCTCTTGCGCTAATAACACTTGTTCTGTGATATCTCTACCCTTCATAAAGCCAGCTTGTTCCGGAGAGATTAATTTTGGCAAGATGTTTCCTAGCCGTGTCGCTAACAAACGCGTGATGATCTTGGAAATGAAATTAGTAAGACATATGGGACGATAGTCTGCAAACGTTTGGGGACTGTTTACCTTCGGAATTAGTATGACGGAGGCTGCTGCAATGACCTTGGGCATACGAACACCCAAGTAAAATTCTTGTACTGCTTTTTGCACGTCGTGCCGTATCAAGTGCCAAAAGTGTCGGTAAAAGGATCCTGGATAGCCATATGGACCTGCAGCGCTTGAGGGGCTGAGATCCCAAACTGCTGCCTTAACTTCAGTTAGCAGAGGAATTGCCTTCAATGCACTGTTGTCATCCGCTGTGATAAGGGATGGTATATATTGTAGGATTGAGTCACAGTTCGCTACTGGCTCGTCGGTGTAAAGATTTGTGAAAAATCGAATTGCTTCATCCTTGATATCTGCCTGCTGGGTGAGCTCAGTACCATCCATTTTCTTGATGCTGCGAATGAGCTGGCGGCAATGCTTTTGTTTGACTGTTTGGTGGAAGAAAGAGGTGTTCGCATCTCCATCTTTTAACCACTTCACATTGTCCTTCTGCTTCCAATAAAGAAAGGAACGTTTCTGCGCAAGACGTAGTTCTGCCACTTTCTGGTGATATAGCTGACGATTGGAATCGGTAGGGCTACTGTCATAAAGATGCTCTGCCATTTTGGCTTCTGTTTCTGCATGGGAAACGGCATCAAATATGTTTCCAAAGGTGTCTCTATTCCACTGCTTTAAATCCTTGCGAAGGTGTGATAGCTTGCGATTAAAGCCCCACATTCCGCCTACTGTGGGATAAGATTGCCATTTGTGAGCAACGTAATCATCAAAGTCTGCATGTGTGGTCCACACATCTAGGTATCAAAACAGGGATGGGATACGTGGGTCATCCGAATCACATATTAAAAGCAAAGGCGCATGATCCGACGTAGCTCTTGAAAGATGTTGAACTTTGGTGTAAGAATAAATCTCTGAAAATGAAGGTGAGCATAGAAAACGGTCAAGACGCCTCCATATGCGTCCCAAGCCTCTTTCGTCTGACCATGTGTAACAAGAGCCTTGTAATGATATTTCTTGTAACTGACATCGCTGTATGAAATCGTTGAAATCCTGTAGCGTGCGTAATGATGGATGCGATCTGCCACGGTGTTCATCTAATGTTCTGAAGGTATTAAAATCTCCACCAATAAGCCATGGGAGTGTGTTTGACTCATAAAATTGACCTAATTCATCCCACAATATACGTCGTTGTAGCATTGAGTTCCGACCATATACACCAGTCAGCCAAAATCAATCTCCCGTGGCCAGCCAACGATACTGAATAGAATGATGTTGGTGTCCAGGCTGCTCTCCTTCCAGCTTGAGAAGTGCATCCTTCCAGAAAAACCAAATTTGATCATGACAAGCAGATATAGCTTTAGTAAAACCAAGTTGCAGTTGATAAGATGTCAAGGCACTTGGACGCAACTTTGGCTCAATAACTACAAGAATGTATACGTTATGTTTACGAACTAGTGAAAGTAGACGATGCAAAGAGTTACGTATTCCACGTACATTCCACAACAATATCTTCATTGAGACAAAACATCAAAAGAGTTAGAGAGGTGCGCTGCGCGTAACCTGGTTAAGCAAGGAGACATGGGGGGATTCCGCCGTAATAGACGTGGCCCGTGATTAGGGTTG
The DNA here is from genome assembly GCA_036186865.1 of Eustoma russellianum. Lineage (NCBI taxonomy): Eukaryota > Viridiplantae > Streptophyta > Magnoliopsida > Gentianales > Gentianaceae > Eustoma > Eustoma russellianum. Next base: position 29,567,695 of record AP025044.1, on the reverse strand, counting down.
TGTGAAGAGGGGTCATCGTCTGCTTGTGCCATTGCTACTACTTCATTGTGTGGGTGTTCCGCAGAGCGTGCATCCACATACGTTGCTTCGATTAGACTGGCAATAGCTTGTCCTTCACGCTCTTCATGCTTTGTATGCAAATTATCGTCCAAAGGCTCACATTCATTATCAGAATGTGAGAACAATATGGATGTCCCAGGGAGATCCCTTAGAAGACAGTCATCAATTCCTTTTAATCTAGAAAAGTCTTGCACCGTTGACACTGCATGAGTGATAGCCATTTCCGGCGAGGCTAGGACTGGTTCATTAATAGGCGGCTGCTGATCGAGAGCTGGTGGACCAGGTTTTTTAGGAGTCCACCATTTTTTTGGGCTTTATCAGATTTGTTTTGCTTAGGGTTTGACTCCACCGCGTCTTTCGTAGCATCTGATGGAGGATCAGTTTGCTTACCACAGTTGGCAACCACATGACCTAAACGATAGCAGTCGGAGCAATAGCAGGGAAGATCTTCATATTCAACCGATTGCATGATTGTTCTAGCTGATGTCTGTACACGTTGGGATAGTTCCTTGGACACGTCAAGTTCAATACAAACTCGGGCCACAGAGGGCCGGTTTAACGTCGATGTGGCTGCATCAAGTTTCAAAGGGTCTCCAAGCATGGACGTGATCTGAAAGATGGCATCTTTGTGATGCATGTGGATTGGAAGGCCCGGAAAGGATACCCATATAGGCACAATAGGCACTTCCACTGCCGGGTCATAATCCGGTGTCCACTTTGTGATGCGCATTTGTTTTCCTGAGATTATCCATCCTCGTCGGGTAAAGCATCTAGCATAGTCTTGCTCCAGATCAAAGTGAAGGACAATATGAGTAGTTCAACCATATCGCAAAAACAACCGCATGCTTATATTATCTTCAACGTACCCTAATCTCATATTGTCCTTGCTTAACATGCTTATATATAATGTTGTCGTACTAACATGCTTATATCTAGTATGCTTATATCTAGTATAGTCTTGCTTTACATGCTTATATATAATGTTGTCGTACTAACATGCCATGAAGCGATAAAGCTTACACCATATGGAAAAAATTTGTTGTCTTCATACTATTTTCAGGTGCTATAATTAATGAACTAAACTAGTTCATTAAGTGCAGTGCTTAAGGAGATGAACTTACTAGTTCATTAAATGAAGTACTCAAGAAAAATTGAAAATGGGCTAAAAATTTCCAGAAAAAGATTAAAGGATTGGCCACAATAAATTTTGTAGTAAAATATGGTCATTTCAGAATTCAGGTTACATCGTTTTATGAAAAAGAGCAAACGAGTCCCGTATCGACATCGTAATTCCACAGTGCATGCATGGCATTCACTTATGACATTTACGGAGAAGAACATGTAATTAAATGGGTCTAAAACGTGCATTTAAGTAGGAAATTCCTAAGGAGAAGTAGACACTACTAAGCTGGAAATTTCCAGCATGACAACGAAACGTGTCTATTCGTTTACGTCATGCATTATGCCGTCGTTTGCACGTCACATGTCATTGCATTGCATCATCGTCACGAACATGATTTACAGCATGTCTTTTTATGAGAAAGAAAGATCAAAAGCGTTTTCAAATGATAATTTCGTTTTGAATGATTCCCCACCGGTACCATGTGTGAGTATGAACTTGTCCAGTATGAACCCGATCAGATCCGGGTTAAGCGATCTGACAGAATGACCGTGCAGGCCTGGAAAATAATAGGCCTGATGATGAGAATGATGATGATGACCGTGCGGGCCAGGAAAAGAATAGACCCGGCAAGTATGATGACGTTACCGATCCGAATCTGGGAATAATAGATTCGAAGGGAAGAAGTTACCGCCTCAGATCCGGGAAGATAGATCTGAAAACTCTATTGTTTTACGATGATGATGATTTTAAAGAAAGCATGAAAGATCATATTTCATTTTATCTCGATGCATTTACACGTACACATGCATGCTTATTACCTTCATGTAGCGACTCGTGAGATTTAAGTTGTGACGACTCTGTAGACCATAAGTGATGATTCTTTTTGGGATATTCAATACAAGTTACAGTCTCTTAATATTATATTCTGCTTCAAATGGTGATTTTTACTTAAGTTATGATCTTGTTACATTAAGCGATGATCTTTATCGAATATTGGTCAAAGGACAGGTATGCTTCTAAACCAAACTCTTTTGGGATTCGGTTCTTGTTCGCACTTTCCATTTAACTCATGATTATTATAGTATACTTGCTGGTGACATTGTCACTCACCCTATTTTTCTCTCCAGAGGTGGCAGGAGACAAAGTAGAGTGGATTGATGACGAACCTAGGGTTCCCTACCCGTGAGTGCACTGGAGGATGGCCAGGATTAGAAGACCCAACTTGCCAGCTTTAAGGAAATGACTGAGTTGTGTAAAGGAGTTGGAAAACAATTTACTTTTGTCGCTTTCTGCTACATTGATGTGGGTTATAAACTTTAAGTGGTTGTGATGACGTTTTAATTTGAAGTTTTAAATTCTGCCACGGTTTCGCTTATTTGTTGCGCGTAAGTACGAAAATCCATGCATTGCTATCATGGATCACGATGCGTATGATGACGCCTAGTACTCTCCTTAGTGAAGTACGGCGGGGTCGGGGTGCGGGGCGCCACAGGTGGTATCAGAGCAAAGGCTCCAGATCCGGGCAGAATATAGAACTAAGTTATGACTATAGTCGACTAAGTTTGATCTTAGACCTAAGAATTGATCTTAGATGAGAGTTGACATTAGAACAGAACGACTTCGACCAACAACTTAGGGCACGGCCCAGTGATAGGCCCCAATTAATGACCTATCGTAAATTTGAATAATAATGTATATACGCATATGTTCTTCCGATACGCCAAATTAAATTCTGTTACTAGTTGTGACGTTCCTGTACTGAAAGAGCTGAAGGAGCAGCTACGTGAGTTATTGGAAAAGAAGCTGATACGCCCAAGTATTTCACCTTGGGGAGCTCTGGTACTGTTCGTCAAAAAGAAGGACGGAAGTATGCGATTATGTATTGACTATAGAGAGCTCAATAAAATCACCATAAAGAATAAGTACCCCTTGCCAAGGATCGACGACTTGTTCGATCAGCTTCGGGTAAGCGAACAAAACATTTTATTTTAGTAATAAGTTTCTTATGAACCCTACCTAAAGGTATCATGATGCAGGGGGCAAGAATTTTCAGTAAGATTGATCTTCGCTCAGGATACTTCCAGTTGAAGATCAAGGCTGAAGACGTCCACAAAACTGCATTCAGGACCCGTTACGGACATTACGAATTCCTAGTAATGTCGTCGGACTGACCAATGCGCCTGCCGCATTCATGGATCCAATGAACTGAGTTTTTCAGGATCAATCAGACAAAATTCGTCGTAGTCTTCATAGACGACATCTTGACATATTCACCAGATGAAGAGACCCATGCAGCCCATCTAAGGATTGCTCTGGACATTCTACGAAGGGAGCAACTGTATGCAAAGTTTAATAAGTGCTAATTCTAGCTACGAAGTGTAGCCTTCCTAGGGCATGTGATATCCGAAGAGGGGATATCAGTAGATCCCAAGAAAATCGAAGCAATCACGGAGTGGCCCAGACCGACAAATGTTACGGAGGTACGAAGTTTTCTCGGTCTCGCGGGTTACTATCAAAAGTTCGTAGAAGGATTCTCTCGGATTTCTATGCCTATGACCCGCTTAACCCAGAAGAAAACCAAGTTCGAATGGACCTCAGACTGCGAGAATAGCTTTACTGAATTGAAGAAGAAACTGACCTCCGCCCCAGTCCTAGCACAGCCCATTCCCGGAGAAAACTTTGTGGTGTATAGTGATGCCTCTAAGAACGGGTTAGGATGTGTACTAATGCAAAAAGATCGAGTAATTGCATATGCATCCCGACAGTTAAAACCCTTTGAACAAAACTATCCTGTACACGACCTTGAGTTGGCAGCTGTGGTCTTCGCACTAAAAATATGGAGGCACTATTTATACGGCGAAAAGTGCGAGATTTTTACGGACCACAAAAGTCTCAAATACCTATTCACCCAAAAAGAGCTGAACATGCGACAACGAAGATGGATAGAATTAATAAAGGACTATGACCTATCAATCCAATATCACCCGGGAAGAGCCAATAAAGTGGCAGATGCATTAAGTAGGAAAACAAGCCACCCACGCCAACCACCTTTGCAGCGTGACATGGAAGAATTTGATCTAGAGGAAGTCGATTCTATTGAGGGTATGCTCGCAAAGTTGATGATAACTCCTTCATTAATAGACAGAATTAAAGCGGAGCAAGAAAAGGATGAAACCCTAAGGAAGATAAAGGACCGAGCACAAACAAAACCCATTGGAGAATTTAAGGTTCGAGACGACAACAGTCTGTGGTTTCAAGAAAGATTGTGCGTACCCAATAACGAAGACATTTTGAACGAAGTTCTTAAGGAGGCACATAACTCGCGATTATCCATCCACCCTGGAGCCAATAAAATGTACCAAGATTTGAAACAACGATTCTGGTGGCGCGACATGAAAAGACAGATTGCAGAATTTGTGGAAAAATGCCTCGTGTGCCAGAAGGAGAAAGCAGAACAGCAGAAACCCACAGGGTTGCTGCAGCCTCTCGAAGTTCCCGAATGGAAGTGGGATCACATTTCCATGGATTTTGTGTCTGACTTGCCTAGAACGAAAAACGGTTACGATGCCATTTGGGTGGTTGTTGATCGTCTAACCAAGTCCGCCCATTTCATGGCTATGACAATCAAGGCTCCAATGGAAAAGTTGGCTACGATGTACGTGGATCAAATTGTGAGTCTTCATGAAGTACCCGTAAGTATCGTGTGTGACCGCGACCCTCGTTTCACATCACGATTCTGGACAGCTTTTCAGAAAACAATGGGTACTGAAATTCACATGAGCTCGGCATTTCATCCCCAAACGGATGGTCAATCAGAAAGAACTATTCAGACACTGGAAGACATGTTGCGATCTTGCACACTCGATTTTGGGAAAAGCTGGGATCGGAGTCTCAAGCTAGTAGAATTTTCATATAACAACAGCTACCATCGATCTATAGGAATGGCCCCGTACGAAGCACTCTATGGAAGGAAGTGCCAATCTCCTCTTTACTGGGATGAAATAGGAGACAAGATTCTCACTGGACCCGACCTAGCAGAGCAAGCTCGAGAGAAAATAAAAATTATAAAGCAAAAGTTACAAGCGGCCCAAGATAGAAGCAAGGTATGGACAGATGAGAAGCGGCGACCGTTAGAATTTCAAGATGGAGAAAAAATGTTTCTAAAAGTGTCGCCAACAAAGGGAATTACAAGATTTGGTATTAAAGGGAAGTTGAGCCCAAGATTTATTGGGCCATACGAGGTTCTTGAAAGAATTGGAAAAGTGGCCTATCGACTCGCTCTATCGCCCACCCTATCTCAAATCCATGACGTGTTTCATGTCTCTCAACTGCGACGATATGTACACGATCCTAGTCATGTCATAAAAGATCAACCTTTGAAGCTGGAAGCTGACACGACCTATGAGGAAGAACCAGAAAAGATAGTCGATCGTAAGGAAAAGGTGCTAAGGAAACGAACTATACCAATGGTTAAGGTGCAATGGAAGAACCATTCTGTGGATGAATCTACCTGGGAACTAGAGGAGGACATGAAGAATTTGTACCCTTACCTCTTTGGCTAGCACTTTCAAGTTTTGAGGACGAAACTTATAATAAGGGGGGGAGAATGTTGTAACCCAATAAGAGAATCCTTCTTGTACCTAAGGTTGAGTTAGTAAGCATGTGACAATATACGCTTGCGTTTGAAATTTCAATGATCATTATAAGTATATCATGAAGAGTACTATGTGCATTACAAGAAAGGATCCAATTTCTCCATGGCTTTGTATGTTTCGGCCCATAGCCAAGAAAGGCTATTTCTTAAATCCCTATTTAAATATAAACCAATAGAATAAATGTGTATCATTTTTTTTAGGAAAAACAAAAGATGGCAAAAGAAATTACAAAGGCTTAGTTGGGTTCATTAAAGACCCCAACCGCCGGCTGAATTAAGAAGGAAAGGGGAGAGGCTAATTAAAAGAAGGGTGGCTAGAAGTTAATGAGATGTAACCTAACTAAACCAAAAAGAAACTAGGGTTAGTCAAAAGAAACTATGGTTAGCCTAGAGTAACCGTAGTTAGTAGTAAAGTAACCTTGGTTAACCAAAGGTAACCAAGGTTAAGACACCTAATTTGAAAAGGCTAAGGCAAAACCCTCACCCCACCCTTATACCCCAACGGCTAAACCTAGCCAAAGTAACAAGGTTCCCCCCAAAACATACTTGAGAACTTTCTAAGTTTTTTCAAACCCTCCAAAGAAACTCAAGTGAGCTCCTTCTCTCCCTTTCTCTTCCAACCCCACGGCCAAGAAGAGCAACCAAGAGGGATTAGGTTATTCAAAGGCTAATAGACATTAGGTAAGTGTTCTTAGCCTCTTGAGAAGACATTTACATTTTTCTTGAGATGAAACTCATGGTGTATTTTCTCTTGTTCATAACCGTGACCTCCAATGGTCACTAGGCTCAAGTCTCAAGCTTTTAAGGATTCTAAGCTGGAGAAGCTTGGATACCACTCAAGCCTTTTGGTAAGTCCCCTAGCTTTTAAGGAAATATTTTGGTTAAAGGTGTAGACTAACCTTACTCCTTTTTCCTCCTCACCACCGTGGGATGCATGCATAGAGAAGGCAAGAATTCAACTTTTTCAACATCTCACCAAGAAGAGTAAGCAAAAGGCAAGTACACTATACTCTTTATGGTTTAGATGTGAAAGTGTGTGCATGAATGGCTAGATATGCTTAAGATCTAATCTTTGTTGTAAAATAGTAAGTTGAATGCCCACAACTTTCGGCCCTAGCCATTTGGGGGGGGGGGGGTAGGAGTGAGATTTTGTTCCAAAGAGGTATTCTTTGTGGAGTATATGCATTATTAGGTGTTAATCTAGGTTGGATGTGCTAAAGATTCTTTCTTTCATGGTGAAAGGCCCACGGTGGAAGGGTCAAGGGAGACATGAGTGATTTTATATGAAAAATGTCAACTTAGTAATGAAGTGGAGACAAAACTATGTTCTTGTTATGTGTTAAGTTTAATATGCTCTTGGTCATATCATTTTCTTGCATGAACCGAAGAATGTGGCTATAGGTGAAGGGTGTGTGTGTTCGTCCCATAATAGTGGCTAGTTGTTGATGATAAAATGTAAGCTAAGGACATTTAAGAAGTACATATGACCATTCGAAAAGTTTCTGGAGCTGGACGGAATTTGGACTGTAATGTGAGACCAGAAAAGGGACCTTAAGAACCTTCAAACCCATTGATTTTTAGTATGCTATTAGTTTTATGAGTATATTAGATGTGAGAATTTGAATCACCTTAAAAAGAGCCACGGTTTATTTTTAATGAATTTCCTACTGAGATTGGTCCTGCTGGAAAAAGTTGTACTGGACAGAATGTAAGTAACGTGTTTGGTAGTCTAAAAATGGACCTTAGGGGTGTGCAAATCCACTAATTTTCGGCATGGTACTAACCTCATGAATAAAGAAGAGGTGGCAGTTGGAATTTTGTCAAAATAAGTTGTGGTTTATTTTTAATAAATTTTCTAGTAAAACGGGTCAAACTGAAATATGCTGGATGGACAGAATTTGTGTCACGATTTGCATGACCTGGAAAAGGGCCTTAGGAAATTTAAAATGGGCTAAAAATTGGCAGGATGCTAGCCCAATGAGTTTATTAAGTTGGAGAGTTGGAATTTCCAAAAAAGATTAAAGGATTGGCCACAATAAATTTTATAGTAAAATATGGTCATTTCAGAATTCAGGTTACATCGTTTTATGAAAAAGAGCAAACGAGTCCCTTATCGACATCGTAATTCCACAGTACATGCATGGCATTCACTTATGACATTTACGGAGAAGAACATGTGATCAAATAGGTCTAAAACATGCATTTCAGTAGGAAATTCCTAAGGAGAAGTAGACACTACTAAGCTGGAAATTTCCAGCATGAAAACGAAACGTGTCTATTCGTTTACATCATGCATTATGCCGTCGTTTGCACGTCACATGTCATTGCATTGCATCATCGTCACGAACATGATTTACAGCATGTCTTTTTATGAGAAAGAAAGATGAAAAGCGTTTTCAAATGATAATTTTGTTTTGAATGATTCCCCACCGGTACCGTGTGTGAGTATGAACTTGGCCAGTATGAACCTGATCAGATCCGGGTTAAGCGATCTGACAGAATGACCGTGCAGGCCCGGAAAATAATAGGCCTGATGATGAGAATGATGATGATGACTGTGCGGGCCCGGAAAAGAATAGACCCGGCAAGTATGATAACGTTACTGATCCGAATCCGGGAATAATAGATTCGAAGGGAAGAAGTTACCGCCTCAGATCCGGGAAGATAGATCTGAACACTCTATTGTTTTACGATGATGATGATTTTAAAGAAAGCATGAAAGATCATATTTCATTTTATCTCGATGCATTTACACGTACACATGCATGCTTATTACCTTCATGTAGCGACTCGTGAGATTTAAGTTGTGACGACTCTGTAGACCCTAAGTGATGATTCTTTTTGGGATATTCAATACAAGTTACAGTCTCTTAATATTATATTCTGCTTCGATGGTGATTTTTACTTAAGTTATGATCTTGTTACATTAAGCAATGATCTTTATCGAATATTGGTCAAAGGACAGGTATGCTTCTAAACCAAACTCTTTTGGGATTCGGTTCTTGTTCGCACTTTCCATTTAACTCATGATTATTATAGTATACTTGCTGGTGACATTGCCACTCACCCTATTTTTCTCTCCAGAGGTGGCAGGAGACAAAGTAGAGTGGATTGATGACGAACCTAGGGTTCCCTACCCGTGAGTGCACTGGAGGATGGCCAGGATTAGAAGACCGAACTTGCCAGCTTTAAGGAAATGACTGAGTTGTGTAAAGGAGTTGGAAAACAATTTACTTTTGTCGCTTTCGGCTACATTGATGTGGGTTGTAAACTTTAAGTGGTTGTGATGACGTTTTAATTTGAAGTTTTAAATTCTGCCACGGTTTCGCTTATTTGTTGCGCGTAAGCACGAAAATCCATGCATTGCTATCATGGATCACGATGCGTATGGATGACGCCTAGTACTCTTCTTAGTGAAGTACGGCGGGTGCACCGACTTCGGCGGGGCCGGGGTGCGGGGCGCCACAATATCCTTACCATTTTTTACACAATCAAATCCCTACCTTAGTTAGCCTGATTACATTAATTGATTGATTGATTCCGTTTCCTTTTATAGCTTATATTAAACAGTATAAATAGGACAATTGTATGTACAAAAATATTAATAATGAAAATAAAAACTTTAATCCCTATCTACGTGAACATGGTACCAGAGCAGGACAGTTCTGTAGAGAAAAATGGGTTTGAGTGATTACAAAATACATGATTTAAATAACGTGTACCATAGAAATGCATGACACGTTTTATGACTTGACACGTTTTTGCATGAAACCTGTCTTATATAGTTCATATATAATGTTATCGTACTAACAATCCATGAAGCTTTAAAGCTTACATCAAATGGTGAACATTTGTTGTGTTTGAACTATTTTTAGGTGCCACCATTAATGAACTAAACTAGTTCACTAAGTGAAGTACTTAGTTAAATGAACTAAGTAGATCATTAAATGGTGATATATTTAGAGAAGGCACAACAACAACAAATTGAAGAATGAAAAGTCTTCTCCTCTCCTTTATCACATGCCTTTAACATATATATATACACACACATATATATGTAGTTTTTTTTAAAAGGCACTACACACATATATTCCAACGTACTACCGACACGTTATATATATTTTACGAACATACGTTAACGTCACACCTGTTGTACCCAATGAGGAACCACCTTGTACATGAAACTTGTCTAAGTGAGTTTATGAAAGTTGTATCTTCAAGCACAATTTATCTAGTTTGATGGTTATTTTTAATTTTTAAAATTAGATTATGTTACGGAAAGTATTATATAAAATTTCAAGCATGAATATTGGACCATGTGGAGTGGCCAATTTACTCCCAAGTGCTTGGGAGATTTCGGCCACAAGGATAAAAAAGGCCTTATAGGAATTTCTTAAGATTTCAAGAAGAGAAATCTTAAGGGCCATTTTTTTAAGTGAGCCCAATTAGCAAATAAGCACTTTTAGGTAATGAGCAAAAAAATTGTTTCCAACATTTACCAATTTTTGGCCCTTAGCCCAAAAAGGACTTAAAGATTTTCTAATTTCATAAACTAAAAAGAAAAGGGGGGAAAACAATTAAGGAGCTAACTACTACATGACTATTTTATTAAAACACAAAAATCAGGCATGGTTAGGGTCATTAAAGACCCCAACCGCCGGATGACCTTAGGTGGTTAACCAAGGACGATTTTAAATCCTACCATGGTTACTTTTGTTAACCCCAAGGTTAAAGTAACCAAGGTTAACCTAAAAAGTAACTATGATTGGAATAAAGTAACTTGAGTTAGTATAAAGTAACCCTAATTAAGTAAAGTAACCAAGGTTGATACCCTAACCTTACTATGGTAATCTCTTACCCTCTTCCCTACCCCTCCCCAACGGCTAACACTTAGCCAAGAAGGAAGATTCATTCCAAAAATCATTCTAGGAACCTTTCATTCTCCCAACCATCAAAGAACTACAAGAACAAGAAAGTTCTTCTCTCCTCCTTTTCCCCCAAACCACACGGCCAAGGATTGTGCCAAGAAGAGTTAGGTTCTTCCAAGATCAAGTGGTATTAGGTAAGTAAATACTCAACTCTTCAAGGGAATTCTTACATTTACTTAGCTTGAAGCTCACCTTTTTCTTGTTCATGAACCGTGACCTTCAAGGTCACTAGGCTCACAAATCTCAAGCTTTTGTGGGAACAATAGTCTTAAGGGGCTTGAACACTACACAAGTTCCATTTGGTAAGTCCATCTAACCCCTATTTAGTGCATCTTTCTCTTAAGAATATGAACTAATCTTTGTTCTCTTACCCTCATCAAAACTGTGGGGTGCATGTGTGAAGACGAGGAAGGCTTCACCTATTCCATACATATTTTCAAGCTAAGAAGAGGAGTAAGTTGAAAAGGCAAGTACACTATACATACTCATGGTTTGAATGTGAAAGTGCATGCTTGAATATCTAGATGTCATTAAGATTTAATCTTAGATGTGAAATGCTAAGTTTTGATGCATGAAACTTTCGGCCCTAGGGTATAATGGCTTGCATGTGTGAGCTTTGCTCCAAAGGTGGAATCTTTGTTATTTTTAAGTATGAATATGTGGTAAATCTAGGATGAATATGACAAAAATCTTTTCTTTTACATGTATTGGGGACGGTTGGATGGAAGAGGGGAAAATAAGTGTAGCTTTGTAAGGATTTGTAGCTAGTGGGGTAAAGTATGAACAAGATGTATGCTCTTTGTGTTAAGCTTAACATGTTTATCATGGAGATAGTACTTTTGCCTTTGCATGCATATAAACGGTCTGTTTGGGGGTTAGGGTGTGAATGCACCAATGATACCAAGAATTGATTTTAGTATGAACATGATGTGCATGGCCCAAAGAATGATATATGTATCCTTCAAGCTGTTTTGAGGAGATGTGTAGATGATGTTTGTAATGTGTTAGAACCTGTAAATCCACATGCTAAAGGTGTGTTTGATGATTAATAAAGTGTTTAAGCCAAACAATGCAAGTTAGGACCTTTTAGTAAGGAAATATGACAAAAAGTGGGATTAGCTGGAGCAGGACAGATTTTTATGTCATGTTGTAGGACCTGAAAAGAGACTTTAGAGGAATTCAATTTATCTAATTTTTGGCATAACACTAGCCCTATAAGTATAGTAATTATGAGAGTTGGAATTTCACTAAAAAGAGTTATGGATTATTTTTAACAGAATTTTTACTAAAACTAGTTATGATGGAAATTTCTGGACTGAACAGATTTTATGTGACCTAATGAATATCCCGGAAATGGACCCTAGGAATATGGAATTGGGCTGATTCTTGGCAGTATACTAGCCCTATGTGTTTACTAAGTTTGAGGGCTGGGATTTTTGAAAAAGGATTTACGGTTTGGTCACAATAAAATTTATAGTAAAATCGATCACTACAGAATTCAGCATGTAACGGTTTTAGGAAGAAGAATGAATGACCCCTTTAACGATATTATAATTCCACAAAACTTTCATGGCAATTACTTAAGACATATACGAGTATTTTTATGTAACCCACTTAACTTAGCATGGTTATTTTAAGGGGTAACCACCAAGGTTAAGATGACGATTACCAATTTGGAATTTTGGGCAGCATTAAGGAACTTGTTGTGAGGCCTTGTTTTAATGGGCTTAGGCTTAAATATATGTTTGGGCTTATGATCATTAATTATTGGTGTGTCTACAGCATTTTTCCAAAGTTGGCCCAAATTAAATAAAGCTTAATGGGCTTATATGAAAGGTAAAAGAAAGGACGCTGCATTGCTGAAATTCAGCAGCCCTTGTTTCGTAATTAAACAAATTAAGTGTCTCACATGCCTCGTATCGTCACGAAAATTATACTACGAATAGAAAAGACACTCTTATGCATATGTATGACAAGAACTCATGATAGTGGGCCTAACCACGAGGGATTGAGGCCGTTTGTATGGATTGATAATTCAAGAAATTTTTCCAGCCTGAGGAACAAAGTTGTGCGATGTGTATGTGTAACGCATTTCATCATGAATTGCATAGTACATGTCATACATTCGTCATTTACATGATTTATGGAACTGATTTCTTTATGAGAAAGAAAGATGAAAAAGCGTTTTTAAAGAAAAGATCCTGTTTTTAAAAGAACGCTTTCCACCGGTACCGTGTGTGTTTACTGGCCAGTAAGGACCTGTTCCAGATCTAGGGTTAATTGATCTGATGATATGGACCGTTCAGGCCCGGAGAGAATAGACCTGATATGGACCGTTCAGGTCCGGAGAGAATAGACCTGATAAGTGATGACGTTACCGCTCCGATGATATGGACCGTTCATTGTTTTCTTGACAATGATGTTTTAAAAGAAAAGAATGAAATATCTTATCTTCATTTTTGTCATGATGCATCACACGTGCATACCCATGCATTTTGCATTTAATGAGTCATCAAATAATGATACGTGATACTCAGACTAAGTTGTTATAACCTGGTAGCTCCTAAGTGATGATCTTATTGAGTGACGATCTTTGGTAAGTTATGAACTTTTATAAGTTACGATCTTTTCTAAGTTAAGCTCTTGAGTAAGTTATGATCCCTGTTAAGTTATGACCTTTGATATGTTATGAGTTGATCACTGAGAAGTATTGGATGGAAAGTCAAGTATGCTTCTAAACCAAATTTTAGGGTTCGGTTCTTGTATGTACTTTCCATTTACTTCACGATTAGATATAGTTTACTTGCTAGTGACTTTGTCACTCACCCTCTATTTTTCCTCCCAGAGGCTGCAGGGAATAAAGTAGAATGGATTGAAGATGAACCTAGGGTTCCTTACCCGTAAGACGTGCGAGGGATGGATGGCCTAGGAGACATGACGAGATGGTTGTGATCGATGATCTTTTATGAAATTGTGATAGAAACAATTACTTTTGAGAATTTTCGTACTTTATGATTGGGATGTAAAACTGATGCTGGTTTCGTAGATGTTTTTATTTTAAAAGTGTTTATTCTGCCTCGGTTTTGCTCACTTGTTGACGCGTAAGCATGAAAGTCCACGCATTTTATCATGGACTACGACATGTTATGGATCGACGTCTGGTACTCTCCGTAGTGAAGTACGGCGTGCACACCGTATCTGGCTGGGCCAGGGTGCGGGGCACTACAGGTGGTATCAGAGCTGAGGCTCCAGATCCGGATAGAATATAGAACTAAGTTATGATAGTAGTCAACTAAGTTTGATCTTAGATCTAAGTCTTGATCCTAGATGAGAGATGACCTTAGACTAGGATGACTTAGACTGGAAAATTAGAGATCGACCTATTGATAAAACCCTAATTGACGACAATTTACAGAATTTAATTTATAACGTATGTACGTGCATGCCCTC
>AP025044.1:29534618-29553470 GCA_036186865.1 Eustoma russellianum | reverse complement strand
AGGTGCAGGAGCCTATTCCTCCTCCACTTGCACAGGTCCCTCCACCACCACCACCGCAGGACCAAAATCCGCCTCCGGTTCAGAACGCTCCCCCACCTCAGGGGCCTTTACCAAAAATGATACCAGATATCAATGCCTTTCAGAATTTTTGCCAAACAGTCACTCAAATTAGTCAAGTGATGTTGCAACAGAATATCCTTCAACCTCACGATTAAAAAGAGCCAATGTTCCGCCGTTCAAAGGGAAGTCAGATTCTGATGCCACTGAGAAGTGGCTGGACGAAGCAAAAAACTATTTCGAACTGATTAGAGCACCTGAGGAGGTAAAGACTCAGGCGGTCAAGCCGTTCCTACTGGGAGAAGCCAACCAGTGGTGGAAGGCCAACCTGCAATCTTTCCCAAGGTCAATTTCATGGGAGAGATTTCTCCAGGAGTTCAACAAGTTCTACATACCACCCTCCGTCAAATTGCAGAAAAGGCATGAGTTTGAATCATTGATACAAGAACAAGGAATGACAGTCGCTGAAGATGCCAAAAAGTTCATAGCTCTGGGGAGATTCCAACCATCCACCATGAATGATGAAGAAACCAAGATGTTAAAGTTTGAAAGAGGGTTGAATCCTAGGATTCGGACCTGGTTAGTCAATGCAAACCCAGCAAATTTTGGTGCACTTCCGGACGCATGTTACATAATAGAAAGAGATATCACTCGCCTTGACGAGTTCGTCCAGAAAAGAGGAAGGGAAACATCCGGGAGCGGAGGGCCCCGTAAATCTGCTAAGCAAAACTCAAGGGGCCCAGGGCACTAAGGAAAGAATCGATTCTAACGCCGTTCCTAAAAGAACCAGTCAAAGAACCAAGGTCAACAATCTGCTATTCCGAGCTGCCCTCATTGCAGTAACCGCCATGTGGGAGAATGTTATTACCAGGCTGGGAAGTGCTTTGGATGCGGCAAGGCGGGCCACATCCTCAAGGACTGACTGGATAAGGGAACTACCTTCTTTGGATGTGGAAAGACCGGACACATGGCCAAGGATTGCCCAGAAAAAGGGGGCCCAGCAACAGCAACCACCTAAGAACCAGCGTCAGCATACTAATGCACGAGTTCATACTATGACTGACGCAGCTGCTGAAGAGGCCAATGATGTGGTGGCAGGTATATTCTAAAATTTACGCAATGCTTAAAATTTTTACAAATACTGTTGCTCTACTATTGCTTAGAAAGTCTTGCATGATTCAGGAGCTATTTTAGTAAGTTCAGTACCTACAAATGTGCTATTTGATAGTGGTGCTAGCCACTCCTTTATATCCAAGAAATTTGCAAAGAATATTGAGCATAAACCAACCTATAGTGAGGCACCCTATAGAATCCAAGCAGCTGGGGATCAGATGCTTGTGTCTCACCATGTTTTCAGGAACTGCGAACTTGAGTTTGATAATCACCGTTTTGACGCCGACTTAATTCATATACCCATGATGGATTTCGATGTGATTCTTGGAATAGATTGGCTCTCCAAGAATTTTGCCAACATCGATTGTAATGAAAATCAAGTTACCTTAAGGACCCCACGCGTAAGGAAGTGACCTTTCAAGGAGGATCAAAGTTGAGGAAGTGCCCTATGAACGTTTATATAAATATGATTCGTGCCAGTAAGGTGTTGAAGAAAGGGAATGAAGGGTTTCTTGTTTATGCAATAAACGCTGATCAAGCACCCTCCGACCTCTCTCAAGTACTAGTGGTCCGCGAATATCCAGATGTTTTTCCAGAAGAATTATCGGGTCTTCCACCGGACCGAGAACTATCCTTTGAAATCAACCTAGTTCCGGGAGCTGAGCCAATATCAAAGGCTCCCTATCGAATGGCACCTGCGGAACTAAAAGAGTTGAAGGAACAGTTGCGCGAATTGCTAGAGAAGAAACTTATTCGCCCAAGTGTTTCGCCTTGGGGAGCTCCCGTACTATTTGTCAAGAAAAGGACGGAAGTATGCGGTTATGTATTGATTATCGGGAGCTCAACAAGATCACTATAAAGAACAAGTACCCATTGCCTAGGATCGACGATCTGTTCGATCAGCTTCGGGTAATCAATTCAAAACTTTATTTTAGTGATAAATCTATTATAAACCCTACCTAAGAGTATCATGATGCAGGGGGCAGGATTTTCAGTAAGATTGATCTTCGCTCGGGATATTTCCAACTGAAGATCAAAGCTAAAGACGTCCCAAAAACTGCATTCAGAACCCGTTATGGACATTACGAATTTCTAGTAATGCCGTTCGGACTAACCAACGCCCCCACGGCGTTTATGGATCTAATGAATCGTGTCTTTCAAAAACAACTGGACAAGTTCGTTGTAGTCTTCATTGACGATATTTTGATCTACTCACCTGACGAAGAGACCCACGTAAACCATATAAGGATCGTCCTTGACATTCTGCGGAGAAAACAAATGTACGCTAAATTTAGTAAATGTGAATTCTGGCTACGCAGTGTAGCATTTCTGGGACACGTGATATCTGAAGATGGTATATCCGTAGATCCCAAGAAAATCGAAGCAATCTCAAAGTGGCCCAGACAGACCAACGTTACAGAGGTGAAAAGTTTTCTCGGTCTTGCTGGCTACTACCGTAAGTTTGTTGAAGGGTTTTCTCGAATCGCGATGCCTCTTACCCGTCTGACACAAAAGAAAACCAAGTTCGAATGGACCTCAGACTATGAAAGGAGTTTTACTGAATTAAAGGAGAAGCTAACCTCTGCCCCAGTTTTAGCACAACCCATTCCTGGTGAAAATTTGGTGGTGTACAGTGATGCCTCTAAGAATGGACTTGGATGCGTACTGATGCAAAAAGATCGAGTGATAGCGTATGCATCCCGATAGCTAAAACCATTTGAACAAAATTACCCGGTACATGACCTTGAATTAGCAGCCGTAGTCTTTGCACTAAAAATATGGAGACACTATCTGTACGGTGAGAAGTGCGAAGTTTTCACAGATCACAAGAGCCTTAAGTACCTTTTCACCCAAAAAGAATTAAACATGCGTCAACGCAGATGGCTAGAGTTAATGAAGGATTATGACCTTTCTATTCAGTATCATCCGGGAAAAGCCAATAAGGTAGCCGATGCGCTGAGTAGAAAAATAAGCCATCCGTGCCAACCACCTCTGCAGCGTGACATGGAAGAATTTGATCTTGAGGAGGTTAATTCCATTGAAGGCATGCTCGCAAAGTTGGTATTGATCCCTTCGCTGATAGACAAGATTAAGGAAGGACAAAGAAAGGATGAAACCCTAAAGAAAATAAAGGACCGGGTGAGAATGAAACCATCTGAAGAGTTTAAAGTCAAAAATGACAACAGCTTGTGGTTTCGGGAAAGACTGTGTGTACCCAGTGATGAGGACATAAAGAATGAAGTTCTTCGTGAAGCTCACAACTCTCGACTATCTATTCACCCTGGAGCTAATAAGGTGTATCAAGACTTAAAACAACGATTCTGGTGGCATGGCATGAAAAGACAAATTGCGGAGTTTGTAGAGAAATGCCTTGTTTGCAAGAAGGTGAAAGCGGAACATCAGAGACCCGCTGGGTTACTACAACCTCTTGAAGTTCCCGAATGGAAATGGGATCACGTTACTATGGATTTTGTCACAGATCTACCAAGAACAAGGAACGAACATGATACCATTTGGATAGTCGTTGATTGTTTAACAAAGTCCGCCCACTTCATGGCTATGACACTCAAGGCTCCGATGGAGAAATTGGCTACAATGTATGTTGAACAAATTGTGAGTCTTCATGGAGTACCCCTAAGCATTGTTTGCGACCGAGACCCTCGCTTCACATCACGATTTTGGACAGCTTTTCAAAGAGCGATGGGCACTGAAATCCGAATGAGCTCAGCATTTCATCCCCAAACTGATGGTCAATCAGAAAGAACCATTCAGACACTGGAAGACATGCTGCGAGCTTGTATACTCGACTTTGGAGAAAGTTGGGATCGGAGTCTCAAACTGGCAGAATTCTCTTATAACAATAGTTACCATCGATCTATAGGGATGGGCCCGTATGAAGCACCTTATGGAAGAAAGTACCGTTCTCCACTCTACTGGGATGAAATCAGAGACAAAATTAGAACAGACTCGAGCGAAGATAAGGATCATAAGGCAAAGGTTACAAGCGGCCCAAGATAGAAGTAAGGTTTGGGCAGATGAGAAGCGGCGACCGTTGGAATTTCAAGCTGGGGAAAAAGTATTCTTGAAGGTATCCCGTCCAAAGGAGTTAAAAGATTCGGTATGAAAGGAAAATTAAGCCCAAGGTTCATTGGACCCTATGAAGTTCTTGAAAGAATTGGGGAAGTTGCTTATCGACTAGCACTGCCGCCATCACTATCTCAATTACATGATGTATTTCATGTATCTCAACTTCGTCGGTATGTGCACGAACCTAGCCATGTTATAGAGGAGCGGCCTTTGAAGATTGAAGCCGACATGACATACGTGGTAGAGCCAGAAAAGATAATTGATCGTAAGGAAAAGACATTAAGGAGACAATCTATACCTATGGTCAAAGTGCAATGGAAGAACCATTCAATTGATGAGGCTACCTGGGAAGTAGAAGCAAGCATGAGGAACTTGTACCCTCACCTATTTGAATAACACATTTAAGTTTCGAGGACGAAACTTGTAATAAGGGAGGGAGGATGTTGTACCCAACGAGGAACCACCTTGTACATGAAACTTGTCTAAGTGAATTTATGAAAGTTGTATCTTCAAGCACAATTTGTCTAGTTTGATGGTTATTTTTAATTTTTAAAATTAGATTATGTTACAGAAAGTATTATATAAAATTTCAAGCATGAATATTGGACCATGTGGAGTGGCCAATTCACTCCCAAGTGCTTGGGAGATTTCGGCCACAAGGATAAAAAAGGCCTTATAGGAATTTCTTAAGATTTCAAAAAGAGAAATCTTAAGGGCCATTTTTTAAGTGAGCCCAATTAGCAAATAAGCACTTTTAGGTAATGGGCAAAAAAAATTGTTTCCAACATTTACCAATTTTCAGCCCTTAGCCCAAAAAGGACTTAACGATTTTCTAATTTCATAAACTAAAAAGAAAAGGGGGTAAAACAATTAAGGAGCCAACAACTACATGACTATTTTATTAAAACACAAAAATCAGGCATGGTTAGGGTCATTAAAGACCCCAACCGCCGGATGACCTTAGGTGGTTAACCAAGGACGATTTTAAATCCTACCATGGTTACTTTTGTTAACCCCAAGGTTAAAGTAACCAAGGTTAACCTAAAAAGTAGCTATGATTGGAATAAAGTAACTTGAGTTAGTATAAAGTAACCCTAATTAAGTAAAGTAACCAAGGTTAATACCCTAACCTTACTATGGTAATCTCTTACCCTCTTCCCTACCCCTCCCCAATGGCTAACACTTAGCCAAGAAGGAAGATTCATTCCAAAAATCATTCTAGGAACCTTTCATTCTCCCAACCATCAAAGAACTACAAGAACATGAAAGTTCTTCTCTCCACCTTTTCCCCCAAACCACACGGCCAAGGATTGTGCCAAGAAGAGTTAGGTTCTTCCAAGATCAAGTGGTATTAGGTAAGTAAATACTCAACTCTTCAAGGAAATTCTTACATTTTACTTAGCTTGAAGCTCACCTTTTTCTTGTTCATGAACCGTGACCTTCAAGGTCACTAGGCTCACAAATCTCAAGCTTTTGTGGGAACACTAGTCTTAAGGGGCTTGAACACTACACAAGTTGTTAGTGTATGTGCCCTAGGCCATGATTTGGATATTTATGTTATGCATTTATTATTAATAAAAGAGGTTTCATTATCATTATTGTTGGTTAGTATGTTACACAATTTTGATATATGTCCCTGATTCATTATTGTTATGGAGATAAAATAATTTATAATCAGTATGAGTATTGATTTGATAATCATGAGATGATTATGTGTATGGTGATACGAATCAATCTCATAGATACTTGTTAGAGAACAGTGTATTGGATAGACCCATCATGAGATTGCTACATGGATTAGCGTCATAAGTAAATCTCATGATAGTCATGTTTTAATCCTTTGACTTGAGATTGTCATAGTTTCCAACATAAGGACTATTATATTTTGACATGATCAAACGTTATCCGTAACTGGATAATAATAAAGGTCATGATTGAATGTGATAGAAATTATGTAGAGGATATTGAACAATCAAGATAGAATTTGTCCCTCTCTTTTGAGAGAGATATCTTTGGGCCCCTCGATTAGTGAGACTGTGAAATGCATGGCCGTGCTCAAATGAATTGATAGTGTGATCAATATCATTTGTTTTATCAGTCCACTTAGAGATCGAGTAATCATATGTTTGAACAATATAAGTATGACGCTGACCATGACTTATGTTCAAACTAGATATCGTGTGACAAAGGGATTAATGCATGTACTATTATTAGGCTAATTGGACTTTACTCGTATTAATTGGGTAGTTGTAATGCCTTGCTAGAGGCCAATTACGACTTGTTGGTTTAATAGAGATTTAATCAACTGCCAATTAATATGGGCCTATCGGGTCACACACAAGAATGCGTAAGGCTGAGATTAATAATATTAATAATATTAATATTGGATATTAATTATTATTATTATTATCGTTTTTAATATTAATAATGTTAATATTGGATATTAATTATTATTATTATTTTCGTTTTTTTTGTGATTATATATACATGTGTGTTATCGGATAATAACGAGAGAATCCATATTTGATATGGATTTTGAATATCCTGATAGAATCCGTATCTGATATGGATTTTGATTGGCATCAACTAATCCGATTAGGACTCGGATTTTGATGTCTATGTACGTGTATATATATTTGTGTATCTCGTATACACTTGACACATGAAAATACACCAAGCAATTAGAAAACGAAAGAACAGAAAACGAAACCCTAGAATCGTTTTTGAGAAAAACGAGTTCTTCAGCCGCGCCGTTTGAAGAGCTAGCACTCCGGGCGGAAGCGTTCGTGTGGATACCGACAGAGGGTGATCGTATTTTCGCACCTCTTCCATCTGCAGATTTCGAATCTACGGAGGTATTTTTTTGTTTTTTTTGTCGAATTAAACGAACAACATGGATCCTTGGTAGGAAATCAGAGATCAATTTTTGTTTTCCGCTGCGCGTTTTTGCAGTGATTTCCTAACAGTGGTATCAGAGACACTTGTTGATTTCATTTAAATCGATTATATCATGCTTATGTGATTAGATGTTTACTGATTTTCGTATGGCATGATATGTACAAAAACCCCAACTCGGATTTCATATGATGAGAGAAGAATGGTGTTTTTCAAATCGTTTTCATGAGATGATTTGTATACGGCGGTTTTCGTTTGTCATGTGATGATCAAAATGGATTCTGTTTATATTAGATATAAACATACGCTATGTGTAGAACCCTATTCAAATCTCATCTGGTGAGAGCGGATTGATGTTTTCAATTCGTTTTCATGAGACGTTATGATTCGAGAATGTTATATGTGATATAAAGTTTTCGTTTTTCATGTGATGACCAAAAACGATTATGTTTATATCGATATGAGCAACCGATAATGATTCTGTAAGAGTTATGCATATTCAAAACAGACAGATTATCAATTCGATTGATGATTCTGTTTTCGGATTTCGAATGGAAAATTGATTCTGTTTCGGATTTCGAACAGCAGATTATCAATTCGATTGATGATTCTGTTTTGGGTTTTGAATGATAACTCTCGGTTCGATCGGTGCTTCTATAAGGGTTTACACGTAATCAAAACAGTAAGATCGTTAATATAATTGACGCGTCTGTGTTAGGGTTTCGAAAAGAAAATTATCAATGCGATTGATACTTTCTGTTTGGCTTCGAGGGGCGCTGCCCCTCGACCCCGCCTGGGGCTCTGCCCCTCGGACCCCGCCCAGGCCCCTCGGAACCCCGCCCGCTAACCGGCTAGCGGGACCGCCGTATGCGTACGCCCTATAGTTCGTTACCGTGACATTAAGAATGTCAATATATATTTATTTGTTATAATATGTTTGTGTAAAATATATTATAATTGTTGATGTCTTTGCATGGTGCATAGCATGGCCTCAGGACCTATGTGATTGACTTAGTCATATTTCTGTTTTGGGTTATTATGGCCTGCGTGCCGCTGTATTTTTTATTGTATTTTATTATACAATTAGTTAGGGTTTTTCTTTATTATTGTAATAAATGAAGAATCAAGCTACAAAAGTGGTGATGGCGACACATACCAAGGACGAGTGGATTCCATAGAGATGGAGGCACGATCTCAAGACAAGAAGATATGTATCATTGCAAATGTTGTAATAGGAAGTCTTTCACATAGGGTTTCCTTTATGATCTTCATTTGGTCTCATGAAGATCATATTTAGTTTGGCCATGCTATGTCACGTTTACATATTTATCATTTTGTATGAGATGCGTGGATGATATATTATATATGCATATAGGATGCTATGATATAATGATATGCAATGCAAGACATAAACTAAGTTGAACCCTCATTAATAATTTAAGTCTTGATGCCATCCATGTCTTAAACACCTATTAAAACTGGGATTGTATTAAAGTAGGTATTGCCAAAGCAATGTGCTTTAAACATTCCTAGCTACGTAGGATGAGTAATAGTGCTACTCATATGTTTAAAATTGGTTAGACTTAATTGGGCTATCAAAACGGTTTTGTGCTCAAGGCATTAGATGGAATCTAACATACAATGATATATGATGTCATTATTCCATAAATTCTAAGAGTTACATGAGATGTAATTGGTAAAGGTGTTACCTACCTAAATAACTTAATTTTAAGCGTCATGCCAAAGCTGAGTTTAGAATTAAGTCAAATATGGATCTTAGCTCACTAAAATATTTCTTTTGAGGGTTATGTTTTAGTGAGAGTTTTATAAATTTTAACCTCATTATTAATAAAGTGTTACTTTGCATGTTTTGTAGATCATAAATGGCTGCTAATAACAATTCCACCTTATCGCTGCGATCTATCCTTGAGAAGGAAAAACTAAAAGAATGTGGGACTAATTTTGTTGACTGGTTTCGAAACCTGAGAATTGTTCTCAAACAAGAAAAGAAGTCCTACGTGCTCGATGACCCTGTCCCTGAACCCCCTCCTGCTGATGCTTCTGCTGCTGTTAAGAACAAGTATAAGAAGCACGTGGAAGATTCAAACGACATAGGATGTCTTATGTTGGCAACTATGTGTTCAGGACTTCAGAAAGACCTGGAACACTTAGAAGCTTATGAGATGAGTGTGCATCTCAAACAAGCTTTCCAACAACAGGCTAGGCAGGATAGGTTCGACACCGCCGTTGCACTTTTTGACTGTAAGATGTCTGAAGGTGAATCTGTTAGTGCTCATGTTTTAAAGATGAAAGGCTATATAGATCACCTTGCAAGACTCGGATATCCCCTGAGTTTGGAACTCGCTACGGATTTGATCCTACACTCTTTGCCTAGCAGTTTTTCTCAGTTCGTCATGAACTACAATATGAATAATATGGAAAAGTCCATTCCTGAGCTACATGGTATGCTCAAAACTGCTGAGGGGAATATCAAGAAGCCTACCCATGTATTGAGTGTCAATACTAAGCTAATGAAAAGGAAAGCTAAAGGCAAGGGTAAGGCTAAAAGTGCAAAGGGTGCAAAAGGGGCAAAGGGTCAAGCTAAACCGAAACCTGGTCCCAAGGCAAAGGTTCCTAAGGAAGGAACTTGTTTCCATTGCAACAAGCCTGGGCATTGGAAAAGAAATTGTGATGTTTATTTGGAGGAGTTGAAGAAGCTGAAGGGTAGTACGACTACATCTTCAGGTATTTATGTTATAGAAATTAATTTATCTACTTCTTCTTCCTGAGTATTAGATACTGGATGTGGATCCCATATTTGTACAAATATGCAGGGGCTCAAAAGGAGTACGATGCTGAAGAAGGGCGAGGTGGACCTACGTGTTGGCAATAGAGCAAGAGTTGCTGCTATAGCTGTAGGGACCTATGAGCTTGTCTTGCCCAATGGGCTTTTGTTAGTTTTAAACAATTGCTTTTATGTTCCTACTATGAGTAGGAATCTTATTTCAGTGTCTGTTTTGGATGATGAAGGTTATTCATTTTTAATTAAAAATAAGAAGTGTTCTATTTTTGATAAAAATGACTTGCTTTATTGTATTGCAAGTAGTTATAATGGCATTTATGTCCTTAACCTTGATGATTCCAATGACGGTAATATTTATAACATATCTTCAAAGAGAACTAAGCCAAATGAACTAAACCCTTCATATTTATGGCATTGTCGACTTAGCCATATAAATGAGAAGCGCGTATCTAAACTCCATCAAGATGGATTATTAGATTCATTTGATTTTGAATCATTTGAAAATTGCGAGTCTTGTTTGCTTGGAAAGATGACAAAGACTCCTTTTACTGGACATAGTGAAAGGGCTAATGACTTATTGGGCTTGGTACATACAGATGTATACGGCCCAATCAGCATTAGTGCCAGGGGAGGATTTCAGTATTTCATTACTTTTACTGAGGATTTCAGTAGGTATGGCTATGTCTACCTAATGAAACATAAACATGAGTCTTTTGAAATGTTTAGAACTTTTCAAAATGAAGTACAAAATCAACTTGGTAAGACAATTAAAACCCTTCGATCAGATCGAGGTGGTGAATATTTGAGCCAAGAATTTGACCAACATCTAAGAAATTGTAGAATCGTTTCACAGTTGACTCCTCCAGGAACTCCACAATGGAATGGTGTTTCTGAAAGGAGAAATCGGACTTTATTGGATATGGTTCGATCTATGATGGGTCAAGTAGATCTTCCTTTATCCTTTTGGGGTTATGCCTTGGAGACAGCTGCATTCATTTTGAACCGTGTACCATCTAAAGCGGTTGAAAAGACACCATATGAGATGTGGACTGGTAAGAGACCCAGTTTGTCTTTTCTTAAGATTTGGGGTTGTGAAGCTTATGTGAAAAGATTAATGTCAGATAAGCTAGCTCCAAAATCTATCAAATGTATTTTTGTGGGGTATCCTAAAGAAACTAAAGGGTACTATTTCTATATTCCCTCAGAGAACAAAGTGTGTGTTGCTCGAAATGGAGTCTTTTTGGAAAAGGAGTTCCTCTCCAAGAGAACAAGTGGGAGTATAGTACAACTTGAGGAAACTCAAGTTCCACAAGATATCATTGAACCGTCTTTAGAGACGATTTCAAAACCACAAACAGTTGTGGAGCCTGAAAATGTAACACAAGTCCAACGCAGATCTGATAGGATACATCGTCAGCCAGAGAGATACGGATTTCTTGTGACTGATGATAGTCAAGTTATGCTCATAGATCAAGATGAGCCTACTACCTATCAGGAAGCTGTGTCAGGTCCAGATTCAGATAAATGGCTTGGAGCCATGAATTCTGAGATGCAATCCATGTTTGATAACCAAGTTTGGTCTTTAATTGATCCTCCAGAGGGTATTAAGACTATTGGTTGCAAATGGGTTTTCAAGAAGAAAACTGACATGGATGGAAATGTGCAAACCTACAAAGCAAGGCTTGTGGCTAAAGGTTTCAAGCAAACTCATGGTATAGACTATGATGAAACCTTTTCACCAGTAGCTATGCTTAAGTCTATTCGAATTCTCCTTGCCATTGCAGCGTACTATGATTATGAGATATGGCAAATGGATGTCAAAACTGCTTTCCTTAATGGAAATTTACTCGAGGATGTGTACATGACACAACCTGAGGGTTTTGTAAATCCTGAGAATTCAAAGAAGGTTTGCAAGCTTCAAAGGTCCATCTATGGATTGAAGCAAGCATATCGAAGCTGGAATCTTCGTTTTGATGAAACAGTTAAGAACTTTGGTTTCATCAAGAATGAAGATGAACCTTGTGTTTACAAGATGGTCAGTGGGAGTGCAGTAGTGTTTCTGGTCCTATATGTGGATGACATATTGCTTATTGGAAATGATATCCCTACCTTGCAAAAGGTTAAGGCTTGGTTAGGGAATTCATTTTCAATGAAGGACTTGGGCGAGGCTACCTATATCCTTGGTATCAAGATCTATAGAGATAGATCTAAAAGGATAATAGGCTTGAGTCAGAGTACATACATAGATAAAATGTTGAAGAGGTTCAACATGCAAGAGTCCAAGAAAGGATTCTTGCCTATGTCTCATGGCATTCATCTTAGCAAGAATCAATGTCCTCAGACATCTGATGAGCGAGATCGAATGAATAAAATTCCTTATGCTTCTGCTATAGGATCGATCATGTATGCCATGTTACGTACTAGACCAGATGTCTCATATCCATTGAGCACGACCAGTAGATATCAAGCTGACCCCGGTGAAGGTCACTGGACAGCTGTCAAGAATATTCTTAAGTACCTCAGAAGGACTAAAGAAGTATTCTTGGTTTATGGAGGTTTGGATGACGAGTTAGTTGTAAATGGTTACACAGATGCTAGCTTCCAAACCGACATAGATGATTTCAGATCGCAGTCCGGTTTTGTATTCACATTGAATGGTGGAGCTGTTAGTTGGAAGAGTTCAAAACAAAGCACTGTGGCTGATTCTACAACAGAGGCTGAGTATATAGCAGCATCAGATGCAGCTAAAGAAGCAGTTTGGTTGAAGAAGTTCATCACTGAGCTAGGAGTGGTACCTAGCATTGCAAATCCTGTGGACATTTATTGTGACAACAATGGTGCCATAGCACAAGCAAAAGAGCCTAGGTCTCATCAGAGATCTAAACATATACTCAGACGCTACCATCTCATTCGAGACATCATCGATAGAGGAGATGTCAAGATATGCAAAGTTGACACAAACGATAACATAGCGGATCCATTGACTAAGCCTCTCTCACGGGTCAAGCATGATCAGCATACTAGATCTATGGGTCTCAAATATTTGTAGGCCTAGTGCAAGTGGGAGATTGTTAGTGTATGTGCCCTAGGCCATGATTTGGATATTTATGTTATGCATTTATTATTAATTAAAGAGGTTTCATTATCATTATTGTTGGTTAGTATGTTACACAATTTTGATATATGTCCCTGATTCATTATTGTTATGGAGATAAAATAATTTATAATCAGTATGAGTATTGATTTGATAATCATGAGATGATTATGTGTATGGTGATACGAATCAATCTCATAGATACTTGTTAGAGAACAGTGTATTGGATAGACCCATCATGAGATTGCTACATGGATTAGCGTCATAAGTAAATCTCATGATAGTCATGTTTTAATCCTTTGACTTGAGATTGTCATAGTTTCCAACATAAGGACTATTATATTTTGACATGATCAAACGTTATCCGTAACTGGATAATAATAAAGGTCACGATTGAATGTGATAGAAATTATGTAGAGGATATTGAACAATCAAGATAGAATTTGTCCCTCTCTTTTGAGAGAGATATCTTTGGGCCCCTCGATTAGTGAGACTGTGAAATGCATGGCCGTGCTCAAATGAATTGATAGTGTGATCAATATCATTTGTTTTATCAGTCCACTTAGAGATCGAGTAATCATATGTTTGAACAATATAAGTATGACGCTGACCATGACTTATGTTCAAACTAGATATCGTGTGACAAAGGGATTAATGCATGTACTATTATTAGGCTAATTGGACTTTACTCGTATTAATTGGGTAGTTGTAATGCCTTGCTAGAGGCCAATTACGACTTGTTGGTTTAATAGAGATTTAATCAACTGCCAATTAATATGGGCCTATCGGGTCACACACAAGAATGCGTAAGGCTGAGATTAATAATATTAATAATATTAATATTGGATATTAATTATTATTATTATTATTATTATCGTTTTTAATATTAATAATGTTAATATTGGATATTAATTATTATTATTATTTTCGTTTTTTTTGGTGATTATATATACATGTGTGTTATCGGATAATAACGAGAGAATCCATATTTGATATGGATTTTGAATATCCTGATAGAATCCGTATCTGATATGGATTTTGATTGGCATCAACTAATCCGATTAGGACTCGGATTTTGATGTCTATGTACGTGTATATATATTTGTGTATCTCGTATACACTTGACACATGAAAATACACCAAGCAATTAGAAAACGAAAGAACAGAAAACGAAACCCTAGAATCGTTTTTGAGAAAAACGAGTTCTTCAGCCGCGCCGTTTGAAGAGCTAGCACTCCGGGCGGAAGCGTTCGTGTGGATACCGACAAAGGGTGATCGTATTTTCGCACCTCTTCCATCTGCAGATTTCGAATCTACGGAGGTATTTTTTTGTTTTTTTTGTCGAATTAAACGAACAACATGGATCCTTGGTAGGAAATCAGAGATCAATTTTTGTTTTCCGCTGCGTGTTTTTGCAGTGATCTCGGGTGATTTCCTAACACAAGTTCCATTTGGTAAGTCCATCTAACCCCTATTTAGTGCATCTTTCTCTTAAGAATATGAACTAATCTTTGTTCTCTTACCCTCATCAAAACTGTGGGGTGCATGTGTGAAGAAGAGGAAGGCTTCACCTATTCCATACATATTTTCAAGCTAAGAAGAGGAGTAAGTTGAAAAGGCAAGTACACTATACATACTCATGGCTTGAATGTGAAAGTACATGCTTGAATGTCTAGATGTCAGTAAGATTTAATCTTTAAGTTTTGATGCATGAAACTTTCGGCCCTAGGGTATAATGGCTTGCATGTGTGAGCTTTGCTCCAAAGGTGGAATCTTTGTTATTTTTAAGTATGAATATGTGGTAAATCTAGGATGAATATGACAAAAATCTTTTCTTTTACATGTATGGGGACGGTTGGATGAAAGAGGGGAAAATAAGTGTAGCTTTGTAAGAATTTGTAGCTAGTGGGGTAAAGTATGAACAAGATGTGTGCTCTTTGTGTTAAGCTTAACATGTTTATCATGGAGATAGTACTTTTGCCTTTGCATGCATATAAACGGGCTGTTTGGGGGTTAGGGTGTGAATGCACCAATGATACCAAGAATTGATTTTAGTATGAACATGATGTGCATGGCCCAAAGAATGATATATGTATCCTTCAAGCTGTTTAGAGGAGATGTGTAGATGATGTTTGTAATGTTTTAGAACCTGTAAATCCACATGCTAAAGGTGTGTTTGATGATTAATAAAGTGTTTAAGCCAAACAATGCAAGTTAGGACCTTTTACTAAGGAAATATGACAAAAAGTGGGATTTGCTGGAGCAGGACAGATTTTTATGTCATGTTGTAGGACCTGAAAAGAGACTTTAGAGGAATTAAATTTATCTAATTTTTGGCATAACACTAGCCCTATAAGTATAGTAATTATGAGAGTTGGAATTCCGCTAAAAGGAGTTACGGATTATTTTTAACGGAATTTTTACTAAAACTGGTTATGCTGAAAATTTCTGGACTGAACAGATTTTATGTGACCTAATGAATATCCCGGAAATAGATCCTAGGAATATGCAATTGGGCTGATTCTTGGCAGGATACTAGCCCTATGGGTTTACTAAGTTTGAGAGCTGGAATGTTTGAAAAATGATTTACGGTTTGGTCACAATAAAATTTATAGTAAAATCGATCACTACGGAATTCAGCATGTAACGGTTTTGGGAAGAAGAATGAATAACCCCTTTAACGATATTATAATTCCGCGAAACTTTCATGGCAATTACTTAAGACATATATGAGTATTTTTATGTAACCAACTTAACTTAGCATGGTTATTTTAAGGGGTAACCACCAAGGTTAAGATGACGATTACCAATCTGGAATTTTGGCAGCATTAAGGAACTTGTTGTGAAGCCTTGTTTTAGTGGGCTTAGGCTTAAATATATGTTTGGGATTATGATCATTAATTATTGGTGTGTCTACAGCAGTTTTCCAAAGTTGGCCCAAATTAAATAAAGCTTAATGTGCTTATATGAAAGGTAAAAGAAAGGACGCTGCATTGCTGAAATTCAGCAGCCCTTGTTTCGTAATTAAACAAATTAAGTGTCTCACATGCCTCGTATCGTCACGAAAGTTATATTACGAATAGAAAAGATACTCTTATGCATATGTATGACAAGAAATCATGATAGTGGGTCTAACCACGAGTGATTGAGGCCGTGTGTATGGATTGATAATTCTGGAAATTTTTCCAGCCTGAGGAACAAAGTTGTACGTATGTGTATGTGTAACGCATTTCATCATGAATTGCATAGTACATGTCATACATTCGTCATTTACATGATTTATGGAACTGATTTTTTTTATGAGAAAGAAAGAGGAAAAAGCGTTTTTAAAGAAAAGATCCTGTTTTTAAAAGAACGCTTTCCACTGGTACCGTATGTGTTCACTGGCCAGTAAGGATCCGTTCCAGATCCGGGGTTAATTGATCTGATTATATGGACCGTTCAGGCCCAGAGAGAATAGACCTGATAAGTGATGACGTTACCGCTCCGAATCCGAGAATAATAGATTCGAAGGGAAGAAGTGACCGCCTCAGATCCGGGTGAATAGATCTGAATACTCTCTTGTTTTCTTGACGATGATGTTTTAAAAGAAAAGAACGAAAGATCTTATCTTCATTTTTGTCATGATGCATCACACATGCATACACATGCATTTTCCATTTAATGAGTCATCAAATAATGATACGTGATACTTAGACTAAGTTGTTATAACCTGGTAGCTCCTAAGTGATGATCTTATTGAGTGACGCTCTTTGGTAAGTTATGAACTTTTATGAGTTACGATCTTTTCTAAGTTAAGCTCTTGAGTAAGTTATGATCCCTGTTAAGTTATGCCCTTTGATATGTTATGAGTTGATCACTGACATGTATTGGATGGAAAGTCAGGTATGTTTCTAAACCGAATTTTGGGGTTCGGTTCTTGTATGTACTTTCCATTTACTTCACGATTATTTATAGTTTACTTGCTGGTGACTTTGTCACTCACCCCCTATTTTTCCTCTCAGAGGCTGCAGGGAATAAAGTAGAATGGATTGAAGATGAACCTAGGGTTCCTTACCCGTAAGACGTGCGAGGGGTGGATGGCCTAGGAGACATGACGAGATGGTTGTGATCGATGATCTTTTATGAAATTGTGATGGAAACAATTACTTTTGAGAATTTTCGTACTTTATGATTGGGATGTAAAACTGATGCTGGTTTCGTAGACGTTTTTATTTTAAAAGTTTTTATTCTGCCTCGGTTTTGCTCACTTGTTGACGCGTAAGCATGAAAGTCCACACGTTTTATCATGGACTACGACATGTTATGGATCGACGCCTGGTACTCTCCGTTGTGAAGTACGGCGGGTGCACCGTATCCGGCTGCGCCGGGGTGCGGGGCGCTACAACACCACTATCTCATATTTATGATTATATTCAGGTCTTTTATCATATGATATAAGTCATGGTGATGACAAAATTATTACGGCATGTTACAAGGTTCTAAACCAAAAATTGTTGTATCGGGTAAATACCGAAACTTCGCCAACGTGCCACGTACTTGCCATATATAGATGGCCAGCCCCTACACTTCAAAAATGGCCACAAATTTCGTGGCTTACATGGTATATACAGCCATAAAATCATTCCATGTTGGCACATACAAATCACCCCAAATTAAGGCCAAATTGTGGAGAATCCAAATTAAATTTGTGTCACATGTAGGCGCCACTTTAAATCAGCCATGAGTGCTGAATATTAAAGTTTAATTAATGTATATTATTTGTAACATAATATATATAACATGTGCCAAAAGTTAGAATTTAATCGGAGAAAAATCGGGTAATCGACAAACGTCGAAAATTCGGTTTTCTACGAACACGACACTTGAAACATTTTTGGCATGACATATAACATGTATCTAGACACTTTTTACATACTCTATACATTTTAAAGTGTTCTAGAAATATCAACTAAGGGCTGATTGGAATATGCCATATGTGTATAATTTTTGTGCACTTTTTTACAAAGTTTGCAAAAATAAAATTCAGCACATGTGCAAGCTATAGCACACGCCTACTTCAGCCTTGTTGGAGCATATGTGGAGCTTTGTTGGCATCTTGATTGAACAAGAATGAAGTATACAAGGTTGGTGACATAAAGAAAGAAGCTACACATAGTAACATTTCAAACTATGTCACATTTGTAACACATGTTGAAAATTTCAGCATGTGTGCATTAAGGCTAGCCGAATTTTTACTATTGATTGTGCCATATTTACTTCTTTGAATTATATGGAGTGATTGGGAGATAAAATGGCAATGTTTTAAAATTGTTATGGAAATAATGTGGTGATATTTTTAAATATCACACATGTTGAAAATTTCAGCATGTGTGGAATGTATGTGGCCAAATTATTGACTTGAAATTAAGCATATTTGATTTTTTATTTTCAAGGGATAAATCTACTACATACATGGCAATAATTTGAACTTGTCTTGGATATCGCACATGTTGAAAATTTCAGCATGTGGAGAATAATGATGGCCGAATTTTATGTGATTAAATGTGATGAATTGTCTTGCTAATTATGTGGAATTGATATTAGACTTATGGCAACATTTTTATGGCTAATTGGCACATGTTTTAAGTGATATTTTTCAGATTTATCTAGTCATCAAATGATGACAACTTTCATCCAATCAATGAGTATCAAGTAAGCAAAGGCTTAATGATTATCCAATGAGGAGTTGCCGAGTAAGCAAGTGAATGTCACAATGATGCAAGATATTCTTCCAAGGACTTAAGTATAGCGCCCCGCTCTC
>AP025044.1:29504116-29530557 GCA_036186865.1 Eustoma russellianum | reverse complement strand
CATCAGTATTTTTGGATTTCATAGATGAATTTTATATATGTTTATACCATTTGAATATGTGTAGATATATGAATTAGGTGTAAGTAATCTGCCTATAGTTGCTAGGCTTTTGCGAAATCTCTTTATATATTTTGAAATTGACTTATGGATCATGCATTAGTATTCCTGACTTCATAAATAAATTGTTATATATGTATGTATTGTAGGATCTGCAAGGCACCACTAGAAGGGGGGGTTGAATAGGTGGTGCGGAAAGTGTGATTTCTAAAATTTGTTTAAAACTAAACAACTCAACTTCTGAAAACAGATTCTGTTTCTAGGACCACTTTTAAAACGTTTTTAAAACCAGGTTATAGGTCTCCAAAAATTCTGAAATTTTTAGAGAACATAGCCTCAGATGTTATGAGGGTCCCCTAAAAATTTCAAATTAAAATTCAACCTTTAACCCCTTCAAAAACCGTTGGTGATCAGATTGCGCGAATCTGCCAGAAACGGTAGACGGTTTTGAAAAATTTATTCCTATTTGTGTGTAAGTCCAAATGCTCTGACAATTTAAGCACTAACTCCTTATATACTATATTTAAGTGGGTTTCAACAGTTTTGCGAAATTATTTTGGGAAGTAGGTCAATTACAATCAAAGTCTCAACCTTTGCAAGTCTGAAAATCAGACTGCACTAGTCTCAGAACTTTTGATGTTTGATCGACTTATACTTATCCAAAAGGGTTGAAACTTGTGCCAAATTAACCCTAGATCATGTGTCTATGTTTCTGAAAATGTTCGTGATTTTTGAAAGTCGTTTACTATTTTTACGAATGCAAAAAAAAGAGTAAACTGTGCAGTGACTGAAAGTAAATGGCACCAAGAATTTTATACTGGTTCGGTTATAAACAACCTACTCCAGTCTTCAAGGAACACCTTCCTTGGTTCACACTAATCACACACACGCAATACACCTTATCACAGGGTTGATAGAGTTACACACTAACTCCATCCCTTTACAAACCTTGTACGATAAACGCAATTCGCACGAACACCACCACCTCGCAAGAATGAAGATTGATCACACCTTGATCAATCTTTTACAAAGATATGGAATATGTGGTGGTCTATATCAAGCCTATTCAAGATTGAAAAATATAAATACAATAGGCTTTCAAGAAGAAAGAAAGAAAGAGAATGTAGAAGAAGAGGCTAGGCGTTTTATCACTTTGATTTTGCAATGACTGTGCTTGTCTTGTTTTTGCTCATCTTCTTTCCTTTTAATCTTGTTGCAGCCGTCCCCCCTTGTGTCCTCCCCCTCTTGAAAATTATCTTCTAAGTCCTTGGAAGAATGTAAGACATCATTGTGACATGGTCTTGCTTACTTGGCATCTTCTCATTGGATGATCATTTAAGCTTTGCTTACTTGGCACTTCATGATTGGTTGGATGTTGTCATCATTGATGACTTGGAAAAATCTGAATATATCACTCAAACATGTGCCAATATCAATCACAAAATAATTTCCATAAAGCTCAAGATTGTCACATAAATGTTGCAAGACAAAATTTCTCCCTTACTAAGCAAAAAATCGGCCATTAAGAGGTTTTACCATGCTGAATTTTCAGCATGTGATACATGGAGGTAAAGTTCAAAATATCACCATTTTTCTTTGATTTTTCTTTTTAAAATAAATCACCAATTGATGGAAAATATCCTTATCAAATTAGAAATGAATTTGGACACTTTTATGCTCACATATTCGGCCATGACACATTACACACATGTTGAAAAATTTTTAGCATGTGTGATATATAAAATATCACAATTTATGAATTTAAAAAAATATTCAAATTACTTCCATTTCTTCTCCCAATCAATCACATAATTCAAGATGATAAAATATAGCCTTTTAATGCTCAAATTCGGCCACCATACTTACACATGCTGAAATTTTCAGCATGTGTTATAAGTGAGACAAAGTTTGAAATCTTACCATTTGTAGCTTCACTCTTTAATTCACCAACATTGCATGGTTGATTCTTGACCAATCAATATGTCAACAAGGCTCCAAATAAGCTCCATCTCAACTGTGATATGCGTGTATAGTGTATATACATGTGCTGAAAATTATTTTTGCTAATTTTGTAAAATAGTGCACATTTAATAATACACACATGTTATATTCCAATCAGCCCTTAATTTAATTTTCTAGAACAATTTAAGATTTATAACATATGTAAAAAGTGTCTAGATACGTGTCATATGATGTACCAAAAACGTTCCATGTGTTGTGTGCGTAGAAAACCGAATTTTCGATATTTATCGATTACCCGATTTTTCTCTAATTAAATTCCAACTTCTTGCACATGTTATATATATTATGTTACACATAATATATATAATATAAACTTTAATTCTCAGCACTTGGCTGGTCTAAAGTGGCGCCATTAACATGTGACAAAATTAAAATTGGAATCTTCACATTTTGGCCTTAATGTGGGGTGATTTGTGTGTGCCAACATGGAAAGAATTTTTGGCTGGAAATATCACCATTAGCACGAAATTTTTGATGATTTTTGAGGTGTAGGGGATGGCCATCTATTTATGGCAAGTACGTGACACGTTGGTGAAGTTTCGGTATTCGCCCGATACGACAATTTTCGGTTTAGAATCTTTTAACGTGTCGTATTTAATTTGTCATCACCATGATTTATATCATATGATATAAGACCTGAATATACTCATAAATATGATTTAATTATAGTGGTGTGACGTTAACGTACGTACGTAAAATATAACGTGTCGGTAGTACGTTGGAATACATGTGTATGTGCCTTTTTCAAAAAATCTGAAAATATATGTATTATATATGTATATGGCATGTATATATTAATGAGGAGAGGAGGAGAAAACTTTCCTTCTTTAGCCTTGTTGCCTTTGTGCCTTTTCCAATTGTGGCTTCCTTTAATGAACTACTTAGTTGTATTAACTAAGTACTTCACTTAATGAACTAGTTTAGTTCATTAATGGTGGCACCTGGAAATAGTATAAACACAACAAATGTTTGCCATATGATGTAAGCTTTAACGCTTCATGGCTCGTTAGTACGGCAACATTATATATGAGCTAAATAAGGTAAGTAATGAACAATGTATCATGCATAGATGTCTATCATGCACACGTTTTGTGTATGTCATGCATGTTTTACGTCTTTCATTTAAATCACATAGTTTGAAATCATTCAAACCCCTTTTTCTCTACAATCTCCCCCTTTTGATGATATTCAAAATAACTTATGCACATGATTTAAATGCTATCGCCCCCCTTCAAACATGCATAAATTTGAAATTTGAATTTCAAATTTCAAATCCGGCTCTCCCTTGATTTGTGCAATCAGTATCAATTTGTGTCTCTCTCCCCCTTAAATCATGCTTTCTCTCTCCCTTTATTTTGGAAAGTAAATCAAAAGATTCCTGTAAATAAGGAAAGAAAATCAAATCACGTCAAATCAAATCATATCAACCGAAATCATGCCTAATTTAGAACGAAGAGATTCATACGTGGCTTGATTTAAGGCTTTTGTAAAGATATCCGCTACCTGTGCTTCTGTGCGTACGTGATCTATGACGATATCACCATTTTTTATGTGATCACGAAGAAAGTGATAGCGTACTTCTATATGCTTAGCCTTAGAATGTAACACGGGGTTCTTAGACAAGTTAATGGCACTCATACTATCACAATATATAGGAATTCTATTTATGGTAATTCCAAAGTCCGAAAGTTGTTGTTTTATCCACAACAACTGTGTGCAACAAAGGCTAAGTGCCATGTACTCAGCCTCAGTAGTGGACAAAGCAACGCTTGCTTGCTTTTTGGAAAACCATGAAATGAGTGAGTTTCATATAAATTGGCAAGTCCCATTCGTGCTCTTTCTATCTATTTTGCAACCACCATAATCTGCATTAGTATAAGCATGTAAGTTAAATGTGGAATCCTTATCGTACCAAATTCTTAAGGTGGGCGTGTGCTTAATGTAACGGAATATTCTTTTTACCGTATTATAGTGAGACACCTTAGGTTGACTCTGAAATCGTGCACACATGCATACACTGAACATGGTATCAGGCCTACTAGCAGTTAAATATGCAAAGAACCTATCATAGATCGATACAAGCCATTATCAAAGTCTTTACCATGTTCATCTTTGTCCAATTTAGTAGTGACACTCATAGGGGTGGGGGATGGTTTCAAATTTTCAAAGTTAAACTTTTTAATCATGTCATTGACATATTTTGCTTGACTTATGTGAATCCCTTTACTCGTTTGCTTAATCTGCAAGCCAAGAAAATAATTAAGTTAACCAACCATAGACATTTCAAATTCGGATTTCATGCAATTTTCAAAATCTTCAACAAGTCTATGTGAGGTAGAACAGAAAATAATGTCATCAACGTAGATTTGGATAATAAGTAAATCCGATTTATCTTGTTTCAAAAATAGTGTACTATCTATAGTACCTCGTTTGAAATCATTTTCTAAAAGGAAAGTAGCAAAACGATCATACCATGCTCTCGGTGCTTGCTTTAGGCCGTATAATGCCTTCTTTAGTTTGTACACGTGATCAGGATGTTTCAAATCTTCAAAACTGGGTGGTTGCTTCACGTATACTTCTTCTTGTATAAATCCGTTTAGGAATGCACTTTTTACGTCCATTTGATATAATTTAAAATCTTTCATGCAAGCAATAGCAAGTAATAGTCGTATAGCTTCTAAACATGCTACGGGTGCAAATGTTTCATCGTAGTCAATTCCTTCCTCTTGATTATAGCCTTGTGCTACAAGTCTCGCTTTATTCCTAACGGCTTTTCCTTCTTAATTCATTTTATTCCTAAACACCCACTTTGTGCCTATTATAGTCTTATCTTGTGGTCGTGGCACTAAATCCCATACATCGTTTCTAACGAATTGATTAAGTTCATCATGCATGACATCAATCCAAGAAGAATCACTCAAAGCATCATGCACATTTTTGGGCTCAATTTCAGAAATCATAGCATGAAATTCATTTATTTCATCCGAAGTAATTCTTCTACGTGGTCGCACACCGTGAGTGAGGTCGCCTATGATGAGATCATGTGGGTGATCTTTATGCCATCTTGGTTGATTATTTTCTATGTTATCATGCATTTCTAGTGTGTCATTCATATCATGCATATCAAATGTGCCATCATCTTCATTCAACACGGGTTTCAATTCAAAGTCACCGTCATATTCTTTATCTTTATCAATCTCACCAAATTCACTGAATTTCACATGAATAGATTCCATGATTTGTCTAGTGAGAAGATCATAACACTTATATGCCTTTGAATTTATAGAATATCCAACAAAAATGCACTCAATTGATTTGGATTCAAATTTATATAAATTATCTTTTGTATTTAAAACAAAACATTTGCATCCAAACACACGAAAATAGTCAATCTTAGGCATGCGATCATTTAAAATCTCATAAGGCGTCTTGTTTATTTTCTTTCTTATAGATAGGCGATTTACAATATAGCATGCACAATTTACGGCTTTCGCCCACAGAAATCTAGGCAATTTATTTTCACATAACATAGTCCTAGCTATTTCTTGTAAAGTTCGATTCTTTCTTTCTACTACTCCATTTAATTGTGGAGTTCTAGGTGGCGAAAACTCATGCTTAATTCCCTTTTCTTCGCAAAATGAAATCATCTCTTTGTTTTTAAACTCACCGCCTCTATCGCTTCTTATCTTTTTCACATTTACACCGTATTGATTTTCAAGCTGTTTGATTAATTTCGCAATCTCAATGGCACTATCATCCTTATGTGCAAGAAATAAAGTCCAAGTGTAACGAGAAAAATCATCAATAATCACGCATGCATAGAATTAGGTCATCGTTATCCGATTCAGAATCACTGTCATCTACGTGATCGGAAAGAGAAGAGACGTATTCATTTGATTTAAAAGCAATAGCTTTACCGTGTTTAGATGATTCCGACTTCCGTATGGTGAGTTTATTCTCATAGACCTTAAGTGATCCGATTAATTCTTCCACTTTATTGACTTAGTTTCCTTGCTTTCTTCTATTGCGGTCACTTTAGGGTCCCATTCGGATGGAAGGCTTCGTAGGACTTTCTGTACCTTTTCCTGCGTGGTAAAAGCTTTACCAAGAGACTCAAGAGAGTTGTAGATGTTAGTCAAACGAAGATCCATATCAACAATAGACTCATTAGGCAATAATTTAAATGACTCAAGTGTGGACATAAGCATGTTTATTTTTGACTCTTTTACTTGACTCGTGCCTTCGTGTTTCATTTCTAGTATCCTCCACATTTCTTGTGCACTCGAACAGTTTGACACATAACTAGACTCACTTTTACTTAATCCGTTTAGGAGCAATTGCATGGCCCTAGCATTCATACTAAGTTTCTTTTTATCATCACTCGTATAATCTTGTCTAGTTTTAACAACTTCTAATGTGACTCCGTCTACGGTAGATTACTTAGATGGGACAAAAGGACCATCTTCTATTATCGACCAAAGATCTATATCTATAGCCATAAGAAAAAGCTTCATTCTAAGTTTCCACTGAATAAACGACTCACCGTCAAAAAGTGGAGGCATTTGGCTCGACATACCTTCTTGCTCGGTTTTGAGATTTGTGGTTGCCATCTCACTGAATCGTTGGATTCTTTGAAGTGAGTGTTCCTGCGCTCTGATACCACTTGTAGGATCTGCAAGGCACCACTAGAAGGAGGGGGTTGAATAGGTGGTGCGGAAAGTGCGATTTCTAAAATTTGTTTAAAACTAAACAACTCAACTTCTGAAAACAGATTCTGTTTCCAGGACCACTTTTAAAACGTTTTTAAAACCAGGTTATAGGTCTCCAAAAATTCTGAAATTTTGATAGAACTTAGCCTCAGAGGTTATGAGGCTCCCCTAAAAATTTCAAATTAAAATTCAACCTTTAACCCCTTCAAAAACCGTTGGTGATCAGATTGCGCGAATCTGCCAGAAACGGTAGACGGTTTTGAAAAATTTATTCCTATTTTTGTGTAAGTCCAAATGCTCCGAAAATTTAACCAATAACTCCTTATATACTATATTTAAGTGGGTTGAAACAGTTTTGCAAAATTATTTTGGGAATTAGGTCAATTACAATCAAAGTCTCAACCTTTGCAAGTCTAAAAATCAGACTGCACTAGTCTCAGAACTTTTGATGTTTGATCGACTTATACTTATCCAAAAGGGTTGAAACTTGTGCCAAATTAACCCTAGAACGTGTGGCTATGTTTCTGGAAATTTTCGTGATTTTTGAAAGTCATTTACTATTTTTACGAATGCAAACAAAAGAGTAAACTGTGCAGTAACTTAAAGTAAATGCTGAAAGTAAATGGCACCAAGAATTTTATACTGGTTCGGTTATAAACAACCTACTCCAGTCTTCAAGGAACAACTTCCTTGGTTCACACTAATCACACACACGCAATACACCTTACCACAGGGTTGATAGAGTTACACACTAACTCCAACCCTTTACAAACCTTGTACAATGAATACAATTCGCACGAACACCACCACCTCGCAAGAATGAAGATTGATCACACCTTGATCAATCTTTTACAAAGAATGGAATATGTGGTGGTCTATATCAAGCCTATTCAAGATTGAAAAATATGAATACAATAGGCTTTCAAGAAGAAAGAAAGAAAGAGAATGTAGAAGAAGAGGCTAGGCGTTTTATCACTTTGATTTTGCAATGCTTGTGCTTGTCTTGTTTTTGCTCATCTTCTTTCCTTTTAATCTTGTTGCAGCCGTCCCCCCTTGGGTCCTCCCCCTCTTGAAAATTATCTTCTAAGTCCTTGGGAGAATGTAAGACATCATTGTGACATGGTCTTGCTTACTTGGCATCTTCTCATTGGATGATCATTTAAGTTTTGCTTTTTTGGCACTTCATGATTGGTTGGATGTTGTCATCATTGATGACTTGGAAAAATCTGAATATATCACTCAAACATGTGCCAATATCAATCACAAAATAATTTCCATAAAGCTCAAGATTGTCACATAAATGTTGCAAGACAAAATTTCTCCCTTACTAAGCAAAAAATCGGCCATTAAGAGGTTCTACCATGCTGAATTTTCAGCATGTGATACATGGAGGTGAAGTTCAAAATATTACCATTTTTCTTTGATTTTTCTTTTTAAAATAAATCACCAATTGATGGCAAATATTCTTATCAAATTAGAAATGAATTTGGACACTTTTATGCTCACATATTCGGCCATGACACATTACACACATGCTGAAAAATTTTCAGCATGTGTGATATATAAAATATCACAATTTATGAATTTAAAAAAATATTCAAATTACTTCCATTTCTTCTCCCCATCAATCACATAATTCAAGATGATAAAATATAGCCTTTTAATGCTCAAATTCGGCCACAATACTTACACATGCTGAAATTTTCAGCATGTGTTATAAGTGAGACAAAGTTTGAAATCTTACCATTTGTAGCTTCACTCTTTAATTCACCAACATTGCATGGTTGATTCTTGACCAATCAATATGTCAACAAGGCTCCAAATAAGCTCCATCTCAGCTGTGATATGCGTGTATAGTGTATATACATGTGCTGAAAATTATTTTTGCTAATTTTGTAAAATAGTGCACATTTAATAATACACACATGTTATATTCCAATCAGCCCTTAATTTAATTTTCTAGAACACTTTAAGATGTATAACATATGTAAAAAGTGTCTAGATACGTGTCATATGAGGTACCAAAAATGTTCCATGTGTTGTGTGCGTAGAAAACCGAATTTTCGATATTTATCGATTACCTGATTTTTCTCTAATTAAATTCCAACTTCTTGCACATGTTATATATATTATGTTACACATAATATATATAAGATAAACTTTAATTCTCAGCACTTGGCTGGTCTAAAGTGGCGCCATTAACATGTGACAAAATTAAAATTGGAATCTTCACATTTTGGCCTTAATATGGGGTGATTTGTGTGTGCCAACATGGAAAGAATTTTTGGCTGGAAATATCACCATTAGCATGAAAGTTTTGATGATTTTTGAGGTGTAGGGGCTGGCCATCTATTTATGGCAAGTATGTGACACGTTGGCGAAGTTTCGGTATTCGCCCGATACGACAATTTTCGGTTTAGAACCTTTTAACGTGTCGTATTTAATTTGTCATCACCATGACTTATATCATATGATATAAGACCTGAATATACTCATAAATATGATTTAAGTATAGTGGTGTGACGTTAACGTACGTACGTAAAATATAACGTGTCGGTAGTACGGTTGAATACATGTGTATGTGCCTTTTTCAAAAAATCTGAAAATATATGTATTATATATGTATATGGCATGTATATATTAATGAGGAGAGGCGGAGAAAACTTTCCTTCCTTAGCCTTGTTGCCTTTGTGCCTTTTCCAAGTGTGGCTTCCTTTAATGAACTACTTAGTTGTATTAATTTGGGTCCGCATCCCAAATAGCCTCAGCACTATTCAGATTAGATTTTGCATGCATAAGGTTGTTGAAAATATTGCCGAATATTTCCTTATTCCACCGTTGTATATCTCTCTTCAGGGAAAACAACTTTGTGTAGAAGCCATACATACCTCCTGTAGTTGGATATGATTGCCTAGCATTCTGCATATAAGA
The DNA here is from genome assembly GCA_036186865.1 of Eustoma russellianum. Taxonomy (NCBI): domain Eukaryota; kingdom Viridiplantae; phylum Streptophyta; class Magnoliopsida; order Gentianales; family Gentianaceae; genus Eustoma; species Eustoma russellianum. The sequence continues at coordinate 29,520,838 of AP025044.1, read as the reverse complement.
GTGAAAATCTGAATGAAGTAACCAGGCATCCAAGAACCGAAAGGAGCGACGGCCGGCTGATGCACTTAGCCGACACACAAATAATAGCGGTGTGTGATCCGATGTAACCCCCGGGAGATGTGTTAGCTGCATGTCTTCAAACACATCTTGAAAAGAAGAGTTGACAAACAACCAATCCAATCTGCGACGCACCCGGCCTAGACCCCTGCCATTAACCCAAGTAAATCTTGGTCCTTGATATTGTGGTGCCATAAGAGAACAAGACTCAATACATTCATTAAAGTCCTGTAATGCTGCCAGAGGGGGATTTGACCGACCACTATGATCATCAATTGCTCGAAAAGCATTAAAGTCTCCTCCAATTACCCAGGGCAACGTGGATGCCCTGGCGAAGTCACATAAAGAGTGTCAGAGAGTACGACGTAACGACGACGTGTGTTTCGCATATACAACCGACATAACAAAAGTAAGCTGGAGCGGATGAAATAGTAGCGTGAAATGAACTACTTGATCTTGATCCTGCGTAGCAAGCAAACAAAACTCTGAATCACGCCAGAAAAACCAAATACGTTCCGACTGGGAAGCATAACAACTGGAAAAACCAAGACGTAAACCAAACCCATCAATATGTGCGGGAGTATGCTTGGGTTCAATAGGAGCGAGTAAATGCAAACGATGTTCACTAATCAAGCGATGCAACCTAGGTAAGGAGGCACGCATGCCTCTTATATTCCATATTAATTATTCATTGAGAAAGAGTGGAGGCACTTCCCTGCAAGACATGTGACGCACTATGCGTTAATATAGTGGATGGCGGCAATGGGGGTAGATCTTTTTTCGCACGACGTTTCCGTCGTGGAACAACTGGTATGAAATTAGCTTCCTCAGATGGCTCTTGCAATCGCAATATCAAGATCTCCTCATCAGGGGATGGAGGGATTAACTGCATGCATCGAAAAACTTCCTCTGGGACATTTGGTAAATCCTCTGTTTGATCATCAGCAGGCAATTCAGTATCTGAAGAGTGTCCCATTTCGCAGTGAGCGGAAACATTTGGTAGTGGAGGTTCCGCACCATCACAGAAAACGTCTACATGCTGGTCAGTTTCACAGTCCTGTATATTGATAGTCTCCGAAGGTGGAATAGTAGTAGCAGGATGTTCTTGGTTTGGCACCTCCACTGACGGAAAAACTGCTGATGTTTCGGTCACTGTTTTCTGCTTGTTGGGTGTCCACCGCTGTGATTTCGGACGAGGTGGAGGAGGTGGCGGTGGCGGTGGCACAGATGACTCATTTTTTCCGGGACATGCGCCTGGCGCATGTCCTAAGCGGCGACATGAAGTACAAAACATTGGGAGATCCTCATAAATCACTTATTGCAGAATAAATCTATTCTTTGCCTGCAAATAAATTTTTTATAGGAGATCTTGAGAGACATCAACCTCAACACAGACTCGAGCAACAGACGGCCTGAGTCCCTCCGTTGTAGCAATATCTAGCTTAATGGGCGAGCCTATTAGGCAAACAATTTCAAACAGTGCTTCACGATGATGTAAATGAATTGGGAGCCCAGGGAATGCAATCCATATGGGTACGATAGGGACATCAGCAGTATGATCAAAATCAACAGTCCATTTGATAATGCGTATATGACAACCAGAATTATGCCATGATTGACGATAGAAACACCGTAAGTAGTCCACTGCATTTTGAAAATTCAACAGAATATGCGTTTGATCAATTAGCGTGATACGCAAATCATGATGAATCCTATCTTCTCAAAAACATCCCGGATAATTTTCAAAGGAGGACGGCCATACCAGAAAGTACCTACCAAAGAATACTTGAAAGGAGCTGCAAGGGCATCAATCTCAGAATCCAAAAATGATATCAATGGGATGCCTTTATATCGAGCGACTGTCTTCGGAGAAATGTCAATGTTGCATGATGAATTTGCACCAGATACAACCGCGGCAAAGGATGGCACGGTTGTTATTGTGATCGCCGGAAAATAAAAAAGTGATCTTTCGGTGGAGATTCAGTAGCGGGCAGGGCAGAAAAACTGAGGATATGCACGGCGTGATGGAAAAGAGGGGATCAAATGGGTGAAGCCGGCAGCAACGGCTAGCGCCGCAAGATCGCCTGTGATCGCCAGAGGAGCAGCAATCAATGTACACATTTTTACATATGAAGTGTGTATATATATATATATATATATATATATATATATATCTTGGTCGAATATATACTTTATTAAAAAGCTTGACTTATGGCAGAGGAATACCATCTTACAGAAAAGCTGTGAACGTCATCGTATGAGAACAAATAGTAAAGATACATGATGAGAGTGAACGGGCAACAATATATGATATGTCATATTAAAACCTTGCCAAGTAAAACCAACCTTGTGGATAAAACCTTAGCAAAGGAAAAAGCGTGCATATTTATATTGTTGCAAGAGTAAATTGCAGTTAGCACCCAAACGTTTGTCACAGAATCCACTTAGCATTTAAACGTTCCGAAACCTCACTTGGCATCCAAACGTGGCCAAAATTGATTCAATTAACACCAAATTACCGGCTGCGACCTTTGACTTTGTAAATGCAACCGTTGACTGACTCATTTAACATTGAAATACCAATTTTACCCCTGAATTTATGTCATTGGGCGGTAAAATGTGGCAACCGTCTTATTCTCCCCCATTCCAGTGACCCAAACCCCCACCGAACAGCTTGGAACATCCGATTTCCCCTCCGTCGGGATCCGTTGGAATATCAGATGCAGGTTTGGTTCAGGAAAAACATCATCTACAATCTGAACAGAATTCACGAAATTTGAATTACAAGAGGTAAAGTTTGAATCTTTGTTCTAGATTAAACGAAACCAATGGATCTTGAAAAGATTCGGATTTAATTTCCGCTCCGTTTATATTGCGTCAAATTCTAACAATTCGATGTCTCCATTTCCAAGCGACTTGGATGCTCTCCTCTGCCACCCACCATCCTCATCCTCTAGTAGTTCTAAAATGCAAGAGCCTCACCGACAGGCCTCACGATTCCGGATCTCGAGATCAACTGCGGGATTCGCCATGCTGCTATTAGTATTGCTGCTCTTGTTCTTTCTCCGTAGCAATCCCAACATTTGCAAACCACTCCTCGCCGGACTCTTTGCCCGTGACCTTGACGGAGACAAACCCCTTATCACTTCTTCCTTTAATGTCGAGAAAAATCCTTGCTTTTTCTCCATTTCCTTGACCAATTCAGGAGAAATTCAGGGACGGGACACTACAACAGATGATTTCTACTGCAAGGAATTTGAGAGAGAAACAGATTTAGGGCTACTGTAGCAAAAGCCCATGTTAGAATATTGCAAATTGGGAAGTGAAGTTCAATAAACTACACTAAAAACTAGAAAATTGGTTTCATGCAGCTAAAGAGTTCAGAGAAAAAAAACAGAGATTTGGGTGATGAAATGAGTTAGAAACGATATGAATATGTGAATGCCAGTGAAAGTTGCTCTGCAATGGCGGATTTTGGTAGGGTTAAAATGGAGAGGGAGGAAGCAAGTGACGAAGAAGTGGGCAAGTGGGTAGTGGGAATGACGTTGATTTTGGGGGGAAAATTTATTTGGCGCTAAAATTTAATGAAACCGGCTGTAGCAGGTCAGCAGCCGGTTTCTGGTGTTAATTGAATCAATTTTGGCCACGTTTGGATGCCAAGTGAGGTTTCGGAACGTTAAAATGCTAAGTGGATTCTGTGACAAACGTTTGGGTGCTAGGTGCAATTTACTCATTGTTGCAACCATAACACTGTACAATACAACCCATAAAATAAAATGACACGCCTATGATACGACACATAGGAGCAATGCTGTAGACGAAGCATAAAATGACCAGCGTGTTATGTATCTGCGTCAGAAGTTGGCCGAAAGGTGGTAAATGAAGTGTCTGTCAATATGGTACCCCGAATATATACAGGAAGAGTTGTCAAATGAGGATAATATGCAACAGTGGAATGCCCCGACGCTGTCTGTGCCAAAAAATGGGCTGCCTGATTAATATCCCTAGGAACATAATGTAACCGTATAGAAGAGGCTTGGAGAAGGACCGTATCCTGTGTAAATCTGGAGCAAGCGTAGCAGCAGTATCCATGAGATGGACTAACTGCTGACAATCAACTTTAACCTCAAGATGTCCCAAACGCGGAATATAATAAGTAAGGGCAAGAAATACTCCAACGTATTATCCGAACAATAGCCCCTCCGCCTGCTGTACATCTGCCAACAGGCGTGTCCGTGTTTAACTTTAATCAGCCTAACGGCGGTTGACACCAACGTATTATCCGAACCCTGTTTGATCAAGTGTATATATATATATGTGTTTATACATGTACAAAATTTGGGAAATTGTATGTTATGGTTGAAAATTTGAAGGGTTACATGGGGAGGGCTGTTGGTCAAGGGTGCATATAGCGTAAGTGTGTGACACAATTTCTGTAGCGCCCCGTACTCGGCTACCCCTCGTACGGTGCATCCGCCGTACCTTCCCTTTCGGAAAAGTACAAAGCGCCGATACTTAACTCATAAAACCCATGGATAAACATGGATTACAAAGTCACGATCTTAACAGGTAGATAAAAATACGGCAGAATTTGAACCTTAATCCAAAAGCGTCAAATCGCGAATACATAGCAAAATTATACAAACTGAATCGATAGCAAACTACACCGCAAAATTATACAAACATTATCCGAAAAGAATCCGAAAGTAGCTAAGTCCCAAAATGTCCCAAAGGCTCATCAAAAGCTTCCATTATCATTCTCTTAACAGCGACTTCAATAACCTATGGGTATGGCACCCTTGGCTCATCATCAATCCACTCGACTTCATTACCTGGATCTGGAGGGAAAAATAAATGGGTGAGCGACAAAGTCGCCAGCAAGTATACAATAACACCGTACAATAAAGAGAAAACGGCATACAAGAATCAAACCCCAATTCCTTAAGTTAAAACATACCTGTTAATACCTTCCCGAAGCATCATACTTAAAATCATATCAACACTTAGCTAAGATCTAAATGTCATTGCTTAGTTAGATTCTACGTGCTATAGCCAAACCTTACTTCTATTAAAAGGTATCATGCATAATGTGTATGAAAATGTGAATGCGATGCCAATGCAACGGGAAACATTCTTTCTCTTCATTTAGACATGCTCATAAAAATACTTGAACTTTCTTTCTTTCTTTTAAATCATGCTCATCATAAAACAAGAGAGTGTGTCAGCCTATTATACCGGGCATGTCAATGCAAGTGCATGGGATGCAACATGGTAAAATGCACCTATAACATCATAAACAACTTTCTTCATGGGCTGAAAAACGATCCAACAGCATGTCCTGTATTGCCTGGCCTCAAAATCAACCTTTTGAGCCTATTTTCCAGAAACTAAAAATATGGACATGCACCACATGATCTTAACTACATTCTATACAAATTTCATGCGATTCCGACAAGCGTAGGTAACCTCAATACAAATAATTTCCAACAAGGGTACAACAGGAATTCTGCTGCACTCTCAACTCCACTCCCTACCTTGTTCTCCATCCATAAACTCATTTTGGGGCTCACTTAGCACCTGGAAATCTTTCCTCTTCCTTTCATGAACAATATCCAAATGCCCATTCACCAAAACAAGTCAAAATAAATACAATACAAGTCATACAAGCACAAAGGGCCAATCTGCCCTGTTTTCCAGAATGTTACACCAAACTTTACCTCAATGGTTTACCACCAAGATCAATAGATAAAATCAATTGCTTTACATGGATACTTAGATCTATGTCTTAAGTACTTCTTGTAAAAATTTCAGGTCAATCCAAGATGTTTAAGGCACTTAAATAATTTTTCTCCCTAAGGTGGTACAACCAGAAACTGTTTTGACCCCTTGATACTAAAAATTCATTTCTGACCAATCCACAAATGATTTTCTAGAAATTCCAACTCCACAATAAAATAGACATGATAAGCTACGACCACACCAAAAATAAGCTCAATCCAACGTTTAGAAGGTCCTTAACTAAGTCCATCAATTTGGCATAAAATCTGTCCAGAACTCTGTTTTCAACCAACATGCATAGAAGTATCCTTTCCTTCCTAATTTTGTTCTTTAGCCTATAATCCAAGTTAATGGTCATTCAATAGACATAATAAGGCTTCCCTATACTAATTCAAGTCCCTTTTTAGCATGTAAAAGTCGTTCATATGGGCTGTTCATTCCTTCTAAACAAAACAGTCCTCTAGTCCAACAATTTTCACATATTAAAATCACTAAAAATGCTAGGTTTCATACCAATCATGTCTCATTCAATATCAAACATAGGGCAGTCCCTAATCCATCACTTTTAACTCTTATTTCAAATTTAAACATGCTTTATATTGCAACATAAGAGGGGTCTATCATCCAACCTTTCAAAACATAAGAAAGGTAACAACTTAGGCATATTTTCACTAAAATCATGTCTTAAGCTTCTAGACATTCAAGTATGCACATAATCACATATATTGTAAGGGGTTAAAGTATACTTGCCTCTTCAAGCTAAAGCTCTTGTCTTTGCTTGGTTATGAAGTGAGATGTGATGAAATCCTTTACCTTCTTCACCTTAAGTATACGGTTTTAAGGAAATGAAATGAAAAGATTAGTCTTTATTCAATAGAGGAAATAGGATAGGTTTGAGGGCTAGAACATCTTACCAAATGAGCTTGGAATGGAGATTCAAGCATCACAATATGTCACCACCTAAGAAAGTTGATGGCTTTCACCTATTTACACCATAAAACCCACGGTTTTGGGTATGAAGAAAGGGAGTTCATGTGAGCTTCATTCTTTACCAAAATGAGAATTCTCTTAGGGAAACTTGGAACAAGACTTACCTAGATGTCTTCTTGAGTCTTGAAGTTGAAGTTAAACTCCTATCCTTCAAGATGTTGGGCCCGAAATATTTGTGAGAGTAAGAGGAAATTTTGCTAAGTGTTGCTTGGCTTGCTTGGGAAGAATTTCTAGATGATTGTAAGATGTTGTCTTGCAAAATTTAAAAACCTAGGAGAGGAGGGGGCTTGGCCGATTTTGGAGGGAGAATAGGGAGGGTTAGGGTTTTTCTTAAGGTTAAGTTAGTATAACCTTGGTTACTTTATTCAACTATAGTTACTTTTGGGCTAACTCAAGTTACTTTATCAAATCATGGTTATCTTAACCTTGGTTTAAGGGAAGAGTAACCATGGTAGGTTTTGAAATCCTCCATGGTTAATTAGGCATGATGGCCGATTTTTAGGTTGGGGTCTTTATGACCTCAACCACACTTCTTCCTTCTTTAATGAGTTGTCTTACTTGTTCCTTAAATGCATGTCTATTTTGTTTTCTATTTATTCTTTGCATGATAACTTCTTGTCTTATTATTTTAACTAATAAAATTGGCTAGAGATTTCTAGAACATCTCTATGTATAGGCGGAAATTTTTAGGCTTCTTGGGCTATTTGATATTTCTTGTAACTTTAATTCATATACTATATTGTTTCCTATAATTTATTGTAATTCTAAGATTAGCATATGTATGTATACATATATATATACACGCATAGGTGTACTATGTGTTATACATTCCATACGCATATATCATATACACGCACATACATACCTAGTGATGTGTATGGTTTATATATCCCTATATTTCATGTACCGCTTCAATAGTATTTAAGTAAAAAGAGTTGAGTGGACTTAAGTAACATGTGCTTAGGAAATCATTGCTTTCATTCCGTCTCATATTCATAGTTTTCATGTACATGATCATTGGGGTACAACATCCTTCCCCCCCTTCAACAAAGTTTCGTCCTCGAAACTTATGAACTGTCAAAGAGATAGGGGTACTTTTGCTTCATGCCTTCCTCTAACTCCCAAGTGGCCTCATCAACTGAATGGTTCTTCCATTGCATCTTGACCATAGGAATAGACTTATTTCTCAATGATTTCACTTCCCTATCAATTATCCTTTTGGGTTCCTCAACATATGATATATCAGCTTCAATCCTCAAAGGTTGCTCATCCATAATATGGCTCGAATCATGCACATACTTACGCAATTGAGATATATGAAACACATTGTGTAATTGAGACAACGATGGTGGTAGTGCAAGTCTATAAGCAACTTCTCCAATCCTTTCCAAGATCTCAAATGGTCCAATGAATCTAGGACTAAGTTTACCTTTAATTCCGAACCGCTTTACTCCTTTTGATGGGGATACCTTCAAGAATATCTTATCTCCTACTTGAAACTCAAGTGGTCGACGTCTTACGTCGGCCCACGCCTTGCTTCTATCCTGAGCAGCCTTCAATCTTTGTCTTACAATCATAACCTTTTCCTTGGTTTGCTCCACTAAGTCAGGTCCTGTGAAAATCTTATCTCCAATCTCATCCCAATACAATGGCGATCGACATTTTCTTCCATAAAGAGCTTCATAAGGAGCCATTCCAATAGATCTGTGATAGCTGTTATTGTATGAAAACTCAACCAACTTCAAACTCTTATCCCAGCTACCTCCAAAGTCCAACACACAAGCACGCAACATGTCCTCCAATGTTTGAATTGTTCTCTCTGATTGACCGTCAGTCTGGGGATGAAAACCTGAACTCATGCGAACTTTTGTACCCATCGCTTTCTGAAATGCCGTCCAAAACCTTGATGTGAAGCGGGGGGTCTCGGTCACAAACTATGCTCATAGGAACTCCATGCAAACATACAATCTGATCAACATACATAGAAGCCAACTTTTCCATGGGTGCTTAATCGACATCGCCATGAAATGAGCACTCTTCGTCAGACGATCCACAACAACCTAAATAGTGTCATATCCACTTCTTGTCTTAGGTAAATCGGTCACAAAATCCATAGCGATGTGATCCCACTTCCACTCAGGCACCTCAAGTGGTTGCAATAATCCAGCTGGCCTCTGATGTTCTGCTTTGACTTTCTGACATACAAGACATTTCTCAACAAACTCTGCTATCTGATTCTTCATTCCTGGCCACCAAAACTTTTGCTTCAAGTCATGATACATCTTATTTGCTCCTGGGTGAATAGAAAATCGAGAATTATGGGCTTCCTGAAGCACTTCACTTCTTATCGCATCATCATTAGGCACACACAATCGACCTCTAAACCACAAACTGCTGTCACTACGGACTTCAAAATCGTCAGATGGCTTCTCCTTCAGCTTGCTCTTAACTTTCATCAATGCATCATCCTTATCTTGAGTCTCCTTAATCCTACCGATCAAAGAAGGAACCGCTACTAACTTTGCAAGTACGTCGGAAATCGAATCCACTTCTTCCAGACCAAACTCTTCCATATCACGCTGTAGAGGTGGTTGACGGGGATGACTCGTCTTACGACTCAAAGCATCAGCAACTCTATTAGCTTTACCTGGATGATACTGAATAGAGATGTCATAATCCTTGATCAACTCAAGCCATCGCCTTTGGCGCATATTCAGCTCCTTTTGAGTGAAGAGGTATTTCAAACTCTTATGATCCGTGAAGATCTCACAATTCTCTCCATACAGATAATGACGCCAAATCTTCAGAGAAAATACAACTGCTGCAAGCTCAAGGTCATGTACTGGATAATTCTGCTCAAACGGCTTAAGCTGGCGAGACGCATATGCAATCACACGCCCATTCTGCATAAGAACACAACCCAATCCATTCTTGGAAGCATCACTATAGATCACAAACTGTTCTTCTGAAATGGGTTGAGCCAAAACTGGTGCAGACGTCAACCTTGCCTTCAGCTCAGAAAAGCTACTTTCACAATCCTCATTCCATACAAATTTTGTCTTCTTCTGAGTCAATCTAGTGAGTGGCATAGCTATCCTTGAAAATCCTTCAACAAACTTGCGGTAGTAACTGGCCAGTCCGAGAAAACTCCTTACTTCAGTGACATTGGTCGGTCTCGGCCACTCAGTAATTGCCTCAATCTTTCTGGGATCAACCGAAATCCCATTTTCAGTAATAATATGGCCCAGAAATGACACACTATGCAACCAAAACTCACATTTACTGAATTTTGCATAGAGCTGATGCTTTCTTAGAATACCAAGTATTGTCCTCAGATGGGTTGTATGAGTTTCCTCATCAGGCAAATAAATTAGGATATCGTCAATAAAGACAACCACATACTTATCCAACTGGTCCCGAAACACCCGATTCATAAGATCCATAAACGCTGCAGGGGCGTTGGTCAGTCCAAAAGGCATCACGAGAATCATAATGTCCATATCTCGTCCTGAATGCTGTCTTAGGAATATCCTCAGCTCTTATCTTCAATTGAAAATATCCAGATCTTAGGTCCACTTTGCTAACACACCCGAGCTCCCTGCATTAGGATACTTTAGATATTATTCATGATTATTATATTGAAATAAGACTTGGTAATTACTGACCCGAAGCTGGTCGAACAGATCGTCGATCCGAGGCAACGGATACTTATTCTTCACGGTGATCTTGTTGAGTTCCCGATAATCAATACACAGCCGCATACCTCCATCCTTCTTCTTTACAAATAAAACTGGGGCACCCCATGGTGACACACTTGGACGAATCAACTTCTTTTCCAATAACTCATGCAATTGCTCTTTTAGTTCCTTCAGCTCAGCGGGTGCCATGCGGTAAGGAGCTTTAGAAATGGGCTCAGCTCTGGGGATGAGGTTTATCTCAAAAGAAATTTCTCGATCAGGGGGAAGTCCTGGTAGTTCCTCTGGAAAGACATCAAGAAACTCTTGAACTACTGGAACTTGCGAAATGTCCACCGCTGCCTGCTCGGCGCTAAGAGCATGAACAAGATAGCCTTGACATCCCTTTCGCAACGCTTGACGGGCACGAGCTACATTCACAAAAATATTCTTTGACTTCTTCAACTTGGGACCTCCTTGAAATGATACTTCCTCTTGCTCCGGGGCTCTAAAGTGACTTTCTTCTGATTGCAGTCAATATGGGCATGGTTCTTAGACAACCAGTCCATACCAAGAATAATGTCAAAGTCACTCATAGCGATCGGGATCAGATCAGCCGCGAACTGATGGTCATCGAGCTCGACCGTGCAATTCTTATACAGATAATGAGACGTAAGTACTTGATCACCAGCGGCTTGGATTCGATAGGGTGATTTCAGCCGGATGGGATTATGGTCTAATCCCTTTGCAAATTTCTTAGATATAAAGGAGTGGCTGGCGCCACTATCAAACAACGCATTTGCGGGCATATAACATACAAGAATAGCGCCTGAATCATGCAAAGCTTTAACTACGCAGCAATATAATATTTATCAAATTAGCATTGCATAATTTTAAATCATACTAGCCACGACGTCTCCAGCTTCCTCAACTGCAGCATCGGTCATCACATGCACATGCGCATTCGAGCGCTGACGTTGGTTCCTCTGCTCCTGACCACCACGCTTACGACAATCTCTCAGAACATGCCCAGTCTTTCCACATCCAAAACAAGCAGCTCCCTTATCAGGACAATCCCTAATTATATGACAAGTCTTGCCGCAACCAAAGCACTTACCAGCTTGTACATAGCACTCGCCCAAATGATTCTTCTGACAATGGGGACACATGGGAATGGCCTGCTGCTGCTGTCCTTGATTTCCTTGATTATTTCTTTGATTATTCTGATTCTGCCCACGGCGCTGTCCACGATTCTGATTTCTTCTTTGGTTCTGATTCTGCTGTCTACCTTGCCTCCCATGAAAATTCTGTCTAGTCATTTTCCTTGCTCCTTTATCATCGGAAGTGTCCCTTCCTCTTTTCTGGCCCACCGTCGTCGCGACGAATGATATCCTTCTCGATCCGATAACATGCATCAACGAGCGCCTCAAAATCAGCAGAGATAACATTTACCAACCAAGTGCGAATCCTTGGGTTCAGCCCACTCTCAAACTTCACGATCTTAGATTCCTCATCATTCATCGTAGCCGGAGAAAATCTACCCAAAGCCAGAAACTTGCTCACATATTCAGAAACAGTCATACCAGGTTCTTGCTTCAACATTTCAAAATCATGCCTCTTTTGCATCTTTACTGACGGGGGAAAATAAAACTTGTTGAACTCTTGGATGAATCTCTCCCATGGAATAGGTCGGGGCAAAGGTTGCAGCTTAACCTTCCACCACTGGTTCGCCTCACCAAGGAGGAAAGGTCTCACAGCTTGGGTTTTCATATTATCAGGGGCTCCATTCAGTTCAAAACAATTCTCCACTTCATCTAGCCATTTTTCAGCCATATCGGGGTCAGGCTTGCCTTCAAAAGGCGGCACATTCGCTCGCTTGAGCTTCTCAAAGTAATACTGCGCATCTCTTATCTGTTCATAAGGAGGAGGAGGGGCAACTTGCTGAATCATTCCCTGGCCAATCTGAGTTACGGTCTGACAGAATGCTTGGAAATCCGGAATAAGAAGTGGCACTTGCGGAAGAGGGTTTCCTTGAGCTGGTGGGGGATTTTCATTCTGCGGTGGAGGAGGAGGCGGTGGATTCTGATTCTGAGGAGGAGGTGGAGGGACTTGATCTTGAGGTTGTGGAGGGTTTGGTTCGGGTGCATGGGCAGCATCTCTGCGAGGTCTACCACGAGTCCGAACCATCTGTATACGGAGCAGAAAGATATATATATGTATATGACTGACTGATTTTAGACATGCTTAGGAAAAAAAAAGAATTTAAAGCAGGAAAAATAGGCAACATATCAGGCTAGCAGATCAACCAGGGGACCCTATTTCCAATCTAAGTTGTCTAAGCTACTGCCATCTCTTTCCTAAGATCATGACTTAAGTCTAAGATCAATTCTTAGATTTATAAGATCAGAACTTAGCTTCTGCGTTCTGCCCGAATCTAGAACCTCTGTCTCTGATACCACCTGTAGCGCCCCGTACTTGGCTACCCCTCGTACGGTGCACCCGCCGTACCTTCCCTTTCGGAAAAGTACAAAGCATCGATACTTAACTCATAAAACCCATGGATAAACATGGATTACAAAGTCACGATCTTAACAGGTAGATAAAATAACGGCAGAATTTGAACCTTAATCCGAAAGCGTCAAATCGCGAATACATAGCAAAATTATACAAACTGAACCGATAGCAAACTACACCGTGGAATTATACAAACATTATCCGAAAAGAATCCGAAAGCAGCTAAGTCCCAAAATGTCCCAAAGGCTCATCAAAAGCTTCCATTATCATTCTCTTAACAGCGACTTCAATAACCTATGTGTATGACATCCTTGGCTCATCATCAATCCACTCGACTTCATTACCTGGCTCTGGGGGGAAAAATAAATGGGTGAGCAACAAAGTCGCCAGCAAGTATACAATAACACCGTACAATAAAGAGAAAACGGCATACAAGAATCAAACCCCAATTCCTTAAGTTAAAACATACCTGTTAATACCTTCCCGAAGCATCATACTTAAAATCATATCAACACTTAGCTAAGATCTAAATGTCATTGCTTAGTTAGATTCTACGTGCTATAGCCAAACCTTACTTCTATTAAAAGGTATCATGCATAATGTGTATGAAAATGTGAATGCGATGCCAATGCAACGGGAAACATTCTTTCTCTTCATTTAGACATGCTCATAAAAATACTTGAACTTTCTTTCTTTCTTTTAAATCATGCTCATCATAAAACAAGAGAGTGTGTCAGCCTATTATACCGGGCATGTCAATGCAAGTGCATGGGATGCAACATGGTAAAATGCACCTATAACATCATAAACAACTTTCTTCATGAGCTGAAAAACGATCCAACAGCATGTCCTGTATTGCCCGGCCTCAAAATCAACCTTTTGAGCCTATTTTCCAGAAACTAAAAATATGGACATGCACCACATGATCTTAACTACATTCTATACAAATTTCATGCGATTCCGACAAGCGTAGGTACCTCAATACAAATAATTTCCAACAAGGGTACAACAGGAATTCTGCTGCACTCTCAACTCCACTCCCTACCTTGTCTCCATCCATAAACTCATTTTGGGGCTCACTTAGCACCTGGAAATCTTTCCTCTTCCTTTCATGAACAATATCCAAATGCCCATTCACCAAAACAAGTCAAAATAAATACAATACAAGTCATACAAGCACAAAGGGCCAATCTGCCCTGTTTTCCAGAATGTTACACCAACTTTACCTCAATGGTTTACCACCAAGATCAATAGATAAAATCAATTGCTTTACATGGATACTTAGATCTATGTCTTAAGTACTTCTTGTAAAAATTTCAGGTCAATCCAAGATGTTTAAGGCACTTAAATAATTTTTCTCCCTAAGGTGGTACAACCAGAAACTGTTTTGACCCCTTGATACTAAAAATTCATTTCTGACCAATCCACAAATGATTTTCTAGAAATTCCAACTCCACAATAAAATAGACATGATAAGCTACGACCACACCAAAAATAAGCTCAATCCAACGTTTAGAAGGTCCTTAACTAAGTCCATCAATTTGGCATAAAATCTGTCCAGAACTCTGTTTTCAACCAACATGCATAGAAGTATCCTTTCCTTCCTAATTTTGTTCTTTAGCCTATAATCCAAGTTAATGGTCATTCAATAGACATAATAAGGCTTCCCTATACTAATTCAAGTCCCTTTTTAGCATGTAAAAGTCGTTCATATGGGCTGTTCATTCCTTCTAAACAAAACAGTCCTCTAGTCCAACAATTTCACATATTAAAATCACTAAAAATGCTAGGTTTCATACCAATCATGTCTCATTCAATATCAAACATAGGGAAGTCCCTAATCCATCACTTTTAACTCTTATTTCAAGTTTAAACATGCTTTATATTGCAACATAAGAGGGGTCTATCATCCAACCTTTCAAAACATAAGAAAGGTAACAACTTAGGCATATTTTCACTAAAATCATGTCTTAAGCTTCTAGACATTCAACTATGCACATAATCACATATATTGTAAGGGGTTAAAGTATACTTGCCTCTTCAAGCTAAAGCTCTTGTCTTTGCTTGGTTATGAAGTGAGATGTGATGAAATCCTTTACCTTCTTCACCTTAAGTATACGGTTTTAAGGAAATGAAATGAAAAGATTAGTCTTTATTCAATAGAGGAAATAGGATAGGTTTGAGGGCTAGAACATCTTACCAAATGAGCTTGGAATGGAGATTCAAGCATCACAATATGTCACCACCTAAGAAAGTTGATGACTTTCACCTATTTACACCATAAAACCCACGGTTTTGGGTATGAAGAAAGGGAGTTCATGTGAGCTTCATTCTTTACCAAAATGAGAATTCTCTTAGGGAAACTTGGAACAAGACTTACCTAGATGTCTTCTTGAGTCTTGAAGTTGAAGTTAAACTCCTATCCTTCAAGATGTTGGGGCCGAAATATTTGTGAGAGTAAGAGGGAATTTTGCTAAGTGTTTCTTGGCTTGCTTGGGAATAATTTTCTAGATGATTGTAAGATGTTGTCTTGCAAAATTTAAAAACCTAGGAGAGGAGGGGGCTTGGCCGATTTTGGAGGCAGAATAGGGAGGGTTAGGGTTTTCTTAAGGTTAAGTTAGTATAACCTTGGTTACTTTATTCAACTATAGTTACTTTTGGGCTAACTCAAATTACTTTATCAAATCATGGTTATCTTAACCTTGGTTTAAGGGAAGAGTAACCATGGTAGGTTTTGAAATCCTCCATGGTTAATTAGGCATGATGGCCGATTTTTAGGTTGGGGTCTTTATGACCTTAACCACACTACTTCCTTCTTTAATGAGTTGTCTTACTTGTTCCTTAAATGCATGTCTATTTTGTTTTCTATTTATTCTTTGCATGATAACTTCTTGTCTTATTATTTTAACTAATAAAATTGGCTAGAGATTTCTAGAACATCTCTATGTATAGGCCGAAAGTTTTAGGCTTCTTGGGCTATTTGATATTTCTTGTAACTTTAATTCATATACTATATTGTTTCCTATAATTTATTGTAATTCTAAGATTAGCATATGTATGTATACATATATATATACACGCCTAGGTGTACTATGTGTTATACATTCCATACGCATATATCATATACACGCACATACATACCTAGTGATGTGTATGGTTTATATATCCCTATATTTCATGTACCGCTTCAATAGTATTTAAGTAAAAAGAGTTGAGTGGACTTAAGTAACATGTTCTTAGGAAATCATTGCTTTCATTCCGTCTCATATTCATAGTTTTCATGTACATGATCATTGGGGTACAACAATTTGAATAGACGTATGAATCATAATCGATGGAATTATATGATTTTATGTACGAATAAATTAGTGAATCGGTGTCAATTTTGTGGAAGAAGTGGGTCGAGAGAAGTTTGTGCGCATATATACGTGTATATGCACATGTATGGACGTTAGCATATATACATGTATATGTACATGGGTGAGATTCGGTTTTTGGCCTTTTTAGTAATTTTGAATAACTTTTGCACTTGGAAAACAATTTTGGAAAATTTGCATTCATAATTTTGAAAATTCACCCTTATAATGGAAATATATGGGTAAGCCAGGTTGATTCCTATTATGGTTATCAAGCGCTGTAGATGTGACTACCTCGTCAGGGAGAGGGTTTCTGTATGCTTGTTTTGATTGCTGCAGATATAACTACCTTG
>AP025044.1:29478220-29504106 GCA_036186865.1 Eustoma russellianum | reverse complement strand
ACTACCTCGTCAGGGAGAGGGTTTCTGTATGCTTGTTTTGATTGCTGCAGATATAACTACCTTGTCAGAGACAGGGCTTGAGTATGCATTTTTGGGCCTGAGCGTAACTCCCTAGTATGGGACAGGATGCAAACGCATATATTTGGTGCTATAGACGTAATGACCTAGTCTGGAACAGGGTGTTTATAGCATATTTGGTTTTTGGAGGAATCAATTTGTAAGTCTTACGGTATAAGTCACTTGTAAGGAAAGTTTGGACTTTGGACCGATTTAGCCGGATTTTGACTAATTTGACTTTGGACTTTGGACCGGCTGAATTGGATTTGAAAATTTGGAATTTTGAAACTTTGGATATATGGAAAATTTTAGAAACTTGGCATTGCATCGTTTGGAAATTTTCATCACGTTTTGGCTTGGACTAACTTTTGCTTGGCTATTGTTTGGTTTGACTTGGTTATTGGTTTATTTCATTGTATGTCTTTGTTGGGTCTAATTGTTATATTTGTTTTGGATGTTATCGGTAAAACTGTAAAATCATTGGCGAATGAGAAGCGTGTTATTTTCTGTATTGTTATTTACTGTTAATACACTTGCTTCTCCGTGTATGATCCCATGGTAAATATGTGAAGGTTACTTGCTGGGCAAAGTGTTGCTCATACCATTCTTTATCATTTTCTTTCAGATGATCAGGAGTACGATTTAGTATAGTTGAGGAGGATGCCGAGTGAGGATATTGAACGTGTCTAGCTGGACTGAGTATACTTTCTAACATTCGGATTAGATCTTGTGGGTTTGAAGTTCATGTACTTATGAGAGACTTAGACATTTACTTTTGATGTATTAGCTACCATTGTTCAGACCATTGTACGTTACTTATTATTGATGATGATTTTGAGCTTTTGTTCTGACTTCTGCTGACATTGAATTGCATCATGTTGCTGACGTGTTTTTATATCGATTTCGACGTCTTGTATCTTCCTTAGCAAAATACGACAGGTGAGTCGTTCCAAGTGCTAACGCTCAGGACGGGTCGCTACACAAGGTAATAAGAATATTTGAAGAAAAATTTGCAAAAGAAATGTAAGTAGTGGATGGAGGGAGACACTTCCTTTTTTCCCTAGAGTTTCCCGTGGTATATGGATGGAGAAAAAGGTGAAAGACCTTTCTTGTCAAGTCTTGGAGTGGAGGGGAGAGGTGAGGAATCTTGTAAGTATTGCATGAAAGACGATTGGGTGAACAAGACTTTCTTCTTCTTTTGTTCCTCTTCCCTTTCAGTCGAGAGTTTAAAAAGAATAATAGGGAGGGAAACTATATCATTAGGCTTGGCTGGGGAGAGAATGAGGTGATGGATGAAATTGTAAGAAAATGATGACATGTAAGAAAAGCAGTCTCTTTTTCCCACTTATGCATGTCTTCCTTCTATGCACATTCATTTGTCCTCCTTACACCATATGACACTCTTACAAGATAGGACAAGTAAGAAGACTTTTCTCTCTCCCATGTGCATGGTCCCCTACCCCTTGTCCTCCTTTCTTTTATTTTTTATATTTTTGTTTCCCTTCTTATGCCTAATAAATTATTCCATGTCTTGTTTTATTTTTTATTTTTCTTTAATTGAAATAAGGACATGTGTCTTGGTTTTCTTTTTCTTTTTCTTAATTCCTAAATAAAAGATGTACCATGTTGTATGTGCCTATTTGATTATTCTTATACCTATTAAGGCACGTTAATAGTTCTTAAATTTTATTTAGGGGTACCCTTATACACATAGTATACTAAGTGCATTTCAACGATCGCACTCTAATTCCATCGAGATTCCTTTTTGTTCTCTTTTCTACTCGCCCAGGGCACAGGTTGTAACAACATTAGCATGGAATGGATCATGAAATGTTATTTGGATATGGAATGGATTGGCAGGGAACATTACATTTTATGGACATATATTATCATGGAATTACATTATGGACATGGATACTTCATGAATATAAATTATCATGGAAATGCATTATGGACGTATATCAGAATTATACACATTATAGGGATTATCATGGAATATCATATAGAATGGATTATCATGTATGATTAATGGATATGGAATAACATGGAAAAACTATTTGAATATGTAGTGAAAAAAAGAAAACATATGGATTTACATTGGGAATCAGATCTATAGGAATATGGATTTGAATTGGGAATTATATGGACATTTATAAACATATAAGTTAATTAGAAACTGTACGGGATGGGTTTAAAATGGATTCGTAAATTAATTGGAACATCATGCGTAGGGATTTAAATATTGATGAATGTGTCTAAATTTTACTTGTGAAAGGGAGATGGATAATTATGTTCTTTATGCTTGTATTATTATTTGGAACCTCGTCTCCACATATTTAATTCCATGGTGGGTCTAAGGGGACCACCTTTGGGCGATGCATATCATCGCTCATACTTGTTGTTCAA
This sequence comes from Eustoma russellianum, assembly GCA_036186865.1. Lineage (NCBI taxonomy): Eukaryota > Viridiplantae > Streptophyta > Magnoliopsida > Gentianales > Gentianaceae > Eustoma > Eustoma russellianum. The sequence continues at coordinate 29,501,643 of AP025044.1, read as the reverse complement.
ATAATTTGCAGAGAACATGGAGTACGATACAGGTTTTATAGAGTACAAGCCACGGATAGAATACCTTTGCTCGGGGAAGTATGTCAGGAGGTTTTGTTTATATAGATAGATGATTATGTATTTAGAGCATTTTGTGGTTTTGGGACATTATGGTTTGTATGGAGTTATGATGGATTGCAGTTGAGTGCATGTCAATGTAAATGTTTTATCTTTATATTGCTTCCGCTATATCGAGTTGAGCTTATGTGCTGACATGCACATGAAAGGTATCGACGCTGTAGAGAAAAGGGGGTTTGAGTCATTTCAAAATAAGTGACTTAAATCCATGATATATATACAAACGTGTACATGTATGCATGATACTTTGCTATTACTTGCCTTATTTAGCTTACATATAATGTTGCCGGACTAACGAGCCATGAAGCGTTAAAGCTTACATCATATGGCAAACATTTGTTGTGTTTATACTATTTTCAGGTGCCACCATTAATGAACTAAACTAGTTCATTAAGTGAAGTACTTAGTTTATTAAACTAAGTAGTTCATTAAAGGAAGCCACATTTGGAAAAGGCACAAAGGCAACAAAGCTAAGGAAGGAAAGTTTTCTCCTCCTCCCCTCTTTAATGTGACACGCCACACATACATATATTACATATATTTTCAGATTTTTTAAGAAAAGGCACATACACATGTATTCCAACGTACTACCGACACGTTATATATTTTACGTACGTACGTTAACGTCACACCACTATACTTAACTCATATTTATGAGTATATTCAGGTCTTATATAATATGATATAAGATATGGTGATGACAAATCAAATACGACACGATAAAAGGTTCTAAACTGAAAATTATCGTATCAGACGAATACCGAAACATCGCCAACGTGTCATGTACTTGCCATAAATAAATGGCCAGCCCCTATACTTCAAAATTCCATAAAACTTTCGTGGGTTACATGAAAAATTCAGCCAAAAATACTTTCCATGTTGGCACACACAAATCACCCCACATTAAGGCCAAAATGTGAAGATTCCAAGTTTAATTTTGTCACATGTTAATGGTACCACTTTAGACTAGCCAAGTGCTGAGATTTAAAGTATATATTATATATATTATGTATAACATAATATATATAACATGTGCAAAAGTTGGAATTTAAATTAGAGAAAAATCGGGTAATCGATAAATATCGAAAATTCAGTTTTCTACGCACACAACACATGGAACGTTTTTGGTACATCATATGACACGTATCTAGAAACTTTTTACATATGTTATACATCTTAAAGTGTTATAGAAAATTAAATTAAGGGCTGATTGGAATATAACATGTGTGTATTATTAAATGTGCATTATTTTACAAAGTTAGCAAAAATAAATTTCAGCACATGCACATACATATCCAACGCCACCTACAGCTGAGATGGAGCTTATTTGGAGCCTTGTTGGCATATTGATTGGTCAAGAATCAACCATACAATGTTGTTGAATTAAAGAGAGAAGCTACAAATGGTAAGAATTCAAAATTTGTCTCTCTTATATCACATGCTGAAAATTTCAGCATGCTAAACAAGCTGGCCGATTTTTGTGACATTTATGTGATATATTTCATCGTCTTTAATTGTGTGATTGATTGGAAGAAGAAATAGAAATGATTTGAATATTATTTAAATTAATAAAGTGTGATATTTTATATATCACACATGCTGAAAATTTTTTAGCATGGGTGAAACATATGGTGGCCGAATATATGAGCTAAAAAGTGTCCATATTCATTTCTCATGTGATAGGAATAATTACCATCAATTGGTGATTCATTTTTTTAAAGAAAAATCAAAGTAAAATTGGCATCAATTTGAACAAAATGGAATGATTCACATGCTGAAAATTCAGCATGGCAATGTTACATTATGGCCGAAATTTTGTCTTAGAAAGGAAGGGCTTTTTGTCTTGCAATTTATGTGATATATCTTATGATTTATGGAAGTTATTTTGTGATGATTTTGGCACATGTTTAAGTGTAATTCTCAGATTTTTCCAAGTCATCAATGATGACAACATTCATCCAATAAGAAGGTGCCAAGTGAGCGAAGCCTAAATGATCATCCAATAAGAAGATGCCAAGTAAGCAAGACCTTGTCACAATGATGTCTTACATCCTCCCAATGACTTAGAAGATAATTTTCAAGAGGGGGAGACACTCACAAGGGGACGGCTGCAACATCATTAAAAGGAAAGAGGTTGAGCAAAAACAAAAACAAGAACAAGCATTGCAAATCAAAGTGATCAAAAAGCCTAGCTCTTCTTCTTCTACATTCTCTTTCTTTCTTTCTTCTTGTAAGCCTATTGTATTCATATTCTTCAATCTTGAATAGGCTTGACATAGACCACCACTCATTAGTTGGTGTGTAACTCCATCAACCCTGTGGTAAGGTGTATTGCGTGTGTGTGATTAGTGTGAACCAAGGAAGGTGTTCCATGAAGACTGGAGTAGGTTGTTTATAACCGAACCAGCATAAAATTCTTGGTGCCATTTACTTTCTGCATTTACTTTTCAGTTACTGCACTGATTACCCTTCTTGTTTGCATTCGTAAAAATAGTTAACGAATTTCAAAAATCACGAAAATTTCCAAAAATATACTCACACGTTCTAGAGTTAATTTGGCACAAGTTTCAACCCTTTTGGATAAGTATAAGTCAATCAAACATCAAAAGTTCTGAGACTAGTGCAGTCTGATTTTCAGACTTGCAAAGGTTGAGACTTTGATTGTAGTTGACCTAATTCCCAAAAGAATTTTGCAAAACTGTTTCTACACATTTAAATATAGTATATAAGGAGTTAGTGGTTAAATTTTCAGAGCTTTTGGACGTTCACACAAATAGGAATAAATTTTTCAAAACCATCTACCGTTTCTGGCAGATTCGAGCAATCTGAGTACCAACGGTTTTTGAAGGGGTTAAAGGTTGAATTTAATTTGAAATTTTTAGGGGACCCTCATAACATCTGAGGATAAGTTCTCTCAAAATTTCAGAATTTTTGGAGACCTCTAACCTGGTTTTAAAAATGTTTTAAAATTGGTTCTGAAAACAGAATCTGTTTTCAGAAGTACAATTGTTTAGGTTCAAACAAATTTTGAAAGCCACACTTTCCGCACCATCTATTCAACCCCCCTTCTAGTGGTGCCTTGCATATCCTACAAGTGGTATCAGAGAGCAGGAACACTCACTTCAAGGAATCCAACAATTCAGTGAGATGGCAACCACAAATCTCAAAACCGAGCAAGAAGGTATGTCGAGCCAAAGGCCTCCACTTTTTGACGGTGAGTCGTTTATTCAGTGGAAACTTAGAATGAAGCTTTTTCTTATGGCTATAGATATAGATCTTTGGTCAATCATTGAAGATGGTCCCTATGTCCCATCTAAGGTATCCACCGTAGACGGAGTCACACTAGAAGTTGTTAAAACTAGACAAGAATATACGAGTGATGATAAAAAGAAACTTAGTATGAATGCTAGGGCTATGCAATTGCTTCTAAACAGATTAAGTAAAAGTGAGTGTTATGTGTCAAACTGTTCGAGTGCACAAGAAATGTGGAGGATACTAGAAATGAGACACGGAGGCACGAGTCAAGTAAAAGAGTCAAAAATAAACATGCTTATGTCCACACTTGAGTCGTTTAAATTATTGCCTAATGAGTCTATTGTTGATATGGATCTTTGTTTGACTAACATTTACAACTCTCTTGAGTCTCTTGGTAAAGCTTTTACCACGCAGGAAAAGGTACAGAAAGTCCTACGAAGCCTTCCATCCGAATGGGATCCTAAAGTGACGGCTATAGAAGAAAGCAAGGAAACTAAGTCAATAAAGTGGAAGAATTAATCGGATCGCTTAAAGTTTATGAGAATAAACTCACCATACGGAAATCGGAGTCATCTAAACAAGGTAAAGCTATTGCTTTTAAATCAAATGAATACGTCTCCCCTTCCTCCGATCACGTAGATGATAGTGATTCTGAAACGGATAACGATGACTTAATTCTATTGGCTAAAGGCTTAAGGAAATTTATGAGAAGGTCATTTAGAAACAAAAATAAGGGTACTACAACCAATAGAAATAAAAACAATTCAAATGATAAAGACGTTAAATGTTATGAATGTGGCAAACTCGGACACTTATCATATGACTGCCCCAATAAAAAAAGCAAACAAATAAATACCCTGACAAGGAGCGGAACAAAAATAGACTCGTCTCAGAACCCAAACAAAGGAAATGTGCTCTAAAGGCCTCCACCTGGAGTGATTCATCTGATTCTGAAACTGAGACAGAAGAGGAGACTGCACAAGTATGCTTTGCATCCAAAGCATCTAATGAGGTATCATCTGACTCTGACTCTGACTCTGAACCCTCTTATGAAGATATTTTTAGTCAGTATTTAGAACTGCATAAATTCACTAAGACTCTCGCTAAGGAAAAGAAGCGATTAATTGAAGACAAGAAACTGTTAGAATCTTCTAACGAGAATCTTGTCGCTCAATTAAGCGATTCAAAGAAAGAGTCATCATGTGTCATTACTGCATTAAAGACAGAGATTTCATCATTGACCACTCAAAATAATGAAATGAAATCCGAGATTTCAAGTTTGAAATCAAGGAATACCGATTTAGAGAAAATGATGAAACAGTTTGATACGGGGTCCAACATGCTGCATCGCATTATATTATCACAAAAGCATGACAGCGACAAAACGGGTTTGGGATACGTTGATACAAATGAAGTATCAAGCAAACCAACCAAGTTTGTGGTGTCTAAGAAAGTAGACACCCCTAAGCCTCAAGTGGCGTCTAAGATGACGCATAAGGCGCCCCTTTCCTCATCACGCCCCAATTCTTCTTCATATCATGTGAAATATAACTTTGTACCATATAGATATGAAAAGAAAAGAACAATGCATACACGAAATTCATATCATCCACGCACTACGCATACACATACAAGGACATATCAAAAACGTCCTTCATTTAGTGAGTACAGAGGAGTCCTTGGGCAAAGGCCCAAAGTGCATGCACCACATGTCTACTATATCGCACCTTCATCTACATTCTTGCCATTTGATAGACCGAGAAAGGATCACCCAAGTATGGGTACCGAAAGGTACTTTTACCAAGAGGTGATTAACTAACTCGAAAGGACCCAAAGTTAAAAGGGTACCTAAATCATCTTTGCACATTGCAGGGAGCCCACACATCGAAAGATACATCTATTAAGTGGTTCCTTGACAGTGGATGCTCGAGACACATGACGGGTGACCTGAGCCTGTTCACCAAACTAAAGAAGGTCACAAAAGGCGGATCCGTGACCTTTGGAGACAACAACGAAGGCAAGATCATCGGAAAAGGTACGATTGGAGATCCAAATACTCTTCAAATCTCCAACTTCTTTTTGGTAAGCAACTTATCTTACAGTCTTCTTAGCATTTCTCAATTTTTTGACAATGGTTTTAATGTGTGTTTTACTCACCCTTATTGCAACATAATAAACAAAAATGGAGAAACCGTTTTAAAAGGAAAACGAGAAGGTAATATTTTTACGCTTTCTATGGATGATGTAGTAGACGCTAAAGCTAAGTGTTTTATGTCAAATGAACCCAATGTGAATTTATGGCATAGACGTTTAGGACACATTGACATTTCCACACTAGAAAAGCTTCAACGAAAGAACCTAGTACGGGGATTGCCTAAGCTTGATTTAGACAACTTTCAGTTGTGTGAATCTTTCATAAAAGGCAAACAAACACGTGAGTCACTTAAGCCTAAAAACGAAATAAGCACGACTAGAATCTTAGAACTATTGCATATTGATTTGTTTGGTCCTAGTCGCACTACAAGCCTTGGTGGGCACCACTATGCATGCGTGATTGTTGATGATTTCTCTCGTTATACTTGGACTTTATTTCTTGCACATAAGGATGATAGCGCCATTGAAATTGCAAAATTAATTAGACAACTTGAAAATCAATACGGTGTAAGTGTGAAAAAGATAAGAAGTGATAGAGGCGGTGAGTTTAAAAATAAAGAGATGATTTCATTTTGCGAAGAAAAAGGAATCAAGCATGAGTTTTCGCCACCTAGAACTCCACAATTAAATGGAGTAGTAGAAAGAAAGAATAGTACATTACAAGAAATCGCTAGGACTATGTTATGCGAAAATAAATTGCCTAGATTTCTGTGGGCGGAAGCCGTAAATTGTGCATGCTATATTGTAAATCGCCTATCTATAAGAAAGAAAATAAACAAGACGCCATATGAGATTTTGAATGATCGCATGCCTAAGATTGACTATTTTCGTGTGTTTAGATGCAAATGTTTTGTTTTAAATACAAAAGATAATTTAGACAAATTTGAATCCAAATCAATTGAGTGCATTTTTGTTGGATATTCTATAAATTCAAAGGCATATAGGTGTTATGATCCTCTCACTAGACAAATCATGGAATCTATTCATGTGAAATTCAATGAATTTGGTGAGATTGATAAAGATAAGGAATATGACGATGACTTTGAATTGAAACCCGTGTTGAATGAAGATGATGGTTCTTTTGATATGCATGATATGAATGACACACTAGAAATGCATGATAACATAGAAAATAATAAACCAAGATGGCATAGAGATCACCCACATGATCTCATCATAGGCAACCTCACTCACGGTGTGCGACCACGTAGAAGAATTACATCGGACGAAATAAATGAATTTCATGCTATGATTTCTGAAATTGACCCCAAAAATGTGCATGAAGCTTTGAGTGATTCTTCTTGGATTGATGCCATACATGATGAACTTAATCAATTTGTTAGAAACGATGTATGGGATTTAGTGCCACGACCACAAGACAAGACTATAATAGGCACAAAGTGGGTGTTTAGGAATAAAATGAATGAAGAAGGAAAGGTTGTTAGAAATAAAGCGAGACTTGTAGCACAAGGCTATAATCAAGAAGAAGGAATTGACTACGATGAAACATTTGCACCTGTAGCACGTTTAGAAGCTATATGACTATTACTTTCTATTGCTTGCATGAAAGATTTCAGATTATATCAAATGGACGTAAAAAGTGCATTCTTAAACGGATTTATACAAGAAGAAGTATACGTGAAGCAACCACCCGGTTTTGAAGATTTGAAACATCCTGATCACGTGTACAAACTAAAGAAAGCACTATACGGCCTAAAGCAAGCACCGAGAGCATGGTATGATCGTTTTGCTACTTTCCTTTTAGAAAATAACTTTAAACGAGGTACTATAGATAGTACACTATTTTTGAAACAAGATAAATCGGATTACTTATTATCCAAATCTATGTTGATGACATTATTTTCGGTTCTACCTCACATAGACTTGTTGAAGATTTTGAAAATTGCATGAAATCTGAATTTGAAATGTCTATGGTTGGTGAACTAAATTATTTTCTTGGCTTGCAGATTAAGCAAACGAGTAAAGGGATTCACATAAGTCAAGCAAAATATGTAAATGACATGATTAAAAAGTTTAACTTTGAAAATTTGAAACCATCCCCCACCCCTATGAGTGTCACTACTAAATTATACAAAGACGAACATGGTAAAGATGTTGATGATGGCTTATATCGATCTATGATAGGTTCTTTGCTATATTTAACTGCTAGTAGGCCTGATATTATGTTTAGTGTATGCATGTGCGCACGATTTCAAAGTCAACCTAAGGTGTCTCACTATAATGCGGTAAAAAGAATATTTCGCTATATTAAGCACACGCCCACCTTACGAATTTGGTACGATAAGGATTCTACATTTAACTTACATGCTTACACTGATGCAGATTATGGTGGCTGCAAAATAGATAAAAAAGCACAAGCGGAACTTGCCAATTTATAGGAAATTCACTCATTTCATGGTTTTCCAAAAAGCAAGCAAATGTTGCTTTGTCCACTACTGAGGCTGAGTACATGACACTTAGCCTTTGTTGCACACAGTTGTTGTGGATAAAACAACAACTTTCGTACTTTGGAATTACCGTAAATAAAATTCCTATATATTGTGATAGTATGAGTGCCATAAATTTGTCTAAGAACCCCGTGTTACATTCTAAGGCTAAGCATATAGAAGTACGCTATCACTTTCTTCGTGATCACGTAAACAATGGTGATATTGTCATAGATCACGTACGCACAGAAGCACAAGTAGCAGATATCTTTGCAAAAGCCTTAAATCAAGCCACGTATGAATCTCTTCGTTCTAAATTAGTCATGATTCCCGTTGATATGATTTGATTTCACGTGATTTGATTTTCTTTCCTTGTTGACAGGAATCTTTTGATTTACTTTCCAAAATAAAGGGGGAGAGAAAAGCATGATTTAAGGGGGGAGAGAGACTAATTTAAGGGGGAGAGAGAGACTAATTAATATTAATTGCACAAATCAAGGGGGAGCCGGATTTGAAATTTGAAATTCAAATTTCAAATTTGTGCATGTTTCAAGGGGGAGCGATAGCATTTAAATCATGTGCATAAGTTATTTTGAAAATCATCAAAAGGGGGAGATTGTAGAGAAAAGGGGGTTTGAGTGATTTCAAAATAAGTGACTTAAATGCATGATATTATACAAACGTGTACATGTATGCATGATACTTTGCTATTACTTGCCTTATTTAGCTTATATATAATGTTGCCGGACTAACCAGCCATGAAGCGTTAAAGCTTACATCATATGGCAAACATTTGTTGTGTTTATACTATTTTCAGGTGCCACCATTAATGAACTAAACTAGTTCATTAATTGAAGTACTTAGTTTATTAAACTAAGTAGTTCATTAAAGGAAGCCACATTTGGAAAAGGCACAAAGGCAACAAAGCTAAGGAAGGAAAGTTTTCTCCTCCTCCCCTCTTTAATGTGACACGCCACATACATATATTACATATATTTTCAGATTTTTTAAGAAAAGGCACATACACATGTATTCCAACGTACTACCGACACGTTATATATTTTACGTACGTACGTTAACGTCACACCACTATACTTAACTCATATTTATGAGTATATTCAGGTCTTATATCATATGTTATAAGATATGGTGATGACAAATCAAATACGACACGATAAAAGGTTCTAAACTGAAAATTGTCGTATCGGGCGAATACCGAAACATCGCCAACGTGTCATGTACTTGCCATAAATAAATGGCCAGCCACTATACTTCAAAATTCCATAAAAATTTCGTGGGTTACATGAAAAATTCAGCCAAAAATACTTTCCATGTTGGCACACACAAATCACCCCACATTAAGGCCAAAATGTGAAGATTCCAAGTTTAATTTTGTCACATGTTAATGGTACCACTTTAGACTAGCCAAGTACTGAGATTTAAAGTATATATTATATATATTATGTATAACATAGTATATATAACATGTGCAAAAGTTGGAATTTAAATTAGAGAAAAATTGGGTAATCGATAAATATCGAAAATTCGGTTTTCTACGCACACAACACATGGAACGTTTTTGGTACATCATGTGACACGTATCTAGACACTTTTTTACATATGTTATAAATCTTAAAGTGTTCTAGAAAATTAAATTAAGGGCTGATTGGAATATAACATGTGTGTATTATTAAATGTGCATTATTTTACAAAGTTAGCAAAAATAAATTTCAGCACATGCACATACATATCCAACGCCACCTACAGCTGAGATGGAGCTTATTTGGAGCCTTGTTGGCATATTGATTGGTCAAGAATCAACCATACAATGTTGGTGAATTAAAGAGAGAAGCTACAAATGGTAAGAATTCAAAATTTGTCTCTCTTATATCACATACTGAAAATTTCAGCATGCTAAACAAGCTGGCCGATTTTTGTGACATTTATGTGATATATTTCATCATCTTTAATTGTGTGATTGATTGGAAGAAGAAATGGAAATGATTTGAATATTATTTAAATTAATAAAGTGTGATATTTTATATATCACACATGCCGAAAATTTTTCAGCATGTGTGAGACATATAGTGGCCGAATATATGAGCTAAAAAGTGTCCATATTCATTTCTCATGTGGTAGGAATAATTACCATCAATTAGTGATTCATTTTTTTAAAGAAAAATCAAAGTAAAATTGGCATCATTTTGAACAAAATGGAATGATTCACATGCTGAAAATTCAGCATGGCAATGTTACATTATGGCCGAAATTTTGTCTTAGAAATGAAGGGATTTTTGTCTTGCAATTTATGTGATATATCTTATGATTTATGGAAGTTATTTTGTGATGATTTTGGCACATTTTTAAGTGTAATACTCAGATTTTTCCAAGTCATCAATGATGACAACATTCATCCAATAAGAAGGTGCCAAGTGAGCGAAGCCTAAATGATCATCCAATAAGAAGATGCCAAGTAAGCAAGACCTTGTCACAATGATGTCTTACATCCTCCCAAGGACTTAGAAGATAATTTTCAAGAGGGGGAGACACTCACAAGGGGACGGCTGCAACATCATTAAAAGGAAAGAGGTTGAGCAAAAACAAAAACAAGAACAAGCATTGCAAATCAAAGTGATCAAAAAGCCTAGCTCTTCTTCTTCTACATTCTCTTTCTTTCTTTCTTCTTGTAAGCCTATTGTATTCATATTCTTCAATCTTGAATAGGCTTGACATAGACCACCACTCATTATATATCTTTGTAAAAGATTGATCAAGGTGTGATCAATCTTCATTCTTGCGAGGTGGTGGTGTTCGTGCATATTGTATTGAACGTACAAGGTTTGTAAAGGGTTGGAGTTGGTGTGTAACTCCATCAACCCTGTGGTAAGGTGTATTGCGTGTGTGTCATTAGTGTGAACCAAGAAAGGTTTTCCTTGAAGACTGGAGTAGGTTGTTTATAACCGAACCAGTATAAAATTCTTGGTGCCATTTACTTTCTGCATTTACTTTTCAGTTACTGTACTGATTACCCTTCTTGTTCACATTCGTAAAAATAGTTAACGAATTTCAAAAATCACAAAAATTTCCAGAAATATAATCACACGTAGGGTTAATTTGGCACAAGTTTCAACCCTTTTGGATAAGTATAAGTCAATCAAACATCAAAAGTTCTGAGACTAGTGCAGTCTGATTTTCAGACTTGCAAAGCTTCAGACTTTGATTGTAGTTGACCTACTTCCCAAAAGAATTTTGCAAAACTGTTTCAACTCATTTAAATATAGTATATAAGGAGTTAGTGGTTATATTTTCAGAGCTTTTGGACGTTCACACAAATAGGAATAAATTTTTCAAAACCATCTACCGTTTCTGGCAGATTCGAGCAATCTGAGTACCAACGGTTTTTGAAGGGATTAAAGGTTGAATTTTAATTTGAAAGTTTTAGGGGACACTCATAACATCTGAGGCTAAGTTCTCTCAAAATTTCAGAATTTTTGGAGACCTCTAACCTGGTTTTAAAAACGTTTTAAAACTGGTTCTGAAAACAGAATCTGTTTTCAGAAGTTCAATTGTTTAGGTTCAAACAAATTTTAAAAACCACACTTTCCGCACCATCTATTTAACCCTCCCCTTCTAGTGGTGCCTTGCAGATCCTACAGACGCCTCATACTTCTTTTAGTAGAGTACGGCGGGTGCACCGATACGAGATCCTAGTCCGGGGCAGGGCGCTACAAGTGGTATTAGAACCTAAAGCTCTAGATCCACAATGGAAACAGTAAAGTACACGACGTGATTATCTAAGTGATGATCTTCGAGTCTAAATAATGAATATAGATATATAGGGAATGGTCATTGATCGAGAGTGACAACCTTTGAATAAGTTCAATCAGAACGGTTTAAGGATAAATGACCATGATAATTTTACCTTTTAAGTAATAAAGGGTTATCTTGGAACCCTTATCATTAGAACTATTTGGTAAAGCACGTGGATTGTAAACTTTAAATAAATCTCCTTAGGAACATAAATATAGGAAAGTTTCGATAAACTAATCTCGAACCTAAGTATTGATTTTGGTCATAGGTGATGATTTTAGAACATATATTGTGACATTGGTCATAAGTAATAGTAATGATGGTCAGAGTATGATTTAGGGTTAAAAGGGAGATTATAGTACTAAGGTATAAATGGTAGATTATCGATGCTAAGTTGAATAATACATGCTTAAGCAGTAGAAATAGAAATGGAGGATTTTGACTTCCTAAATAGGGAGATTGGTAGAACACACAAGTTTCAAGGACAAAACTTTTTATAAGGAGGGGACAATGTTACGACCCGCATCTTCGGTCAGTAGATAAAGAAAAAAGTTAATAGAAGAGAAAATATAAGTTGGATCTAAATGTAGTTTACATAAAATAAAATTTCAATAAGAATTAAGTGAGATATTTACCGTAGAAATTTTTCGCAATCGTTACAACACAACATCATTTATTCAAACTGATAATACAAAATAGATTAAATCAACGCACCGGGATTAGTAGCGTTTAAGATATGATCAAATAATAAATTACTTAAGTGGTATATCAGTATACAACTAAAATCGGTGATAGATATGCTGTAAGTCACCTAAGGAAACTAAAACAAGATTATTATATAACAAATTAAATTAGAAGAATAAAATAAAGGAATAAGGAAATATACACTCTTCCAAGAAGTCAAAAAATTCCCCACCCCACTTATATTACTCGACCATCTTGCCAAAAAGAAAAAAAAATATATTGTCTTCATCCCAACAAGAAATCATCAATATGTTTTACCAAAAGCCTTCTACCTCTTACAACACTGTTTACACATTATTACAATTGCAACAAAAACTATATCACCCTTCATTTTGGAACCATTGACCGGCCACCCATAGAAAAAAGGACAAAATTTGGTTTTATTTTGGTCACATGGAACAATCATAATTTCTACCAAAAAGTCTTCCTTTTCCTTACCTTCTCTCAACCACTTTACCCACCTCTTCCACCACCCTTCTTTGGCCGGTTACTCTAAGTCAAAGGGGAAGGAAAATTTCTTCCTAACACTCCTCTTTTTCCCCATTACAGGACATAGAACCATCATGTCTACTTCCTACTCAACCGAGAATGTATATTGACTTTCTTCCCACTCCACTCAACACATTTTCCCTCTTTCCCTTCTCCCTTGTTTGGCCGGTCACCTATCCCTTAGAAAAGGGGATTTTTCCTCTTTCTCCAACACTCCAACACTTCACTTCTTTTGTCACCAAGTCCAACTTCTTCTTCTTCATCAAAGAAGGAGAAACAAGTCTATATTTTTGCCCCAAAGCCGAGAGCACAAGAATGGAGGAAGAAGAGAAAGATTTCCTCCCTTCATCACACGTTACTACTCCAAGACAAGGAATAATACATCCTCCTTCTCTAGGCATGAAAACCGAAATTTATTAGAGTCAAGGAAGAAGAAGAACTAAGGTAAGAATGCACTCAAACATGAGCCTAAAATACTTCTATTTAACACATTCCAAAATTGCTCATCAATTCTCTTTTTGTTGGAGCAAACTGTGGGCACCCTAGAGAAAGGAGGAAGGAAGTTTTCTAATTTGAGGAAGGAAGATAGTTTTAAGAATCTTCAAATGTATGGTATTTATTGAGAATTGATGTTAGAAACCTCGAAATATTCTTCTTTTGAAGTTATTTATTTCACCCTATTGCTCACTTTTGACCGTGCCTTCCATGAAAGAACAAGAAGAAGATTCTTCAAGCAAAGGTGAAAGAATAAGGTTCTGAGTAAGTTGATTCAAGAGGAATCATCTAGCTACGACTTTAAATTCAAAAGAAAGGCAAGTACATCTCTTAGATTCTTCATGCCATTTTCAAGAACTATCAAGTAATTTCCAAAAGAAAAATGGACCAAACATGATTATGCTTAAGGCTAAGTTTTTATGGAAAAACAAGTAATGAGGCTTACAAGTGTGTTGGACTATGCTAAGGACTAGGTATAAGAATATTCAAGCTATGTTCGTTCGTTCATATGGAAAAATATATGTTTAAATCAAAGTAGTAAATGATGGCTTAATGGACGTTTTGGAGGTTTTATGTGCAAATATGATCATGACTAAGATTAGATACAAGTATGTTAAGATAAAGAAGAAATGACCATATGAAATAAGAAAATAAAGTATTGCATGAAAAATGAAGTATGAGGGTATGTATGTATGTATTTCAGAGGGATCTTGGACAAGATTAATGTATTGTGAAGTTTGAAGATGTATAGGGATACACAATTCGGCTTTATTAGTGTTTAAAACAAAATTAGTCTAATAGAGGTACTTGTAACTTTTGTCCATACTAAGATATGTTGGACAAGGTTAGGGTATAACAAAGCATGATGATGATACATGTACTTCGTTAATATTTAATGATAAGTTCTTGTAATTACATAATGAGTTTGTGACTTCCCCACACCTCTTGGACCATTCGGCCATGAGCCTTAAAACACGCCTTGATGGAACATAATTAGTTGGTAATCTTTATGCTTAATGAAGTGTGACTTGTAATAGAAGACATTTAGGGGATTAAATATATTTATGGGGATGAAAGTCATAAATCCATTGATTCTCAACGCTTTGGAATATCGGAGATGTTAGAAGCATTATTGGAGAAGATGTGTAATTTTTGTCCATAGGGTGTTTTCACACCAAAAAGAGGTAAATCATGGAGTAAGTTTTTTAAAAGTAATGGTATGTAAATCGTCCATTGTGTCCATTTCAAGGGTAATTTAGGTGCTTTTACAAAAATGGACCTCAAGAAGGTTGTGTAAAAATAGTAGGAGGCCTAAGAGTGGGTATGATCAGCCACCATGCCTTGTTTATGGACAATTGTATATTGGATACAAAATGGATGCCTGTAGATGGGTATTTGGCCGAATCACTTGGAGTATGAGTGATAAATAAATCATGAAATAAGTTGGACAAAAGAAATATGTAGGAAGATATGGAAATTCTTGCTGTAGTGTTTGTTTAGGTGAAGATTATGTAGTTTCAAGATAGATCTCAAATATGTATGAATTGGATAATTTTAGAAGAGGATTTACCCTTAGATGTTACATAGCCTCGGTTCTTAAACCTCATAAGTGTATGGATTTATTTAGATTAAGATATGGATGATAGTTGTTGTAAATATATGGAAAGGTGTAACTCTCATATTCATGAGTACTTATATTTGAGTTTGGAAATTAGGGTGTATATGTTGTAAGATGGATATGGATTATGAACATTGGATAAATTAGCATACATACATAACCATATGAATTTTATAAAGAATGGTATATGTATGTGTGTGTGTGTGTCTATATATATATATATATATTTTTTAAAACAAAATTGTATTTACTCATGCAAAGCCTCACTTTTGGCGGAGGAAAACCATATTACATTGGCAGAGTACTCGAAATAATAAAATAATGAAGCAATAATGACATATCTCCAGTCATATATGATATGCCGCATTAAAACCTTGCCAAGTAAAACCACCCTTGTGGATAAAACCTTGGCGAAGGAAAAAGCATACATATTTATATGAATGTCATTGATATGATGAGAATATAATTTGTGGTACAAATCCTTGAATGTCGTTGGCGTGTACAGGAAAAAGCTGATTGAGTTTAGGTGGCCGCATCTGTGTCTTGTAGCATACTTGAAAGTCCAAACCTCAGAAGACATCCAGAGAGAGTAGTGGTCAATATAAGCATGAAACTGAGCAATCAAAGACTGATGGAGCAAGCACGTACCGGAGCCACCTTGGCAGTTGAAGTGCCAAGGCGACAAAGAAGAAATAATAGTCATTGGCTGCCACGTTATGAGGTCCGAAAATGCAGTGTCCACATCCGGAAACTCGGACCTCCCCGCCGCCGCCGCTGCTACCGTGCGTACTTTTGCGTCGGTAGTGTCGGCTTCTCCCTCCTCTGTTGCGCCAATTGCTCCAAAGTTAATATCAAAACACAAAGGCCATCCGCTGATTGCTTTTACAGACGATGAAATTGACGCTTTAGCCGCTCCATACCGGTTAACGCTCGTCGGGACTTTTTGGTATGGCCGGCCGCCTTTGAAGATCATCCGCGATGTTTTTGATCGTATAGGATTTAAATCGGATGTCAAGATCACCCTTTTGGATCAGTCGCATATATTGCTGCGTTTTCTTCATGAACCGGATTATCTTCGTTGCTTTTACCGCCGTTCATGGACCATTGCCGGATGTTCAATGCGTGTCACTAAGTGGACCACCGATTTCGATCCCTCCTCCGACGCCCCCATTGTTCCAATCTGGATTGCCTTTCCAAATTTACCTGTTCATTACCATCAAAAGGAGGCACTTTTTGAAATTGCTCGTATTGTGGGACAACCCATCAAGCTTGATGTTGCCACTGCCGATGGACTCCGTCCTTCTGTGGCTCGGGTTTGCGTGGAAGCGGATATTTCCATGGAGCTTCCTAAGAAATTCTTTTTGCAGGGAAAAAACAAAATTGTTTCGCAGCAAATCATTTACGAAGATCTCCCATCGTTCTGTTCAGAATGCCGCCGCTTAGGGCACTCGGTGACTGCATGTGGCGGCGCTACACAAGAGCCTAGAGAAAAACCGCCTAAACCTACCACTCGGTGGACACCAAAGAAAGTTCAAAAAGATGCCACCTTGCCTCAGCCTAGTACGGATTTGGATACATCGCAGGCTGTTATCCGCGAAAAAACTCTAAATTCTACTCAGCCGGAAGAGATAGATGATGTCAATAGGAGCCGCAATCCGCCGGCTGCAGGCACATCGGTTCTAGGGGCACATCCGCCTGCCACTGTGCTGCTGCAAAATATGGATGATTGCGCCCTCCCATCCTCCCTTAATGTGCTCAGTCACCCTAATTTGCATGAGATCCCATGCACGTCGATGCCGCATGAAAACGGTCCAGAGGATGACCCAGATATATGTCAAGTCTCAGATTCGGACGCAGACCATCTGGTCAACACGGTGGTACATAACGATGCAGCATCCAAATCTGCCTTTCAACAATCGATGATGGAAGCAGCTGACTCAATTACTCATCGTTTATCATCCAGACCGCCCCTCTCAAGTGTTGAAGAGATTTTGCAATCTTATTTCACTGGGCAAGCTCCTGACACTGAAGGTTTTATCCCGGTAGCCCCCAGACGCCGCCGTCGGCATAAGACTGAGCTACCTCCGAGACCGCCATCCACGGTTGTTACACGCAGTGCTTCCCGTATGAGCTCCACTCCCCCAACAACCTCCTCATGAATGCGCTCACATGGAATGTCAGAGGTCTTAGAACCTCTTTCTCACGTTTGCAGGTTTTGTTGCGTAAGTTAAAGTTGGACATCTTAATAATCATTGAGCCAAAGCAATGTCCATCTAAGCTTATTCATTATCGTTTGACAATGGGATTCTCTCAAGCAATTGACACGTGTCAAGGTAATATTTGGATTTTTTGGAATTCTTCGTTGTTGCAACTACTAGATATTAATCACGGTTCTCAGACTTCTTTGCTTACCTTTACTTATCGCCCAACACAAACAATCTTTGTATGGTCTGTGGTGTATGGAAGACATACAATATTAGATAGAAGACCACTTTGGGACGCCTTGCAGGATGTTAGCAACAGCAATACAGTCCCATGGATCGTGGGAGGTGATTTCAACACCTTTCTGTCTTTAGATGAACACTCTGGACGATCATCACCACCACTTCGCACTTTATCGGATTTTCAGCATTGTGTGGATGTTTGTGGTTTGCAACAAATACCTTTTCAAGGATCGCCCTTTACTTGGTCTCGTGGGTCTGGCCAAGGGCGCATTATGCGACGACTGGACAGATATTTATGCTCAGTTTCTTTCTCCAATTTGTTCTCTGATATGGTGGTGCGTCACTTATCTCGGGCTACATCTGATCATGCGCCATTGTTTCTTACTTGCACCATCTCTTCTACACCGCCTATTGCTCCGTTCCGATATATCAATGCCTGGTCTTTACATGCGGACTTTTTAGCTTTTGTCAAAGACATGTGGCAACAATATCCAACTACTGGAGGCATGCGTGGCCTCTACTACAAGTTAAACAAACTCAAAAAAGAGCTCAAAAAATGGAATAAGCAAGTGTATGGTAACATCTTTGATAATGTGGCTCAGGCAGGAACTACTTATCAGCGCGCAGAAACGGAATTTGATGCGGATCCTTCTTCTTCAAATCGCACTGCCCTATCTTTGGCACAAGCACGGCTTATACAAGCAACCAAAGCTCAAACATCTTATTGGGCTCAGAAATCACGTGTTAAATGGATTGCTGAGGGAGAGTCCAATACAGCATACTTTCATGCATTGGTAAAGGACAGGCATCGACGCCTTCACATCCGGGACATAAGAGATTCGTCGGGCAATGTTCTTCATGATAATGCGGCGCTGGGAAATGAAGCTGTCACCTATTTTCAGACACTTTTCACGAAGGAGCAGGTTTATGGGGTTGATGATTTCCTGTGTCATATTCCTCCTCTTGTAACTCATGCTGATAATGATATGTTAATGGCCATTCCGGATGCACAAGAAATAAGGTCTGCCGTATGGAACTTAAGTCCCACTAGTGCCGCCGGACCCGATGGTTATAACGGTCACTTTTTCAGAACATGTTGGGAGATTATACACCTTGACGTTATTCTTGCGGTTCAAGAATTCTTTCTCGGAATTCCTCCACCACGGCAAATGCTATCCTCCGTGATTACATTAATCCCAAAAAAGACGTGTCCGGCAACATATACTGATTTTCGCCCCATTTGTCTATCTAACTTCATCAGCAAAGTTACCACTAGAATTATCGCCTCACGCTTGAATAACTTGCTGCCAAAAATTATATCCACGGAGCAAATTGGGTTTTTAAAAGGGCATGACATAAGTGAGCATGTATTGTTGGCCAACGAGATGATTCATTTGCTAGATCGACCTACACATAGTGGAAATGTCATGATCAAGCTTGATATGGCTAAAGCATTCGATCGTGTTGATTGGTCTTATTTAGAATCCATTTTAGCACGTTTTGGATTTGCGCCACGGTTCATTCGTATCATACTGAACAATATGCAGCTGTCCAAGTTATCAATCAATGTCAATGGCACATCTTATGGTTTTTTCTAACCCACACGCGGAGTCAAACAAGGGGACCCTCTCTCCCCTCTTCTTTTTATAATTTGTTCAGAAGGTTTCAGCCGTGGCATAAACAGATTATTTTCAGCGAATGAATTACACGGGTTTGCGCTTGACCGAGTCCCCCTGTGTCTCATTTGGCATACGCGGATGATCTACTGATCTTTTTAAATGCATCAACATCTAATCTTCAGAAGTTTCAGTCTTTCTTACATGCTTATCAGCAATCTTCTGGACAACTAGTCAACTACTCAAAAAGCCAGATTGTTATGAGTTCTTATATCACTTCACCACAGCAACAGAATGTAATCAGAGTTTTAGCCATGCAGCCGTCTACATTGCCCATTAAATACCTAGGCTCTTACTTATATCGGGGAATTAATAGGGCACATTATTGCGTATCTTTGCTTCAACATTTCGATGCGAAGCTTACTGGTTGGGCCAGTCGACTCCTCTCTCCAGGCAGCCGTCTGTTATTGTTGCAAACCGTGTTGACTGCAATACCGCTGCACTATCTTGCTGCTGCCCGCCTACCTAAAAGTGTCATATCTGCTATCAATAGAAAGATGACAACCTTTTTATGGGGCGCAAAATATACATGGTCTGCTTTACATAATTTATGCTATCCAGAAAGCGAAGAAGGCTGGGGAATCCGTAGTTTAGAACACATCCAGAGGGCTTATGACTGCAAACTATGGTGGTCATATCACACAAAGAATTCCATTTGGTCACAGTACATGCATTCTCGTTACGGCTTGCGTTCTGATTATATTCCCCGTATTTATGATTCCCCCAGTTGGAAAAGAATATGCTCCGTTCACGAATTATGTCTGCAGCTCACAACAGACTTTCCTACACCGTTGTGGCGCTCTAGTCCCTCTGGTACATTTCGCCTGCGTTTAGCATATGACGATGTGCGGCCACATCGCGCCCAGTTGCTATCGCACAAGTTTATTTGGTGGAGAGGTATTCCAAATACAATTAGTATATTCCTCTGGCGATTATTACACTCTGCATTGCCGTTTGAAGACAATCTCCGCCATTTCTCTATCAACTGTCCAACTATCTGTCCATTCTGTCGGAGTGCATCGGCAACAGTAAATCATATTTTTCTCACTTGTTCCGTCGTAAAGCAGTTTTGGCTGAATCTCTCTTGGGTGCTGGATGGCCCTCCAATGCAGCAACAGAATATTCATCCGCACCTCCTACAGTGGTGGTTAACATCATCGACAAAGTCTCTTAAAGGCAATTTTCGGGTAGTTGGGCCTATACTGTTCTGCTGGAACATATGGAAGCTATATACCAATCACACCTATGGTGATGGTGATCTGCCTGTCACAAAAATTTCTCAGCTTACACGGCAAGCATGCTATGATTGGTCTTCGTCACTCTCGGGATCTACTTTGGTGCAATATATTCCATCCCTCATACAGGCTGGCTTCTCTCCAATACTTCGCTCCAAGCACATTACACCTTTAAAATGGCAGCTTCCTCCATCTGGCAAACTGAAACTGAATGTTGATGCTTCAGCTGGGCAATCATTCACCACTGCTGGCTCTATCCTGCGTGACTCAAGTGGACGCATGATAGCTGCTCTCTCATTCAGACTTCCGCTATTGTCTCCACTACGAGCAGAGTTGCATGCTGTTGTTTATAGCATATTGTTCTTTGGGCTCCTTCATAGACACTTGCTAATTGAAACTGACTGCAGCCAGTTGCTGCTACTGTCCAGTTCTCATTTCCGACACTTACCAGAATATGCACGTCTTCAGGAATTGTTGGCTCTTACACACAGCACCATCTCATATACGCCTCGCGAAACGAACATGGTGGCTCATTATTTGAGTCAATATGCTCGCATGCATCCGCTTCCTCAATGTTTCAATTCGGCAGATCAATTACCCTTCATGGCTCGTGGGCATTATTATACTGATGGAGTCATTCATGTGCTCAGAAACAAAGGGGCCTACACAGTCTCTCTCGTTGCCTGCATTGTTATTATGCAGGCAACTCCGGTATGCGATGCCACTACTCTTTCGTTTTGCTTTCTTACGATTCATTGGAGAATTGCTTTGCATTGTTATCAGTTGCCCGTAGTCTCTGAACCACGGGCAACTTTGGTGCGTGTTTGGAGACACTGCTTCACTTTTAGTTGCACTATTTCTTCACTATATACTTACACTTTTCTTGCTGTTTTGTGCCAAGGAACACTGCTCATGCTATGTTGGTTAAGGAGACGGGAATCCAAATTACTACATCAACAATGGCTTCAAAGGGGAGATTCAACGAATCTTGGGCTGGACCTACACAATCGCTCCACACATTCATCGCCATCAACTATATTTGCATTACAATACACATTCACTATGTATCAATGTTTACGGACCAATTATATAAATATGTACGCTTTTTCCTTCGCCAAGGTTTTATCCACAAGGGTGGTTTTACTTGGCAAGGTTTTAATGCGGCATATCATATATAATTGACAAACGTACCCTATATCGGCTGTTGTCTATTCGGTTTTGGTTCATATACTTTATGTAATATGGTCACCTCCGCCATAAGTGAGGCTTGATTCTTAATAAAAAGTTCGCTTTTATAAATATATATATATATATATATATATATATATATATATTTGGCAAGAAAATTTTTTATTATGCCTCACTTATGGCGGAGGAATACCATATTACATCATGTCATCATCATATGAGAAATGCGAATTTAAAGATCTAAGAATTGTCAACCTCCAATCGTATATGATATGCCACATTAAAACCTTGCTAAGTAAAACCACCCTTGTGGATAAAACCTTGGCAAAAAACATACATATTTATACGAGTGGAACTTTGACATAATACAAGGATGCATCGCAGAAGACGTATTGAAGAACTAGAGCCAGTGCAATAAGCCCCTTGTGAAATGCAACCCGTTAAGAAACACATCCGCCCTAATAGAGTATAAAGTGCTGATGAAGAAGCAGCAAGAAAGAACAACGATGATGTGCCTTGAATAACACCGTACTGTCGGTTTGTTGTAAATTTGCTGCAACCCGAAGGATTGAGCGAGGAAATGATTAGAGGAAGCAGTCCAATAGTGTGAAGTCTCCCAAATCAGCAACCATAAAACCCATGCGACAAACACATAACGAGGAGGTGAGCAACATGAAACATATAGTGATCGTACAGAAGTAAGATCCGAGAGGTGAAAGGCAAATACCCAAGTTGCCTGCACCTGCAGACGCAGGCAACAAACTGCATAAAATATCCATAGTCCACAAGTGTAAAAATAAAAGATGATAACAATTAGCATTGTAGGAGAATGAGATTACCTAGGTTGCCTGTGCCACACCATGACACATGCAACTATCCAAGTGATTTAGATGTAGATGATGCAATAGATCGTCACATGCACAAATATGATGTAGAGGCATCACAGTGGCCTACAGCCAGCGATACAGGAAAAAAATGAATCTGAGCCGCATAGACATGGCAGGAACACAGGTTAAGGTGGGATGGCACCATGATAGACATCCAAGCTCGGGTGTCGAATAGAGACAACAGTGATATCCATATGTACATGTACGCGAATATGCGCAGGGAGGGTAGAGAAGATGGGGTAGATATGGAAGCCCTGCTTGATCATTGAAGATTGAGCTAAGAAATCTGCAGGTTGATTAGTCTCTCGGTGTGTGTGTGTCAACCGCAAGTTAAAGGCTTCTAATAAGAAATGAAGTCGCTGTAGATTCAGTGCTAGATGCAAAGACGGAGAAGCGAAGAGTCGAATCAACTCCAAGCAATCAACCTCAACATGCAAGCAAGGGGATTAGTGTAAGTAATATATCAATGCTATGTAGACAACATGAGCCTCAACACGTGATAGAAAATCAAGACGCAGCGAGAATGATATGGCATGCACAAATGTACCAGTTGAGTCACGTAAAATGGCACCCCCATCTGCCTCAGATCACCCAATGGCTGCATCCATATTAAGCTTAAACCAGCCAACTGGAGGGGGAAGCCGTCAAACAGCCCGAAGAGTCCGACCTGAATAAGAAATGGGAGATTTGCTGCTATCTTCAAGCCAGACATAAATTTTGTCCATAGGTTGATATCCCGATGAACCAAATGTATAACGGTACGCGGAGACCACAAGGCATCATCAAAACAATAGCCGCATACATCTTCTAAATATGCCATAGGAGGACTCCCAAATAAATTATCTGGACCTCCCCCAAAAAATT
>AP025044.1:29419036-29473382 GCA_036186865.1 Eustoma russellianum | reverse complement strand
GTTACCCGCATTGGATAGCCTAAGAAATCCCATGATCTACGGCAAAAGTATCGGTTATAGTCATCATCATTTGAGAAGTGGATCAAGACGTGCGATTGGTCAATTAATCCGAGTTGCCCCAGTCTGACAAATCCAACCTTATCAAAGGCTTTCTTGAGCGCCGCTATACCCGGGCGTCCATGCTAGAAGAAGCCGACGAATGTGTGGTGGAAAGGAGCGATTAGCGTGACGACTTCTTCATCCTAAAATCTGATCGACGGGAACCCCTTGTTACGTAGTGGAGGTTTGGGACCATTAATTGAAGAAGATGATACCTGAAGAACAGCAGCAAAGGAAGGTGACGGGGCCAGGTGGCCCGGCGGCGGTGACATGGTAGAAAACACAGCGGCATCAGCGGGAGTAGGAAATCACCGGACCAAGAGCGTGTTTATTTTTTATTTTTTATAAAAGAGACATTTTATTGATAATAAACCTCACTTATGGCGGAGGAAAACCATATTACAAAAAATTCATCGTATGAGAACAAATGAAATAAAGAACTAATAATGTCATATCTCCAGTCGTATATGATATGCCGCATATAAACCTTGCTAAGTAAAACCACCCTTGTGGATAAAACCTTAGCGAAGGAAAAAGCGTACATATTTATACGACTGTCATCGATATGAAATGAGTGTATAATTGTGTAAAAATCAACGGTTGAAGCAGTAGATGATGTAGTCTGCATTCCCCATAGTGCATTATGGCAAGCTGGATGAAGCGTCTTCCGGAACAGGCATACCTCGGAGAACAGGCAAGAAGAAGTTATACCAATGATAACAATTAGCAACTGAATATGAAACTGAGAAGCCGAACACATATCGTAGTCGCCTTGACTCAGATTATGCCAAGGCGACACAGCGATGTTATGATGCCTCAGGAGAGACTGAGCCACATTGACCGCCAATGCATACGGGAAGCGTTGTGGTACCGTGAGAACTCTCTCAAATAGCGTAGTCGATCGACACCATGCCCGGGCAAGCAAACAGAACACAAAATTACTGATTATGTAATAGAAAAAATGTAAGGCCAAAGGATAGCAACGCATACCGAGTCTGCCTGTATCCATTAGGAGACAGGCAGAAAGAGAGAGATTATGTCAATCCATATGGAAGACTTTGAGAGTATCAAGGGACCCGCAGGTGAGTGGAGGAGATATCCAAGGAGACGGATGCACGCACCAATGAGGGGAGAATACATGGAGAATAGTATTGTGTGATGGGATGCAGCATTGCCTGTTGTGCTAGATAATGTGCTGCCATATTTGCTTCGCGATAAATGTGATGAAAATCGAGGCGGTGGAGATGAACCATAGTGTGTAGCATGCGAAGATAGTAATTCCCATGTACCAGCTGCGGGCGGGCCAAACGAGAAATCATCTGGCTACAGTCAGATTCTAATATGATGACGCGATGTAGCGGAAGAAAATATAACAATCCAAATAATGCAGCCTGAATTTCCGCATGTAACGGTGTACTTGCCGGTAGCTTGAATGAAATTGCTCCCACACAAGATCCCATATGATTACGCAATATAGCTCCCCCTGCTGCATACTGTCGGCCAACCGCCGCATCGATATTCAATTTAAGGCGGCCAGGTGGTGGTGTTAGCCAACGAATCAGGCAAGGTCTTGGGGCTGGCAGAGACAGTAACCAAGAGAAGAACCGTCTAGGATCAGTGGCTATTTTAGTTCCTGCTATGTTTTTGCACCAAATAGTAAGATCATAGCGGATTGATGCTTGAAGAGATGTAAGTGTAATGCTAGATTGATCTCCATAGACTAATGTAAGTGTAGACCCGCCAGATGTTATACAGTATGATCGCTGGAATTATAATTTTGAAAACCCCAAGTAGTGACGAAAAGGAAGAGCGATACCACCAAGCAAGAATATACTGCCGCAAGTGCAATGACGATGGCGTCGGACAGTGCAATTCCCCAGCATAATAGTGCCATAGCGGTCGCACATATGGACAATGAAGAAAGACATGATCAACCGTTGTCGAATCAGTTTTACACATCAGACATCGCGTAGGCCGAGATGTAATATACTTGCCAATATAATCCTCCATTGGTATTGCCGAATGAAATAGTCGCCATAAGAATATCTGAATAACTGGGGAATGCTGTTTACACCATATGAATTTTGCGGATAATAGTTGAGGATGAAGTGTGCGACTATTTTATAAGCACTACGTAAAGAAAATTCACCCGTTGGTGCGTGCAACCATGTTAAATGTGCACCTTGACCAGTAGTTTGAGAAAGGCAGAAAGGATGTATCTTGCAAATTAATTTCCAAATAGGAGAATCAGGCAAACGAGGCAAGTAATCTCCACGATGACCATATTTGGTGTGCATATATTGACTCCAAAGCGTAGAATTCTGTTGATACGACCACCAAATTCGGCAGTGATAAGCTTTTTGTAACGTACTTAAGTCCCGAATCCCCAATCCTCCTTCTTCTTGAGGCGTAGAAATAGTATGCCAGGATATCCAGTGATGTCGAGGGCCCCAATAAAAACAAGCCATTTTCCGATTAATGACTTAAATAACTGATTTAGGTAATCCTCCTGACGCTAATAGATGGAGCGGCAAGGCTGCTATGACAGAGCGTAACAGAACTAATCGTCCCGCTGTAGAAAGTAGTCTAGAGTGCCATCCTTGAAGCTTCTCATCGATATGTTGCAATAAAGAAATACAGTGTCTGGCACGGGGAATACCTTTGTGCAAATAAGAGCCAAGATACTTAAAAGGCAGTGCTGAGCATCGCATGTTGATTATTCTCTCAAAATTGTGGCGCTGCTGCGTTGAAGTCCGAGAAGAAGGGATCATACTGCTTTTTTGAAAGTTTACTTTCTGTCCAGAAGCAGTTTCATATTGTGTTAGAAATGTGTGAAAGTGGCGTAAGTTTTGCTGTGTTCCTCGCAAAAATATTAACAAGTCATCGGCATAAGCCAAATGCGTGATATTAAACGGAATCCTCCCCAATCGAAATGGCTGCAATCGACCAACATCCGTTAAAGCTTTCATCCCCTGCTAAATCCCTCAGAAGAGAGTATAAAAAGTAGTGGTGATAAAGGATCCCCCTGTTTAACCCCTCTAAATGGCCGAAAAGTTGATGAAGGCTGACCATTAATTACAACTGCTAAAGTGGTAGCGCTGAGGTGGTTCAGTATAATACGAATGAAGAAATCAGAGAAACCAAAAGCGCACAGTAAAAGCTCCAAATATTCCCAACTGACTCTGTCGAATGCTTTCATCATATCTAGCTTGAGGCATACCTGTGAACCACCTTTATCTAGCATATGTATCATCTCACGAGCCATAAGGACTTGGGAGGAAATATCTGAGCCGGGCAGAAAGCCCGTTTGTTCTGGGATATTAAACGTGGGAGTAATGCACTTAAGCGACTAGCAATAATTCTTGTGCAAACTTTGCTGAGAAAATTTGTTAAACATATTGGCCTAAAATCACTGAAGGTATCAGGAGATGGTTTTTTAGGAATCAACGTAATAAGTGCACTTGCCATCACCGTAGGTTGAGGAATGCCCAAGAAAAATTCCTGCACTGCTTTTACTACATCTGTATGAATAATAGACCAACAGGCGCGACAAAATCGACCATGAAAACCATCTGGGCCTGCTGCGCTAGCAGGATCAAGATGCCAAACTGCTGCCTTAATTTCTGGTTCCATGGGTATTTGAGTTAATAAAATATTATCCTCCGAAGTAACCACCCGCGGAATATCGAATAATAGCATCATAATTTTGAGTTTGTTCCGAAGCAAATAACGATGTATAAAAATGCACAGCCTCCGACATTATTTCGTCCGATGTAGAACATATAGTGCCTGCTTGTGCATGTATTTGTTGAATCCGTAATTGCAGCCGTTTACCTTTGACGATGGAATGAAAATTTGCGTCTCCCTCTCTTAGCCATCGTATGCGGGACTTTTGTTTCCAAAAATTCAGCTCATAGGAGGATGCTTGCAGATATTCAGCCTTTGCCTTGTGATACTCTATCCTGTTCGCTTCAGTAGGTGATTCATCCCAAGCAGTTTCAGCACGTGACAACTTCGATTCCGCCATCTGAACATTGGAAAAAATATTGCCAAAAATATTTTTGTTCCACCGCTGGATGTCTTTTCTGAAACGGAATAACTTGGAGTAGAAACCATACATGCCTCCCGTAGTCGAATAAGACACCCCAAGCATCTTGGGCATAAGTATGAAAATCTGGGTGTAGCAGCCATGAGTCTAAAAAACGAAATGAACGACGCTGGTTGGACTGCCCAATGCGACATAGAAACAACAAAGGAGCATGATCCGAAGTAGCGCGAGATAGATGAGAGAGTTGTAAATCATCAAACTTATCATAGAAAGCAGAGTTAAGAAATAACCAATCCAACTGCCTACGTACTCTGCCAAGTCCTCGGCCATCTGTCCAAGTAAACTTTGATCCATGGAATTGTGGTGTCATCAAGCTGCATGTCTCAATACATTCATTAAAATCCTGTAAAGCCGAGAGTGAAGGATTTGAACGACCTTCATGATCCGCTAATGAGCGAAAGGTATTAAAATCCCCCGCTACTATCCAAGGCAATTGAGATGTTGCCGAAAATGTACTCAAAGCATGCCACAATGCTTGTCGTTGTAAAATCGTATGCTTGCCATAAACCACAGAGAGCACGAACGAATATTGTAAAGGACGAAAGAGCAACGTAAAGTGAATCACTTGGTCATCATCTTGCACCGTCACCAACTGATAATCTGAGTCACGCCAGAAAAACCAAATTCGTTCAGATTGTGAAGAAAAATGTCCTGTAAACCCAAAGCGTAATGCATAACGAGCAATAGTAGAAGCTGGATGTTTTGGCTCTATCAAAGAAAGTAAATGTAAACGATGATCACGTATTAACTGATGTAATCTAGTCAGAGAGGTACTTATGCCTCTAATATTCCATATCATAATATTCATTGAGAGAGATTAGAGTCACTTCCCTGAATTGCATGTGAAGCACTGCGTGTAACAATTGTAGATAGAGGCAATGGAGGAATATCTTTCTTTGCACGATGCTTTCTACGCGGAACAACTGGAATAAACGCAATGAATGCAATGTGTACATGTAAACCTGCGAATAATATGCAATGTACGGAAAGTGGAAATATACGTAAAAAATGAGTCTAAAAGTAATTGCATGCAAATGATCATACTAAGCCAAAACAAATCAATGGAATAAAAGGGAAATTCCAGAAATTATATATATATATGCATATATATATATATATATATATGTATATATATTGATAAAAGGTCTTTTATTAAAGCAAATCCTCACTTATGGCGGAGGAATACCATATTACAAAATGTATATCATACGAAAAATGGAAATGTAACGTAGTGATGATCATCTTCCTCCAATCATATATAATATGCCGCATTAAAACCTTGTCAAGTAAAACCATCCTTGTGGATAAAACCTTGGCGAAGGAAAAAGCGTACATATTTATATGTTTGGAGTAAAGACTCAATACAAAACCTCGCAAAATATACATCAGAAATTACACCAATCTATCATCATGTGGCCTTCCTCGAAACATTGGAACAGCAACTCCGTCTTGATCATTAGCTTCATCATGGATCCTCATGAAAAGATATGCATACATTAGTAAAATGTCAGAGCTGAAAATAATGAAAGGGAACAGTGCAGGCGAAACGTACCCAGCCGCCTGCATGAGCATGCAGGCGGAACGAGGGAGGAAGCATAAGTTGATCGCCACCAATATGGAGCAAAACCAACCGCTTACATCAATAAGATGTAGGCGGGAAGATGGCAACAAGCTTTCAAAGACGGGCATAAGCAGTATGTATATCATGTTGTAAACTGCCTCGAACAGTTGGAGGAAGCTCTGAATGTAACGTAAAGACTGTTGTATTGCGCCTCATAAGCCCATGCTGAGTCAGAAAGTGTGTCGTATAATTACATTTGTGTGGCACATATGATCATCGCAATAATCAACTGTCGCAGACGAGAACAATGACTACCTAGCTTTGCTGTCAAAGCCGTGTGACTGGAAATAAGGTGCAGTAACGGCAAACAGTCTATTTCAACTTCAAGGGAGGTATGGCCTGCCATTGCAAAGAAAAACAAAGAAAAGAGAAGGGCCTGAAGTTCAGCATGCATAGGTTGTAGGATGGGTAACGAAAATCATATTGCCTGAACCGGGGACCCAGTAGCATCTCGTAACACTGCCCCCAGCAGCTCCCTTGTGGCCAGATGCAGCATCAACATTCAGCTTTAATTTACCCGAAGGCGGTAGTTTCCAGTGTAGAACCTATATGCGCTTGCTGCGGATAGGAGGGGAATAATTAGCGTCAAGTAGCGATAGAATTGGAGATGCAAACTTACGATCCGAGACTGAGGAGCACCAAGTGTAAATGTCTTAACGAATCCATTCTCTAAGTCTATCCGGTGAAAAGGACTGTTCCACGATCATATGCCGCAGTCGTTAAACCCTCTACAGCGATCCTACCACCTCGGGAGATCACATGATATAAGGGCGTACCAGCAATCAAATTCACATGTGAGGAGGTAACTGCATTGTCTAAATCCTTCAAGTACTATTTGGTTGGAACTTATTTGGTATGGCCACACTAGGCTCAATGCAATACGCAATTGCTTTGTTAGGATCGGGTTCACAGCAGCAGTGAAAATAACGTTGCTTGTTCCAATGCATATTTTGATCCAATTTGATGCGGAGGCTGATTATTATCAATGTTTTTCACGCCGCACATGGACAGTGTTGGGATATCATATGCGCGTCACTAAATATACCTACGATTTTGATCTAAGAGTTGACATGCCCATTGTACCTGTATGGGTTTCTTTGCGTGGTTTGCCGGTTTATCTTCATAAGCAAGAGGCCCTTTTTGAAATTGCCCGCATTATAGGAACTCCCCTAAAGGCAGATTCGGCTACCACACAGTTGTTGCGCCCCTCAGTAGCTCGTATATGTATTGAACTTGATGTATCATAGGAGTTGCCGCAGAGAGTTTACATTCAGAGTGACAATTATCATTTTTCCCAATCGGTTGAATATGAGAATATGGCAGCTTATTGTGGATCTTACGTAAACTAGGACATTCGATTTCATCGCGTCAGAAAGATGATTCCAGAGATAAGAGGCCTGTGCCATAGCCAACTTCTGGAATAGTTGCACCTCCGCCGCAAATACCCGTACCACCTGTACAGCGATGGACGCCGAAGAAGACGGGTATTTCCATAGACACACAACCATCAATGGCAGAGTAGGATACTGCACCATCGCCAGCTCCGAGGATGGAGGATCAGGATCCTACAACACCATGTGAGGAGCCAGCATTGCAGGCAGACCATGTAGACATGATTTCCCATGTGCAAGATTTATCACGTCTAAACTGTTCTTCTGCTTCAATGTGACCACAAAATAATGATGAACAAGATCCATCACTGTAGCACTTTTCGGATTCGGAATTGCATGATGATGTGCATGTTGATTCAACGGAGTTACGCACCGCAGTGTTGGAGGTTGCTAGGGTTCTCTCGGTTACGCCACCTTCTGAGGACGATGGCCCAAATATTACACATCCAGATGTTTCTGATGCGGTTGACAACTTATTCAAAGTACGGACGCGGCGACCCAGGCTGAAGAAAGGAGAAATGCCCACAGCCCCTCCTACTTCTATTCTAACACGGGGAGTAATTCATCAATCAGCAGTTACTACCCTTGACCCGTTTTAATGAAGGTATTTCTTTGGAACGTTCGAGGTATTGATACCTCTATCACACGTATACATTCGCTAATCCGACAATATACTTGGACTCGTTAGTTATTATTGAGCCAAAGCTTCGACCTACACGTATAGAACAATTTCGCTTACAATTTGGTTTTTCACATACTTACTCCTCCACTGATGCTAATATTTGGTTTTTTTTGCGAGATACTTTCCTGGAATCGATGAAGATTCGCACGAGTGAACATAACACGTCAGTTAACTTCTGTTGGTTGCCTAGCAGGAAGTCATTTTGGTTTACGGCGGTCTATGCTAGGCATACGGTGGAAGCACGAAAGCCGCTATGGAAGGATTTGATGGGATTCCGTTTGACTTTAGCCCAGCCCTGGCTGTCAGGGGGAGATTTTAATACTTTTCTATCGTAAGAGGAGCACACGGGGGTGTCAGCTCCGTCTTTGCATACGCTCACTGATTTTAAGAATTTTGTTGAACTCTGTGCTTTGGCAGATCTGCCTTACCAAGGCAGTGAATTTACATGGTCTGATGGCAGGGGTTTGGGTAAGGTGTGGCGTCTACTAGATCATTTCTTATACACCAATGACTACACAGAATTATTTGATATTAGCAGGGTTCAGCATCTGCATCGAGCCACGTCAGATCATTCCCCCTTACTGCTGACTTGTTAATTAACACGTCCTATAGGGCCAATGGCTTTTAGGTATCTGGAAGAATTGGCCACACATGTTGACTTCTCTGAATATGTTTGTTCGCACTGGCGTTCATATCCTACTGTGGGAGGTATGTATGGATTTTATGACAAATTACGTAGGATGAAGGCAGACCTGCGTCAATGGAGTCAAAATGTTTTCGGGAATATATTCACTGATTTAATGGCGGTGGAAGAAGCCACACTCCGGGCAGAGTCTGCATATGATTCCACGCCATCGGAGGACACTCGACAAGATTATCATCGGGCCAAGGACAATTTGCTACAATATCAGACACGAGCACATATATACTGGAAACGGAAAGCACGTGTCAAATGGCTATCGGAGGGGAGATGCAAACACTTCTTACTTTCATCAAACAGTGAGAATACGCAGGCAAAAACAATTTATTTCTTCCATTAACTGATCGGATGGGATGATCTGCTAGAGTGTTTCCGACATTCAGATTGAGGGAATGCGTTTCTATCAAAATCTGTTCCAAGAGGAGGAAACTGTGGATTATGACACGATATTGCAACATATCCTACAGACTCTGACGCAATCGCACAGTGAGAAACTGCTGCTAATGCCGCAGTTGAGTGAGGTACGGGTTGCTGTATGGCAACTGAGCCCGTCAAGTGTCTCGGGTCCTGATGGCTTTCCTGGCTCTTTTTATAGACACTTTTGGGAGGAGATAGGCATAGATGTGTTGCATGCAGTAGAGGAGTTTTTCTTGGGTATCCCAATGCCAAGTGCGATGGCAGCGTCACTCATTTGTTTGATTCCTAAGGTTCTAAATCCAGCAACGTTTGTCGATTTTAGACCGATCAGTTTGACGAATATCTTGTCTAAAGTAGTGACTAGACTCATCTGTACTCGTCTAATTGACTTGTTGCCTCAGTTGATTTCTCTGGAGCAAGCAGATTTCATGCCAGGCCACAGTATCTGCAACAAGTACTGTTGGCAAAGGAGATGGTTCACATTTTGGATCGTAAGTGCCATGGAGGGCACGTAATGATCAAGCTTGACATGGCCAAAGCTTTTGATCGTGTTTCTTGGCCATATTTAGAAAAGTTATTATTGCAGTTTGTCTTTGCGGTACATTTTGTCCGTATACTCATGAATAATCTTGCAGCTACAAGATGTTCTGTATTGATAAATGGTAAGCCAAGTGGGTATTTTCATCCATCAAGAGGTGTTAAGCAGGGCGATCCATTATCACTGCTTTTATTTATTCTACCCTCTAAAGGGTTTTCAAGAGGCTTTAAGGCTCATTTTGCGTTGGGAGATATTCGTGGTTTTAGCGGAGGACGGATACCATCTATCTCACATCTTGGTTTTGCTGATGACTTAATGATATATTTGAGTGGTGCTTCTGGAAATTTGCGGCGGTTTAAGAAGTTCCTAGAACAATATCAGAGAGCATCAGGACAATTGGTTAATTATCTTAAAAGTCAGATGGTAGCAAGTGAGGGTACATCGGCTCATCGGATATCCGCTATTCTGCACATGCGAGTTTCGTCTTTGCGTATTAAATATTTAGGCTCCTATCTCTTTAAAGGAACAAGCAGAGCACAGTATTTCAGTACTTTGATTCATCACTTTGATGCGCGATTAACAGGATGGTCCCAACGGTTACTTAGTATGGCGGGTAGAGTGACTCTCGTCCAGTCAGTATTATCTGCAATGCCTCTGCATGTAATGTCTGCAGCCAGGCTTCCTAAAAGTGTAGTCACTAAGTTGAACAAGAAGATGACAAATTTCTTGTGGGAGCAACGTCACCATTGGCGTGCGTGGCCCTCCGTATGTTATCCCAAAGAGGAGGGAGGATTGGGAATTCGCAGTCTTGAAACATTACAGATCGCATATGAGTGCAAACTTTGGTGGATATATCATAAATCGTCATCATTATGGTCTCAGTTCATGCGGCACAATATGGAACTCGTGGAGGTATGTACGCTCATATTTATGATTCTACAGATTGGAAGAGATTGTGTCGTATTGATCCCTTCTGTGTCTTGCATACAACCCCTTCTTTGGATGGTTTGGTCTGGACTACGGGAGAGAATGGACAATTTAGTTTGCACGTTGCATATGAAGTATGTCGCCTGAAAGCTGTTCCTAAACCATTCCTGCGTTACATATGGTGGCCAAGTGTTTTGCCATCTGCCAAGATTTTCAGTTGGAGATTGTTGTGTAATGCTTTACCGCTACCAGAAAACATCTGCTCGTGGTGTTATGCTTTTCCAACATGTGTTTTTGTCACGTTGCATCGGTCTCACAGGAGCATATATTTTATCACTGTCCAATCATTGCCGTAGTATGGACACATCTGTCCTTTACTTTCAGCAGACCACTACCAGGTGTGAGTGCTCTGACTTTGCGAAGATATCTTCAAGGTTGGTGGTGTAAAGCTCGCAGTGTCACAATGGTGGGCCAATTATCTGCGGTAGTTCCATTATTAGCTGTATGGGAAATCTGGGAAGAATACACAGGGGTACAGTTTGGGGAACAATCATTTTCGCTAGATAGACTACGGGAACAGATTCGTCAAGACATTTGCATTTGGTGCTTATCAGTTGCAGATCGTAAGTTTGCGGTTACAGTTCCATCGTTGGTTGCAGCTTCTTATTCTCCTCCTATCTGCACCAAACGAATACAGGTTTTACGATGGCAATTGCCGCCCTCGGGCAAATTAAAGTTGAATGTTGACGCTGCAGTTGGTCGCAAAGGCGCTACTGGGGGGCAGTGTTACGTGATGCTAATGGGTCATTGGTTTAGGCGATATGTTTCTCATTGCCAATACTCCAGCCCATGCATGCTGAGCTTCAGGCTCTTCTCTTTTCTTTACTTTTCTTTGCCATGGCTGGACATACCTCGATTGAAGTTGAAATAGACTGTTTGCAACTCCTGCATTTTGCTTCCAGTCACAGGACTTTGACAGCAAATTTTGGTAGCGAATGCGCTCATCTGCAAAGGTTGATGGCTACGATGGATAATATATTATTATATGTGTCACGAGAATGTAATTATGTGGCGCACTTTCTAGCTCAGCATGGGCTTATGAGGCATAATACAGGTGTGTTTACGTTGCATTCGGAGCTTCCTCCAGCTGTTAGAAGCAGTTTGCATCATGATATACACACTGCCTCTGTCCGTCTGCTCATTGCCACTTGCCCGCCTACATCTTATTGATATAGGCGGTTGGGTATGTTCATGTTTGTTTATTTTACATTCTATGTGTTATTTAGATATTTGCTTCATGAAAATTTGTTTCCTCTTCCTGAGATCATTGCAATCATTGAATGGTGGACATCATATTCATGTTGCTGCCTGGCCCATCAATTGTTCCTCCATATCAGTGGCACAGAATCAGTGCTGGCTTATCTTCCCTGGTTCCGCCTGTATGTTCATGCAAGCGGCTGGGTATGCTACTCATCCATTGTTCTCCTACTTTATTTACAGATTTGATAGCTTTCTAATGTATGCATCTCTTTTGATGAGGATCACTGCTGAAATCAACATTCACAAGAACGCGTGGACTGCATCAATGCCTCGACGAAGGCAACACAGAGTTAGAATAATGCCATGTTGGCAGCAGGGGCTTGTGGGACTTTGTATATTTTTTGCCTATATTTTTTGAGGGCACATGTATTGTCATCGCTCCAATGATATAAATATGTATGCTTTTCCCTTCGCCAAGGTTTTATCCACAAGGGTAGTTTTACTTGGCAAGGTTTTAATGCAACATATCATATAGATTGGAGGATGACTATCATTACTGCTTTATATTTCCGTTTTCCATTTGATATACATGGATGTAATATGGTTTTCCTCCGCCATAAGTGAGGATTTGATTAAATAAAACGCCTTTGATCTATATATTTTGTTTTAGTGAAAAGATCTTTTATTACGACAAAGCCTCACTTTTGGCGGAAGAAAACCATCGTACAAATGTCAGAATACGCAAATAAATGGATCAAAAAGCCAATGATGAGATATCTCCAGTCGCATATGATATGTCGCATTAAAACCTTGCCAAGAAAAACCACCCTTGTGGATAAAACCTTGGCGAAGGAAAAAGCGTGCATATTTATACTACTGTCATTGATACCCAAGTTATACAATACAGTATACAAAGAGTGTGTATGTGCAGCTGTCCGCCGATGATGTATTCCCCAGGAGTTGACAAGAAGAGGCATTTTGAGTTGGACTATGTTGCAAGGCAGCCATAGTAGCGTTCCATTGTGATGTTCCCGCCAAATATCATGCGCATGTAAAAGCATCCAAATAGTGTTGATCCTCCATGTCATCCAAAACGTGTTGATCATCCATGTAATAGGCAAGTAAAAACATGTGTGAAGTATATCGAGGCTACAGGAGAAAGCAGCGAAACCAATCCAGTAGAAGAAACACATACCCAACCTGCCTGCACCATCTGATGTGCAGGCAGGGTCATTGGAGGAGAGCCAATCCCTATGGAAGACCCGGGAAGCATCAACAACAAAATGTTGAATGTGAAAATGCATCCATGTCGTCGCCATACATAAATGTGCGTCAAAGAAATTGAGAAAGGTATACACCAGACGCCTCCCAGCTCCAAGCGAAGTGGATAAACATATTGTCGACCGATATACATGGGGCAAATAAAATTGCTTCAGCAGTGTAGTTAGAATGTAAAATCGCGAGCTGAAATGCAAAAGGAAAGAAAACGAACCATGCCTGCCCGCACCAAATGTAGCGCAGGCAGAAAGGAGCGGACAGTGCCAATCCGTTTGGAAGACTGCATGTTTGCTAGTATTGCAAGCGCACGCCAAATGTAACTCACCGAGATCACCACAGCCATTGATCAAGGTAACAGCATTAATATGTATCAGTAAAGAAAGTATACAGCAGTAGTGTATGAAATAAACCGTATGCGTACCGGGTCTGCCCGTGACTGTTAAGACCCGGGCAGAAAATTCGAAAAAATAGCAGGCCATTAGATTGTGCGTAAGCGCGCTGATGTGAGATCCAGTGCCACGAATGCCTTGACCATGGGAGGAAGGGTATGACTGTTATACAATCCCGTTGTAGGATGCATCATTGCATGTTGAGCAAGATAATGAGCCGGCATATTATTCTCCCGGTACGTATGAAGCAGTACCAGCCGATGCTGACTAACCAGATTGTGAAGCTGCCGAAGATGATAATTTCCCGCTGGCTGCCGAGGCTTACATAGACATGTTATCATTTGCGCACAGTCTGATTCTACCATGAGCGAACGGTATAAGGGTAGAAAATAAATCAGGCCAAAAAGTGTGGCCTGGATCTCTGCCTGTAGCGGGAGACGAAAAGAAAGTGCCTGGATACAACACCCATCGTGATTACGCAAGATCACTCCACCTGCTGCATAATGTTGGCCAACTGCTGCATCCACATTTAACTTGAGACGCCCAGATGGAGGTGTTTGCCACCGAATAACCCGAAGACGAGGAGTACGAATCCGAGGGAGCCAGGAGAGAGATAGCAAAGGACCTGCTGCCAGCTTGGTTCCCTGGATACTCATCGCCCAAATGTGTATATCAAAATGAATAGAGTTACGCAATGATGTCGTCGAAAAAATTGTTGTATCCCCAAAGATGATCTGTGCATATTGACGCCAAATATTTGATAATAGTATCGCAGGAACGACAATCTTCAAAACCCCCACAAGTGATGTAGAATTGGACCGATACCACCAAGAGAGTAAATATTGCCGCAAAGACAGAGATGTCGGTGGTACTCCATGTAATTCAGCAGCAAAAAAACCCCAGAAATACCGAATGCGGGTGCAGTAAATGAATATATGGTCCACTGTGGCTGAATGCGATCTGCAAAAAGGGCATTGGGTCGGACGCATCACCAGATATTTCCCTATGTAATCTTCAAACGGCATGGCTGAATGGAAAAAGCGCCACAGCAAAAGTCGAACAAAGGGAGAGTGGTGTTTAGACCAAGTAAATGCTGTCGAGAGTAAGGTTGGGCGCGAAACCTGACATATATCATAGGCCGACTTAAGTGAAAACTCTCCTGAAGGCGTGGCCGTCCATGATGGAAATGTGCCCAATCCCGTTGAGTGAGAAGAACAGAGGGGGTGGATTCGACAAATAGACTTCCAAACCGCGGAATCTGGTAGCTTGGGAGTATAGTCGCCCCGTCTGCCATATTTAGGATGCATATATCGACTCCATAACGTGTCCTGGCACTGATATTGCCACCATATACGACATGTATATGCCTTTTGCAGCTCACGAAGACTGCGAAGTCCCAATCCGCCTTCCTCAATCGGAGTGGTCATAGTGTTGCATGCGACCCAATGGTGTCTAGCTCCCCAAAAGAATGATGACATCTTCCTGTCGAGCATTCTAATGACCGACTGAGGCATGCCACCTGCTGCCAAAATATGTAGCGGGAGCGCCGCAATAACGGAGCGCAGTAGCACAAGCCGTCCTGCGAATGATAAGAGGCGGGAATGCCAACCCTGTAATCTGTCATCCACATGCTGTAATAATGACAAACAGTGTCTAGCCCGAGGGATGCCCTTATGCAGGTAAGAACCCAAATAGCGAAAAGGCAGAGATATTTGGCGCATGCCTAGGATTCCTTTTATATTTTGACATTGGCGCGCTGTAATATTGGATGATGGAATGAAACTGCTTTTTCCAAAATTAACTTTTTGTCCCGATGCAGTTTCATATGTAGTGAGAAACGCATGGAAATGGCGAA
Organism: Eustoma russellianum; assembly: GCA_036186865.1. NCBI lineage: Eukaryota > Viridiplantae > Streptophyta > Magnoliopsida > Gentianales > Gentianaceae > Eustoma > Eustoma russellianum. The sequence goes on along the minus strand of AP025044.1, from coordinate 29,458,117 downwards.
GGTTCTGTTGAGTACCTTGAAGGAAGATAAGCAGATCATCCGCATAAGCCAAGTGTGAAATGTCCATAGGGATTCTGCCCAACCGAAAGGTGTGAATTCTGCCCGTGCTAACCAGAGTCTTCAATCCGCGACTAAAACCCTCAGATGATAATATAAATAATAAAGGCAACAAGGGATCCCCCTGTTTAACGCCTTTGAAGGGAGGGAAGTATGGAGATGGATGCCCATTAATTAATACTGACATCCTCGTAGCACTTAGGTGATTAATAATAATTCGAATGAAAAAGTCAGAAAACCCAAACTTGCCTAGAAGCAGCTGGAGATAGTCCCAACTAACCCGATCGAAAGCCTTCATCATATCTAATTTCAGACATATCTGTGGTCCACCTCTATCCAACATATGCACCATTTCACGAGCCAAAAGAACTTGAGTAGAGATATCAGTACCCGCAAGAAAACCCGTTTGCTCTGGCGATATTAGTTTTGGTAAGAGCTGATTCAAACGAGTGGCAATAATACGGGTGCAAACTTTGCTGATGAAATTTGTAAGACAGATTGGACGGAAATCAACAAATGTCTGGGGCGACTGCACTTTCGGAATGAGAGTGAGTAAAGCACTAGCCATAACTTTCGGCTGAGGAACCCCAAGGAAAAATTCCTGCACAGCTTTGAGCACATCCAAATGTATTGTCTGCCAACATGAACGATAGAATTGCCCAGTAAATCCGTCAGGTCCTGCCGCACTATGTGGATCCAAACTCCATACCGCTGCTTTAACCTCAGATTCCAATGGCAACTGTGTAAGCATTAAGTTATCCTCAGCAGTGACTAAACATGGGATATAGGATAATATTTCAGTATGATTGTCAGTCGTCACAGGGGCAAATAAATCCGTATAAAAATCTACTGCCGCCCTCATGAGATCCTCCTGTTGTGTCAACAATGTTCCTTGTGAATCTTGAAGCTGACGAATACATAGCTGTGAACGCTTACCTTTGACCAGAGAGTGGAAGTATCTGGTATTAGCATCCCCCTCTTGTAACCATTTGACACGAGCCTTTTGTTTCCAGTATAAGAGTTCATATTTGGAGGCAAGCAAATACTGTGCCTTAGCTTGATATTAAGCCTCTCGTGCTTCCTCCGTAGAAGTGGCATCCCAGTTATTTTCTGCGAGATTTAGTGTATTTTCGGCCTCCTTCAAATTGCTGAAAATATTCCCAAAGATAGTCTTGTTCCAGTGCTGAATATCTTTCTTTAGAGAGAATAATTTGTCATAGAAACCGCGCATGCCACCTGTTGTTGGATATGATAGCCATGCATGCCTGACGTAGTTGTCAAAATCCGGATGCTGAAGCCATGCATCCAAAAACCGGAAATTTCGACGAAGAGGATGGGCACTTGCCTGACATTGTATCAAGAGAGGAGTGTGGTCCGATGTGACACGCGGCAAGTGAGTGAGTTTCAGCATGTCAAACATATCATACATCAACGAATTAATAAATGTCCAGTCTAGTCTCCGGCGGACCCGGCCAAGGCCGCGGCCTTCAGCCCATGTATAGCGCGTGCCGTGATATGGTGGGGACATAAGCGAGCAAGCCTCAATACAGTCATTAAAATCCTGTAAAGCAGATAAAGAAGGTGTAGAGCGACCGTTATGATCCTCAAGTGAGCGGAACGTATTAAAGTCTCCACCAATCAACCATGGCAACTGCAATCCCGTGGAGAAATCCTCTAAGGCACGCCATAAAAGTTGACGCTGTGTGATTGTATGCTTTGCATAAACTAAAGAGAGAACGAAGGAATGCTGCTGTGTGACTGAAGAAAGAGTCAAGTGGAGCACTTGTTCTTGATCCTGTGTGCCAAGTATACGAAACTCATTATCCCGCCAAAAAAACCATATATGTTCTGATTGCGAAGAAAAACAGTGGGAAAAACCAAGACGCAAACAAAACCCATGTATTTGTGTTGGGGTATGTTTAGGCTCAATTAATGCTAGCAAATTTATACGATAATCTCTAAGTAACTGCTGTAGTCGAGGCAAGGATGTACGCATGCCTCGAATGTTCCAAATTAATATATTCATTGAAAAAGGTTAGAGTCACTTCCCTGAATGATCTGAGATGCACTACGTGTCAGAATTGTCGACGGTGGTAAAGGGGGCAATTCCTTTCGACTGCGGCGCTTCCGACGTGGGACAACAGGCACGAATGGTGCCTCCTCCGGTTGATCAGGCAGTCGCGATATTAGCATAGCATCATCAGGTGACGAGTTTAACATTTGCATGCGACGTTCAACTTCCGCAGGCACGATCAGAGGGTCATCGGCATGTGCTTCAGTTGGCAGTTCCGTGTCGGACAAGTGACCAAGTTCGGTGGGCATGACGTCCTCCGGCAGCTGGTGATCCGGAGCATCACAAAAATTATCGTGCAAATGATCTTCATCAACAGCCTGTGGTTCCGGCTCAGAGACAGCAGAGACAGAAGGAGCTTGAGGCTCTGTCACTGGCGGCAAATCAGATTCTGGAGGCGGCTGGGAGGATGAGGGTGCTGAGAAAGTGGGACAGCGGCCTTCTTCTTAATTGGAGTCCATCTCTGTTTTGTCGGACGAGACGGTGGTGGTGGCGGAGGCGGCGGAATGGTCGACTGCGCCGACGGCTGTGGCGCACAAGTCAAATGATCATGCCCTAGTCGACGACAAGCAGTGCAGTATTTTGGCAAATCTTCATAAATCACTGACTGAAGTATAAGTCGTTGCTTTGCCTGCAGGTATATTTTTTGCGGGAGTTCCTGTGATACATCAACTTCCACACAGATTCTTGCCACTGACGGTCGAAGCACATCCGATGTTGCAACATCTAATTTGAGTGGGATGCCTATCGGTTTCACTATCTCAAATAAGGCTTCTCGGCAATGTAAATGAACCGGAAACCCAGGAAAAGCTACCCAAACTGGAACAATGGGAACATCAGTCATTGGATCAAAGTCAACTGTCCATTTAGTTATACGCATATGACAGCCTGATATATGCCATGATCTACGATAGAAGCATCGGAGATAATCTGCTTCTTGTCGAAAATTCAAAAGGATGTGTGATTGATCAATAAGGGTGATGCGCAAATCATTATGAAAGCCAATTTTTTCGAATACATCACGGATCACCTTCAATGGTGGCCTTCCATACCAAAATGTACCGACCAAAGAATATTTGAATGGCGCAGCTAATGCATCGATTTCGGAATCAAGAAAAGAGATCATGGGAATACCTTTGTGCCTCGATACCGTTTTGGGCGAAATGGAGATTTTCTCGGCTGATGAGGCACCGGTCACGATGGCAGCAAACGAAGGAGCCGTGGATGCCATTGTGATGAATAATGCAGAGAAGCCGATCGGAGGCGCTGAAAGAAGCGTTTGCTAGAAAAGATGGATGCTTTCGATTGCTGTCAATCGTGGAACACACAGGGAAAGACGGTAGGAGGAAGAGCGAATGAGAACTGCCGGCGGCGGCGGCTAACGCCGCAAGATCACCCTTGATCGCCTAAGCCGCACCGTCATCTTATATATATCCCTTTGATCTATATATATATATATATATATATATATATATATATATATATATATTTGAACGAATATATGTTTATTGATAAGCCTCACTTGTGGCGGAGGAAAACCATATTACTTCAAGTACAGTCATCATCATAAGAAAATAAATGAAAGAGAATAATGATGTATCTCCAATCGTATATGATATGCCGCAATAAAACCTTGCCAAGAAAAACCACCCTTGTGGATAAAACCTTGGCGAAGGAAAAAGCGTACATATTTATGCGATTGTCATGGACACCAAAAGTATGGAAATATGCAGGCATGTCCAAGCGTTCTTGACAGAAGCTGCTACTGATCCACTGGGATGGCCAAACTGTTGAAAGATTATGGTCTTTGTTCAAGCGCACCTCGATATAAAGAAATATAGCTGTTATCACCACGGTAGTTAAAAAAATTGATGAATGTAGAAATATGGCACAGACGCGTACCCAAGTTGTCCTGGCTGAAATATTGCCAGGACGACGACCACTTAAGAGTGCTCTTCAATGAATGCAATATGATGCTTTGGCACCAGACTTGTAGAAGCCTCCTCACCAGCGAATATATCATTAGTGTGAACCAAAGCAAGAGAAACACATGCATCAGACAATGAGATATAGAGTAAGATGGAACGTGAAGCAACATATATAAAGCGATAGAAGACACAGAAGGAGAACGCACCAACGTTGCCTGTGCACAGAAACACAGGCAACGACATATGTATGTAGCCAAGGCCAGCATTTATCACTAACGCAGGGCAGGTAGCTGGAGATCCATGAGCAAAGCACCACGTACTTCACAGGGTAGCGATTGGTCAGAAACGTAAGAGCGATGACCTGATGTTCTGAAGCCATATCGTGCTAATCTATGTGCTGCGGAATTCGCTTCTCGTGGACAATATTGAAGAGTTGCCTGACTGAAATGAAGAAATAGTGTGGCACGCATAATGTCTGATGCAAAGGCTCCTGAGTGCGCACTAGCCTCCGCTAGCAGGGATACAATCTGTTGGCAGTCAGTTTCAATGATAATGTTGTCATATTGCGGAGCATAGAAAATCAAGGCATATATCATGGCTTGCAGCTCAGCTCGAAGTGGAGACATCAGAGGCAGCGCAAAGCAAAGTGCTGAGAGTAAATGGCCGTCAGAGGAGCGTAATATTACAGCACCTGCCGCAAGCTTTTGACCAACAGAGGCATCAATATTTAACTTTAGCTTTCCCGACGGAGGAAGTTGCCATCGGATTATAGTCAGACGTTTTGAGCGGATTGGAGGCGAATAATGTTACTGGACTAGATGGGGCAAGTTCTGAGCAAACTTCTTATTATTTATTGATGCACACCATGTGTAAATAGCCATTTTGACCTTCGTGCGTAAGAGGTTGGGATTGAAAGTCTCATCGCCAAATCGACATGCGGTATATGTCTTCCATATCTCCTAAGATACTAAAGATGGAACTACTGCTTGAAGTTGACCCGTCATTGATGACTTCGAAGAACTTCTCCACCAACATAAAAGATGAGCTTTGATTGTATTGGATCGTGGTAGTGGTCCCAAAAATGTTATCGACATATCTATCCATAAAGACCGAATAGCTGAACAATGCAGAAAGACATGATCCTGATGATCATGCTGTTGGCGACAAAAAATACACTGGGAGGGTAGTGCAGTGAGCCATCGGTGCAAGTGATGTGTTATAGGCAAAGAGTTGTTCCATAATCGCCATATAAATATTTTTTGACCTGGAGGTGAGGATTTCAACCAAATGTAATTATATTCCTCTTTGCACGGGCCGTGGGCGGCAACGTGTAAATAAGCCGAACGTATAGAAAACTGACCATTTGAATCCGGGATCCAATGGAGCATGCCGTGTGATCGAGCAGTGTGTAACTCCATATACGCATTGACTCTACAAAGACGCTTCCATGTAGCCGAGTCATAAATATGGGAATAAACTGAGGAGCGTTAACCGTATCTGGCCCTGCTAAATTCAGACCATAGCGTGTTTGATTGGAAGTATTTCCACCAAAGTTGGCAGTCTTATGATTTTTGCACATGAGTAAGACTTCGGATTCCAAGACCGCCAACTTCTACCTCTCGACATACGGAGGGCCAAGATTGCCAATGATGTCTACCGTTCCAGAGAAAGACTGCCATTTTTCGACTCAAGATATTTATCACCCCCTTCGGAAGCTTGGAACTGGCTATAAGATGAGTTGGAATGGTGTTGAGGACATATTTAATGATTACTAGACGACCCGCCATTGAGAGTAACTTTGTTGACCAAGAAGATAGCTTAGCGTCAAAGTGGTTAAGCAGAGAGATACGATATCTGGCTTTATTGCATCCCTTGTATAAATAAGAGCCTAGATATTTAATAGGCAAGGATGTGGATCGCATACCCATTACCTGCAGCGAATTATGAGATGGGGCTCCATGGCCTATAACAAGTTGACTTTTGCTGTAGTTTACTAATTGGCCAGACGCTTGCTGGTATGCCTCAAGAAAGCTTTGGAAACGGTCTATATTTCGCAAGGACCCATTTAAAAATATAAGGAGATCATCGGCAAACCCCAAATGGGACACACCTTGCACACGGCCTGTATTGAAGCCCTTGATATATCCCGCCTGAAAGTAATGTTTTAGACCTCTAGAGAATCCTTCTGAAGATAGGATGAACAACAACGGCAATAAAGGATCTCCTTGCTTGACACCTCGGCCAAGAGAAAAAGAATCAATCAACCCACCATTTAGAAGAATAGAGCAAGTAGTCATACTTAAATTGTTGATGATGATCCGGACAAGGCATGCGTGCATGCCATCTTACATAATAGCAACTGCAAATATTTCCAACTCACTCGGTCAAAAGCCTTGGCCATGTCTAGCTTAGCAAGAATGTGCCCTCCTTTTGTGCGTTTATCAAGAACATGAGCCATTTCCTGCGCAAGTAGGACCTGCTCTGTGATGCCCCGTCCTTTCATAAATCATGCCTGCTCCGATGAAATTAATTTCGGTAGAATAACAGCCAGACGAGAGGCAAATAGACGGGTAATCACTTTTGAAATGAAGTTGGTTAGACAGATGGGGCGAAAGTCCGCAAAAGTCTGAGGATTAGCAACTTTCAAAATAAGTACTATTATAGCAGCCGCTATGGGCTTTGGCATACGAATACCCATGTAAAATTCCTGTACTGCTTTGTGAACATCATTTTGAATAGTATGCCAGAATTGCGATAAAAGGATCCTGGATAGCCATCAGGCCCCGCTGCACTTGAGGGGCTTAAATCCCAAACCGCTGTTTTGACTTCGGTGAGGGTTGGAATCTCTTGTAACATAAGATTGTCAGTGGAGTCAATCAATGCAGGTATATATTGCAGTATGTTGTCATAATTTGCAATGGGCTCAGCTGCAAACAATGTAGAAAAATACCGAATAGCCTCAGCCGCTATATCATCTGATTGTGTATATTCTGTCCCTTCAGGAGATAAAATTCTGCGTATATGCTGTCTGCAACGTTTATCTTTGACAGTTTGATGAAAAAAGATGTGTTTGCATCCCCTTCATTCAGCCACTTGGCATTTGCCTTTTGTTTCCAAAAACTAAAGGCACGGTGTTGAGCCAATTTGAGCTCCGCAATGCGCTGGTGATATAGGGTCCGCATTTGCTCCGTAGGTGTCTCATCATATTGAATTTCTGCTGTTTTCACCAACGACTCCGCATAGGATACGGCATCAAAAATATTACCAAATGTATCTTTGTTCCACTGTCTTAGGTCGCGCTGCAAAAGAGACAATTTCCTGTGCAATCCTAACATACCCCCAATCGTTGGATATGTTTTCCATCTGTGTACGACAAAGTCATAAAAATCTGCATGTGTTTCCCATGCATTGAGGTAGTGAAAGGCAGCAGGAGGTCTTGGACCTTCATTGTCACATGACAAGAGCAATGGAGCATGATCAGAAGTTGCCCTTGATAAGTGTTGAACTTGCATAATTGGAAATAAGTCAAAGAAAGCTAAGGAAGTGAGGAAACGATTAAGGTGTCGGCTCACTCGTCCTAAACCACGCCCATCATACCAAGTAAAATTCGATCCTTGATAAGGAACCTCTTGCAAATGACAATGCTGGATAAAGTCATTGAAGTCCTGAAGAGTCCGTAGAGAGGGTCGAGATCTTCCATGATGCTTGTCCAAAGTTCTAAAAGTATTAAAGTCTCCGCCTATTAACCAAGGAATGTTATTCGCCGCATGAAACTGTTCCAACTGTTCCCATAATATTTGTCGCTCTAGAATAGAGTGGCGCCCGTATACTGCTGTCAGCCAGAAATAATCACCAGAGGCTAGCCAACGAAATTTAATGGAGTGGTGTTGATGGCCAGGAATCTCCGCATCCCAAGTCAAGATAGATTCCTTCCAAAAAATCCAAATTTGATCATTACAAACAGATAATGATTTAGTGAAACCCAATTGCAGTTGATAAGAAGTTAAATAAGTGGGCCGTAGCTTTGGCTCAATCACTACTAAAGCATGTAGGCTATGTTTTCGGTTTAGTGAAAATAATCGAGTGAAAGAAGTACAAATGCCACGAACGTTCCATAACAATATCTTCATTGTGATAATGCATCAAAAGAATTTGAGAGGTGGGAAGCACGTAACCTTGTAATTCTCGGAGAAATGGGATTTTCATGTGGCCTCCGTAGTATTTTTGGACCCTGGGACGGTGCAGGGTCAGATGAAGGGATCGAAGGTTGGCCATCCATTTGAGCATCATCATGAGTTGCTTCTACAAGATGGGCAATATGATCTGCGCAGCTCTGATCGAGATCATCCAAGCGATTATCCTGCTGGGGTGGATCGATTTCATTTTCCGAGTAAGATCCAGGTACAGATTTGTCCGAAACATCGCCTACTATACAGTCATCAACTCCTTTAAGTCGAGATATGTCTTAAGCATCAGTAATGGCTTGGGGTGCAACCATATCTGGTGATGGCGGAATCAATAATTCTTGGGGTGCCGAGTGTGACTGAAAGAGATGTAATGTTGGCAGTATATTTGGTGCAGCAATTTCAGCGTCGACTGGTTCCGTTGATGGACCCAATTTTTTTGGTGTCCAACGTTGACTTTTATTTATGTCTGCTGGCTGTTTAGGGTTTGTGGCATGCTTAGATGTTGGCTTATCTCCTGAAGCATGCGATTGTTTCGGCTGGTTGTTGCAGTCTGCAGCGATATGGCCCAGTCAAAAGCAGTGGTCACAATATTTTGGCAAATCCTCATACTCCACTGTCTGCATGATAACCCGAGAGCACGTTTGGATAAATACACGATTAAGAAGCTCTTTGGAAACGTCTAGCTCAACGCATACACGTGCAACCAAAGGGCGGTTTATTGTAGCAGTGGCGGAATCCAATTTCAGAGGCTCACCTAGCATTGTCGCCACTTGAAAAAGAGCATCTTTACAATGCATGTGTATTTGGAGTCCTGGGAAAGAAACCCAGATTGGAACAATCGGTGCCTCAACTGCAGGATCGTAGTCTGGGGTCCATTTTGTGATTCTCATCTGTTTTCCTGAGATGATCCAACCTCTTCTGGCGAAACAGCGAATGTAATCTTGTTCAAGATCGAAATGGAGTATGATATGCGTTGCGTCTAAAAGGCCAACCTTTTCTGCTCCAGTGAATCCTATTCGATTGATGGCGGCACGAATTGTTGCTAGTGGTGGCCGTCCATACCAAAAAGTTCCCACCAATGTGAATCTATATGGCGCGGCTAGTGAGTGGATCTCTTCATCAGTGAATGTGATCATGGGGCTGCCCTTATATTTTTGGACATCCTTCGGTTTGATGGGCTCTGATGTGATTCTGAATAAAGATGCGAAGGATCGGCTGGATGGAGATTGCGGAGCAGTGATCGTGGTAGGTTGCAGTGTGTCTGGTGGTTTTGCAGTGGGCTGAGAAGCAACCGCCATAGGGTAATGATGGTAGATGCACCGGAATCAGGGAAGGCAGTTGCGAAGAGGCGTCGATGGCGAGAAACGGCGATGGCGGCTACGCCGATCGCCATGAAATCGCTGGAGCGGGCAGCATGCTTTTCTGATATATATATATATATATATATATATATATATATATATATATATATATATATATATATATATATAAGGAGTTCAGAGCCTCCTGCTTTTATTATGATCCCCTCATTTATGGCGGAGGATTACTGTTAAAACATAGAAGTTCAAAGGATAACAAAATGAAACTACTTAATGGTCGAAAAATAGTGACTTGTAGTCTACTAAGGGCAAAGGGAAATGGGTGCCACCCAAAAGGGATATGATATGCCTCATTAAAACCTTGGCAAGCAAATCCACCCTTGTGGTTAAAATCTTACACGAGGGCAAAAGAGTACATATTTATCCAATTTAGGATAGTAGTAGTACAATGAAATGAATAGCCCGAAATTGTGGTTGATGCCATCGTCCGTCGCCTCATAAGTTAACATTAGTGTTCGCCACAGCCCATGCAAAATAAAACATGTGAAATGTAAGTGGCGGCCAACGTGAAAGAGCAAATATAAAAAATACTGAAAACAATAGCATAACCAGCCTGCCTGCATCCGTAAGTATGCATGCAGCAATTGTGTAGATTTGCCAATCCATATGGAAGACGAAATCAATAGTGGGCATGGCTAGCATCAAGCATGACGAAGATGTCCAGTGGTAATATGCAGTGATACACAGCTGCATACAAGTGGTCGTAAGGATGCCGGAGTAAAGTGACATGTTGCAGCCTGTGGCAAACCATGATGACCTAAATAATGCACCACTAAATTGGCCTCTGATATGTGTGCTGAACTAAGGTGTGAGTGTGCCTGACCAATTCATGTAGTTGACGTAAATGATATGCATGCGGCTTGGGAGCCGAATCAGAAAGGGACCTCGACAATGCCTGACAATCTGTCTCAAGAATAAGATTCGGATGAGTAGGTAGGAAATATAGGAGCCCAAATAACGCAGTCTGCGTTTCTACAGTAAATGGTAGAATCAATGGCAACCGAAATGTTAGTGCTCTAATGCATGCACCAGAAGAGTCTCGCAAGATAGCACTGCCTGCAACAAAATGCCGACCCACCCTCGCATCCGTATTAAGCTTCAATCGTCCAGACGGTAGGGACAACCATTGCACAACCAGAATCCGATGCGTACGTAATGGAGGTAGCAGACTCGTGTGTTGTAGTTATAACGAACCTGAAGCAAGCTTAGGCATGTTAGTTGTTTTCCCCCAAAGATAAATGTTGGCACGTATTACGGACATTAGAGTGATCGTACTCCAATTAGTGTCATTACCATATATAATAGATTTGTAAGAGCGCCAAATATTAAAAACAATAATACCAGGAACAATGATCCGCAAAACACCCCTAATCGAATTGGAGGAAGATTGCAGCCACAGTGACATTAGGTATGGACATAAGTGTATACCTGCAGGAAAAACTCCATTCAAACAGGATGCATAATGAACCCATATTGATCGAATACTTGGGCAACGAAGAAACAAATGTGAGACCTCAGCAGATGACTGCTTACAAATTGGACATATTGTTGGTTTTGTCACAAGGAAGCTACATAGGAAGTCTTCCAAAGGCAATGCACGATTAGACAATCGCCAAAGGAAGTTACTGATGGCTGGCCTCTGACGTTTGTGCCAGACAAACTGAGAGGACAAAATAGTCTGACAAGATAATCGACACATCTCAAAGGCAGAATGTAAAGAAAAAATACCAGACGAAGTAAGTGTCCAAAATAAATATATCCCTGTCCCAGCTACATTATGCAACACATCTGGGGTGAAATTGGCAAATGAGTTTCCATGTAGGAGAATCATATAGTCGCGGCATGTAATCATCCCTTGTACCATATTTTGTCATCATGTATCTACTCCACAACGTTGTCCGCTGATGACATTGCCACCAAATACGTCAATAATACGCATCCTATAATGTGCCTAGATTTCGAATTTCCAGACCACCTTCAGCCCGAGGAGTCTGAATTTGAGACCAAGAGACCTAATGACGCTTACGCCCTAATAAAACTTTGCCATTTTTGATGAATAATTTGTATAACCGATTTTGGCAGTCTGCAAGCAGCCATAATTTGTAATGGTAAAGAAGATAAAACATACCTCAACAGAACCAATCTACCTGCTTGGGATAAAAGTTTGCTATGCCACCCATTTAGTGTAGAGAAAAAGGGGTTTGAGTGATTTCAAAATATGTGATATAAATGAGCATGACATACAACGTGTACAAATGTGTGCGTGATATATTGCTTATTACTTGCCTTATTTAGTTCATATATAATGTTTCCGTACTAACGAGCCATGAAGCGTTAAAGCTTACATCATATGGCAAACATTTGTTGTGTTTATACTATTTTCAGGTGCCACCATTAATGAACTAAACTAGCATATAGCATCTAAACCCTTTGCCGCTCACTTGCTCTTCACTAGCTTGCTGGTTCATCACTTCAACACCCCCCCCCCCTTCAAGCTAGGCTTGGCATATATGTTCTGAATCCCCAACAGCTTCAAAATATCTCCTAACCTCTTATTATCCAAGGCCTTGGTGAAGACACTTGCCAGCTGCAGATTAGTTATGATAGGCATCAACTTTAGCATTCCCTCTTGCACCTTATCCCTTACCACATGACAATCAATTTCAATGTGTTTCGTCCTTTCATAAAACACAGGATTCTCTACAATATAGATGGCACTTTTACAGTCACAAAACAACTCTACTGGCCTTTGATCCCCTACTCTTAAGTCCTTTAACAAATATTATAGCCACTGTAGCTCAAAGTCACCATAGTCATGGCCCTATACTCAGCTTCAGCTGAAGATCCTGATACTGTAGATTGCTTCTTAGCTTTCCAGGATATCAACGCATCTCCTAGAAACACACAGTATCAAGTGACTGATCTTCGTGTCTCGCTACATCCGCCCCAGTCTGCATCTACAAACCCTTTAAGCTTCAGATGTAGAAATAAGAGGGTTTGAGTGATTTCAAAATAAGAAATTTGAATGCATATATATATATATATATATATATATATATATATATATATATATATATATAAACGTGCATAAATGTGTACATGTGTGCATGATAACTTGCCATTACTTGCCTTATTTAGCTTATATATTATGTTGCCGTACTAACGAGACATGAAGCATTAAAGCTTACATCATATGGCAAACATTTGTTGTGTTTATACTATTTTCAGGTGCCACCATTAATGAACTAAATTAGTTCATTAAGTGAAGTACTTAGTTTAATAAACTAAGTAGTTCATTAAAGGAAGCTTCATTTGGAAAAGGCACAAAGGCAACAAGGCTAAGGAAGGAAAGTCTTCTCCTCCTCTCCATATTAAATGAACACGCCATATATATATAAATACACTATATATTTTCAGATTTTTTAAATAAAGGCACATACACATGTATTCCAACGTACTACCGACACGTTATATATCTTACGTACGTAAGTTAACGTCACACCACTATACTTAACTCATATTTATGAGTACATTCAGGTCTTATATCATATGATATAAGATATGGTGATGACAAATTAAATACGACACGATAAAAGGTTCTAAACCGAAATTTGTCGTATCGGGCAAATACCGAAACTTCGCCAACGTGTCACGTACTTGCCATAAATAAATGGCCATCCCATATACATCAAAAATTGATGTAAATTTCGTGATATACATGATATGATCAGCCAAAAATACTTTCCATGTTGGCACACACAAATCACCCCACATTTAGGCCAAAATGTGAAGATTCAAATTTTAATTTTGTCACATGTTAATGGTACCACTTTAAACCAGCCAAGTGCTGAGATTTAAAGTATATATTATATATATTATGTATAACATAATATATATAACATGTGCAAAAGTTGGAATTTAAATTAGAGAAAAATCGGGTAATCGATAAATATCGAAAATTCGGTTTTCTACGCACATAACATGGAACGTTTTTCTTGAACATCATGTGACACGTATCTAGACACTTTTTACATATGATATACATCTTAAAGTGTTCTAGAAAATTAAATTAAGGGCTGATTGGAATATTACATGTGTGTATTATTAAATGTGCACTATTTTACAAAGTTAACAAAAATAAATTTCAGCACATGTATATACATCTTCCAACGCACATACAGCTGAGATGGAGCACATGTGGAGCCTTGTTGGCGTATTGATTGGTCAAGGATCAATCATACATTGTTGGTAAATCAAAGAGAGAGCTACAAAAGGTAAGAATTCAACATATATCTCTCTTATGTCACATGCTGAAAATTTCAGCATACTAACATTAAAGTGGCCGAATTTTATATGTTTAATGTGACATATTTTGTCATCTTTTATTAGGTGATAAATTGGAAGAAGATATGGTAATGTTTTGAATGTAATTTAAATAAATAAAAGGGGATATTATACATATCACATGCTGAAAATTTTTCAGCATGTGTACAAGGGGGATGGACGATTTCTAGCACTATTTTGTGTCCAAATTCATTTCTCAATTGATAGCAAGACTTACCATGTATTGTTGATTCATTTTTATGGTGAAAAATCAAAGAATAATGGGTATTATTTTGAAGGAAATGGAAGGTTGCACATGCTGAAAAATTCAGCATGGCAAGAACATCATGGCCGATTTTTTGGAGTAAAAAGGAAGGATTTGTTGGTCTTGCAATTTATGATGAAATTTTTGATTTATGGTATGAATTTATGGTTGATTTTTTGGCACATTTTAAGTGATTATTTCAGATTATTTCCATGTCATCTTGATGACAACATTGAGCCAATAAAGAGGTGCCAAGTAAGCGAAGACTAAATGATGATCCAATAGAATGATGCCAAGTAAGCAAGGCATTGTCACCATGATGTCTTACACTCTCTCAAGCACTTAAAAGGAAATTTTCAAGAGGGGGAGATGGCCTATAGGGGACGGCTGCAACCTTAAAAGAAAGAAGAGGAGAGCAAACAAGAACAAGAACAAGAATTGCATTCCAAAGTGATCAAATTGCCAAGCTCTTCTTCTCCTACATCTTCTTTCTTTCTCTTTTCTTGTAAAAAGCCTATTGTCTTTACATATTTCAATCTTGAATAGGCTTCATATAAAACACCATTCATTCATCTTTGTAAAAGATTGATCAAGGTGTGATCAATCTTCATTCTAGCAAGGTGGTGGTGTTCGTGCAAATTGTACTAGCAATACAAGGTTTGTAAAGGATTGGAGTTAAGGTGTAACTCTATCAACCCTGTGGTAAGGTGTGTTGTGTGTGTGAATAGTGTGAACCAAGGAAGGTGTTCCTTGAAGACTGGAGTAGGTTGTTTATAACCGAACCAGTATAAAAATCTCGGTGCAATTTACTTTCAGCATTTACTTTTCAGTTTCTGCACTGTTTATACGTTTTGTTCACGTTCGTAAAAATAGTAAACGAATTTCAAAAATTACAAAAATATCCAGAAACATACCTACACGTTCTAGGGTTAATTTGGCACAAGTTTCAACCCTTTTGGACAAGTATAAGTCAATCAAACATCAAAAGTTCTGAGACTAGTGCAGTCTGATTCTCAGACTTGTAAAGGTTGAGACTTTGATTGTATTTGACCTACTTCCCAAAAGAATTTTCCAAAACTGTTTCAACCCATTAAAATATAGTATATAAAGAGTTAGTGGTCAAATTTTCAGATCATTTGGACGTTCACACAAATAGGAATTAATTTTTCATAACCATCTACCGTTTCTGGCAGATTTGCACAATCTGAGTACCAACGGTTTTTGAAGGGGTTAAAGGTTGAATTTTAATTTGAAATTTTTAGGGGACCCTCATAACATCTGAGGCTAAGTTCTCTCAAAATTTCATAATTTTTTGAGACCTCTAACCTAGTTTTAAAAACGTTTTAAAACTGGTCCTGAAAACAGAATCTGTTTTCAGAACTTGAATTGGTTAGGTTTAAAGAAATTTTAAAAACCATATTTTCCGCACCATCTATTCAACCCCCCCCCCTTCTAGTGGTGCCTTGAAGATCCTACAAGTGGTATCAGAGCAGGAATACTCACTTCAAGGAATCCAACGATTCAGTGAGATGGCATCCACAAATCTCAAAACCGAGCAAGAAGGTATGTCGAGCCAAAAGCCTCCACTTTTTGACGGTGAGTCGTTTATTCAGTGGAAACTTAGGATGAAGCTTTTTCTTATGGCTATAGATATAGATCTTTGGTCAATCATTGAAGATGGTCCTTATGTCCCATATAATGTATCCACTTTAGACGGAGTTACTTTAGAAGTTATTAAAACTAGATAAGAATATACGAGTGATGATAAAAAGAAACTTAGTATGAATGCTAGAGCTATGCAATTGCTTTTAAACGGATTAAGTAAAAGTTCTAGTTATGTGTCAAACTGTTCGAGTGCACAAGAAATGTGGAGGATACTAGAAATGAAACACGAAGGCACGAGTCAAGTAAAAGAGTCAAAAATTAATATGCTTATGTCCACTCTCGAGTCTTTCAAATTGTTGCCTAATGAGTCTATTGTAGATATGGATCTTCGTTTGACTAACATCTACAACTCTCTTGAGTCTCTTGGTAAGGCTTTTACTACGCAGGAAAAGGTACAGAAAGTCCTACGAAGCCTTCCTTCTGAATGGGATCCTAAAATGACTGCGATAGAGGAAAGCAAGGAGACTAAATCAATAAAGATGGAAGAACTAATTGGCTCACTCAAAGTCTGTGAAAACAAACTTACTATTCAGAAATCGGAATCATCTAAACAAGGTAAAACCATTGCTTTTAAATCAAATGAATACGTCTCCCCTCCCTCCGATCACGTAGATGATAGTGATTCCGAATCGGATAATGATGACTTAATCCTATTGGCTAAAGGACTAAGAAGATTCATGAGAAAGTCATTTAGAAATAAAAACAAGGGCACTACATCTAAGAGAAATAAAAACAAATTAAATGATAAAGACATTAAATGTTATGAATGCGGCAAACTCGGACACTTATCATATGACTGCCCAAACAAAGAAAAGCAAACTAATAAGTACCCTGACAAGGAGCGGAACAAAAATAGACTCGTCTCAGATCCTAAACAAAGGAAACGTGCACTAAAAGCCTCCACCTGGAGTGACTCATCAGATTCTGAAACTGAGACCGAAGAGGAGACTGCTCAAGTTTGCTTTGCTTCAAAGGCATCTAATGAGGTATCATCTGATTCTGACTCTGACTTTGAACCTTCTTATGATGATCTTTTTAGTCAATATCTTGAATTGCATAAATTTACTAAGACTCTCGCTAAAGAAAAGAAACGTTTAATTGAAGACAAGAAACTGTTAGAATCTTCTAACGAGAATCTTGTCGCTCAATTAAGCGATTCAAAGAAAGGGTCTTCATGTGTCATCACTGCATTAAAAACCGAGATTTCATCATTAACTACTCAAAATAATGAAATGAAATCCGAGATTTCAAATTTGAAATCAAGGAATACAGATTTAGAGAAAATGATGAAACAATTTGATACAGGGTCAAACATGCTGCATCGCATCATATTATCACAAAAGCATGACAGTGACAAAACTAGATTGGGATACGTTGATACTAACGAAGTATCAACCAAACCAACCAAGTTTGTTGTGTCTAAGAAGGTAGACACTCCTAAGCCGTAAGTGGCGTCTAAGATGACGCAAAAAGTGCCCCCTTCCTCACGCCCCACTCCATCATATCATGTGAAATATAACGTTGTACCATACAGATATGAAAAGAGAAGAACAATGCATACACGAAATACATATCATCCACGCACTATGCACACACACACAAGGACATATCAAAAGCGTCCTTCATTCAATGAGTATAGAGGAGTCCTTGGGCAAAGACCCAAAGTACATGCACCACATGGATATTATATCGCACCTTCATCTACATTCTTGCCATTTGATAGACCGAGAAGGATCACCCAAGTATGGGTACCGAAAGGTACCTTTACCAAAAGGTGATTAACTAACTCAAAAGGACCCAAAATTAAAAGGGTACCTAAATCACCTTTTCACATTGCAGGGAGACTACTCATCGAAAGACACATCAATAAAGTGGTTCCTTGACAGTGGTTGCTCGAGGCACATGACGGGTGACCCGAGCCAATTCTCCAAATTAAAGAAGGTCACAAAAGGCGGATCCGTGACCTTTGGAGACAACAATGAAGGCAAGATCATTGGAAAAGGTACGATTGGCAATCCGAATACACTTCAAATCTCCAACGTATTTTTGGTAAGCAACTTATCCTACAATCTTCTTAGTATTTCTCAATTTGTTGACAATGGTTTCAATGTGTGCTTTACTCATCCTTATTGCAACATCATAGATAAAAATGGAGAAACCGTTTTAAAAGGAAAACGAGAAGGCAATATTTTTACGCTATCTATGGATGATGTAGTAGACGCTAAAGTTAAGTGTTTTATGACAAATGAACCCAATGTGAATTTATGGCATAGACGTTTAGGACACATTGGCATTTCCACACTAGAAAAACTACAACGAAAGAACCTAGTACGGGGATTGCCTACGCTTGATTTAGACAACTTTCAGTTGTGTGAATCTTGCATAAAAGGCAAACAAACACGTGAGTCACTTAAGCCAAAAAATGAAATAAGCACGATACTAGAATACTAGAACTATTGCATATCAATTTGTTTGGTCCTAGTCGCACTACAAGCCTTGGTGGGCGTCACTATGCATGCGTGATTGTTGATGACTTTTCTCGTTATACTTGGACTTTATTTCTTGCACATAAGGATGAGAGCGCCGTAGAGATTGCTAAATTAATTAAACAACTTGAAAATCCATACGGTGTAAATGTGAAAAGAATAAGAAGCGATAGAGGCGGTGAGTTTAAAAATAAAGAGATGATTTCGTTTTGCGAAGAAAAAGGAATTAAACATGAGTTTTCGCCACCTAGAACTCCACAATTAAATGGAGCAGTAGAAAGAAAGAATCGCACATTACAAGAAATCACTAGAACCATGCTTTGCGAAAATAAATTGCCTAGATTTCTATGGGCGGAAGCCGTAAATTGTGCATGCTATATTGTAAATCGCCTATCTATAAGAAAGAAAATAAACAAGACGCCTTACAAAATCTTGAATGATCGCATGCCTAAGATTGACTATTTTCGTGTGTTTGGATGTAAATGCTTTGTCTTGAATACAAAAGATAATTTAGATAAATTTGAATCCAAATCAATTGAGTGCATTTTTGTTGGATATTCTATAAACTCAAAGGCATATAGATGTTATGATCCTCTCACTAGACAAATCATAGAATCTATTCATGTTAAATTCAATGAATTTGGTGAGATTGATAAAGATAAGGAATATGATGATGATTTTGAATTGAAACCCGTTTTGAATGAAGATAATGATTCTTTTGATATGCATGAGATGAATGAGACACTAGAAATGCATGATCATATAGAAATGCATGATAACTTAGAAAATAATCAACCAAGATGGCATAGAGATCACCCACATGATCTCATCATAGGCGACATCACTCACGGTGTGCGACCACGTAGAAGAATCACTTCGGATGAAATAAATGAATTTCATGCTATGATTTCTGAAATTGAGCCCAAAAATGTGCATGATGCTTTGAGTGATTCATCTTGGATTGATGCTATGCATGACGAACTTAATCAATTCGTTAGAAATGATGTATGGGATTTAGTGCCACGACCACAAGATAAGACTATAATAGGCACAAAGCGGGTATTTAGGAATAAAATGAATGAAGAAGGAAAGGTCGTTAGAAATAAATCAAGACTCGTAGCTCAAGGATATAATCAAGAAGAAGGAATAGACTACGATGAAACATTTGCACCCGTAGCACGTTTAGAAGCTATACGACTCTTACTTGCTATTGCTTGCATGAAAGATTTTAAATTGTATCAAATGGACGTCAAAAGTGCATTTCTAAACGGATTCATACAAGAAGAAGTATACGTGAAGCAACCACCCGGTTTTGAAGATTTGAAACATCCAGATCACGTGTACAAACTAAAGAAGGCACTATATGGCCTAAAGCAAGCGCCAAGAGCATGGTATGATCGTTTTGCTACTTTCCTTTTAGAAAATAATTTTAAACGCGGTACTATAGATAGTACACTATTTTTGAAACAAGAAAAATCAGATTTACTTATAATTCAAATCTACATAGATGACATTATTTTCGGATCTACCTCACATAGACTCGTTAAAGATTTTGAAAATTGTATGAAAGCTGAATTTGAAATGTCTATGGTTGGTGAACTCAATTATTTTCTTGGCTTGCAGATTAAGCAAACGAGTAAAGGAATTCATATAAGCCAAGCTAAGTATGTAAATGACATGATCAAAAAGTTCAATTTTGAAAATTTGAAACCCTCCCCCACGCCTATGAGTGTCACTACTAAATTAGACAAAGACGAACATGGTAAAGACGTTGATAATGGATTATATCGATCTATGATAGGTTCTTTACTATTTTAACTGCTAGTAGGCCTGACATCATGTTTAGCGTATGCATGTGTGTGTTGGACCGTGCACCTGCAATAAACACCACTAGAGGGGGGGGTGAATAGTGGTTAGCGGAAATTACACTACAACCCTTTGTTAAAATCCCCTTTGAAAACAGAATCTGAAACCACCTCAGATTCAGAACCCGTTTTTCACAAATTCACAAATAATTTTACACAACTCCAAAAATTATGAAACTTTCCAGAATGTAACTTTAATGAGTTAACAAGACTCTATCCAAAAATCAGACAAAAATAAGATCGTTTGACCCTTCAAATAAATAAAAAGATTCAGATGGTCAATCTGGACAGAATTGGACAGAATATTGCTGATTTTGCAAAACGTGTTTCTCTTTGAATACTCAACCAAAAAGGTTGATCTTTATATCAAAACACTCCTTAGGATGTGTAGATGAAGTTTCAAAAAGGCCCTGACCTTAACCAACTCTTGAAAAATACAGAATTTAAGTTTTCTCAAAACTGGTCAGATTGCAGCCAGATTGGAGCAGTTATCTTGCAAAGACTGAAGGACTAACTTTTCCTTGCTCAAATCAAGTGATTCTTGTTGCAAATGAAATCTAACAGTCTGAAGTATAACTCCACCAAAATCACAAATTTTGAAAATGTTTAGCTATTTTTTCAAATTGTGAGAAGTGGTGTGAAAACTGCAGTCAAAAACGGGCAGAAAATAGAAATAAAGAAACAAGAGAAGAACACCGAGAATTTATCCTGGTTCGGTCAATGTGACCTACTCCAGTCCCAAGGAACACCTTTCCTTGGATTTCACTATGGTATGAACCAAATTACAGCAAGAACCAAGCTTGATCCTTGGGTTAAACACCAACCCTATTCAAGACTTGGATGAACACCTTTATGCAACTCTTGGTTGCAACACCTCTATCACCTATTGATGTAGCCTTATAGATTTGGCTAATCAATCTTACAAATAAGACACAAGAAGGTGTGTATAGTGTAGCTGGACAACAACTAGAAATGGAACACCTTAGCTACACAAAGTATGAACGAAAATATGAGAAGAGAATAGCAAGACAACAATCTTCAATTTTTTGCTTTCAAGTGTGTGTCTTCTCTTCTTCACCTTGCCTCCTATTTATAGTGTGAATGGATGGCATATTCTCTCCAACTTTTAGACCATGTGATGGCTGAGAATTTTGAAATAAAGCACCTCCATAATCATCTCCAACAACCTTGTCTCCATTAACTTCAAATTTGAAATTTCAAGTTGACAACTTTTGCCAATTAGCTTGCTTTTGGTTTGTCTTCTTGTCTCCAACTCATAAAATGAGAAAAACATCATCTCCACCTGTATAATCACGTTTTGGTGGCTGTGTATATGTATACCAACTCAGATTTTTGAGGAGAAATCAACAAATAATAGTTGACAAGGTTATGTCAACATATAATATCAAAATTCTCATTTTTCCTTGACATATTGTGATGAATCTTGCACCAAGGACACCTTGTAATCTCTTAAAGATGATGATTAAGAACCTCCAATAACATATATATAAGAGTCTTCAAGAGAAAATAGAACGTGACATCGAATACCGTCACATATCCCGCCACCGTCGATAAAATCATCAAATGAGAGAATAAAATAGAAAACCACCAAATAATCTTCAAGAATATATTAAATGAACTCCAGAATGAATATAATAAGATACTCAAGAGATTCCTTGAGTAAAAATACCGAGACTGTCTTCGGGGGTAAAATGACCAAAAATGCCCCTAGTGAGATAAAACTCCAGAAATGACCCCGATGGTCAGAATTAAATATAATAACACCTTCTTGATAATAAATAAGATGATAATATCTTCTTTGAATCATATTCACCATATCGAGTACCTACAAAACTCAAAATACCACTTTTGCCCTTTTTGGTAAGTTGTAGAAACTTCGAGGGCATATTAGTCACAAGATATTATCATCATAAAAATCACATAATCACAACATGATAAACATATATAAATCATGTAAAAATAAAAACAACTATTTTATCACATTTTAGAAAAATATTTCTAACCACCCTAGACATCGTGTCATTTTTCTTCACTTATTCAACTCTTTCATTTATAACACTATATGTGACATTTTTAAGTATTCATCACTTAAAATCATGACTTTGAAAATTATCCAAACATATTTCTCAACATTCTCCCCCTTTTGGATGATTTTCAAAATAACCTAACATGATTTTAATGTCACAACTTATAACCAAAAGTCTAACCAAAAGTTTAACCAAATGTTTTCAACTATGTTTTCAACGTTTAAATAGTATGATGCTCCCCCTCAACTCATACTCTCTCCCTTAACCTATGCTCCAAAATTTATACCAATAAAAACTTAGCATATGATTCATCATGACTTACCAACTAAAACATGACTTACCAACTAAAATCATGTTCTTATTCTTATTCTATCTCCCCCTTTATTTTGCAAATCATGCAAAAGATAGAACTATACAATGGTATCGTAAGTCATCATTCCTAATTTGGCTCGTAAGTTTTCAAAAGTGGCATGATTAAGGGGTTTGGTGAAGATGTCAACGATTTGATGATCAGTTCTTATGTGGTTTATCACTATATCCTCATTTTGAACATGATCACGAAGAAAGTGGTATCGCACCTCAATGTGTTTGGCCTTAGAATGAAGTACCGGATTCCGGGAAAGATTGATTGCACTTGTGCTATCGCAGAAAATTGGAATCTTATTCATTTTAATGCCAAAATCACTAAGTTGCTGTTTAAGCCAAAGTATTTGGGTAGTACATAAACTCAAAGTAATATACTCGGCTTCAGTGGTAGAAAGAGCTACACTAGCTTGCTTTTTAGAAAACCAAGAGATCAAATTGGTTCCTATAAATTGACATGTACCGCTAGTGGATTTTCTATCTAACCTGCAACCACCATAATCAGCATCACTATATGCGTGTAATTCCAACTTAGCGTTTCTATCATACCACAATCCTAAGTGAGGTGTATGCTTAAGATATCTAAAGATCTTTTTCACTGCATTGTAATGTGATACCTTAGGACAAGATTGAAACCTAGCACACATACACACACTGAACATGATATCAGGTCTTGATGCAGTTAAGTATAACAATGAGCCAATCATAGACCTATAAAGTGTGTCGTCAAAAGGTTTACCATTTTCATCCTTATCAAGTTTGGTACTAACACTCATAGGGATAGTTGTAGGTTTCAACTCTTCAAAGCCAAACTTCTTAATCATATCATTGACATACTTAAGTTGGCTAATGTGAATTCCTTGAGGGGTTTGTTTGATTTGAAGTCCTAAGAAATAATTCAACTCTCCTACCATTGACATTTCAAACTCTGACTTCATACATTCTTCGAAGTCTTTTACTAAAGTAGGGTTGGTTGAACCAAAGATTATATCATCTACGTATATTTGAACTATTAACAAATCATTACCTTTTCTTCTTAGAAATAATGTGTTGTCGATGGTCCCCCTTTGATAATTATTTGCAATAAGAAAGTTTGCAAATCTATCATACCAAGCTCTTGGAGCTTGTTTTAAACCATATAGAGCTTTCTTAAGCTTATAAACATGGTTCGGATTCTTCAGATCTTTGAATCCAGGAGGTTGTTTGACAAACACTTCTTCTTGGATGTATCCATTCAAGAACGCACTCTTGACATCCATTTGGAAGAGCTTAATTTTGCTTATACTTGCAATCGCAAGTAACAATCTAATTGCTTCTAGTCGTGCAACGGGTGCAAATGTTTCTTCATAATCTATTCCTTCTTGTTGATTATAACCTTGTGCGACTAGTCTAGCCTTATTCCTTGTAATATTTCCTTGTTCATCCATTTTATTCCTAAAAACCCATTTAGTTCCTATGATAGACTTGTCTTCAGGTTTAGGTACTAAGTCCCACACGTTGTTCCTTGTGAATTGATTTAATTCCTCATGCATAGCATCTATCCATGATATGTCACCTAAGGCTTCCTTTACGTTCTTAGGTTCTAATTGTGAGATTAAGCTATGTCCTTCAAGTTGACTTATATTTCTACGTGTTCTAACCCCAACACTTGGATCACCAATGATTAGCTCTTTGGGGTGTTTATGTTTATCTTCTATAAGCCACCAATTCCTAAGTTGACTAGGTTCACCTTCTTCTAGTTCAAATGTTTCATTCGTGTGAACATTTTTATATACAATTGGAACATCCTGTAAGTTAGATAGATTATCTTCCAATTGTAAAATTTCTTGATTTATTTCACCTAAAGGTTCATGCACATCTTGTTCAGGGAAAGTTGGTTCTAGATGATCATGAACAGGCTCAAGTAATATATCATCATCATCAAACATATTTTCAACATTATTTTCTTGTTTATGTTGATGTTTATCACTAACTTCAAAGCATGCATTTTCATTGAATTTCACATGTATGGATTCAATTATTTTTCTAGATGCAGGATTATAACACCTATATGCTCTTGAGTTAGTTGAATACCCAACAAATATGCATTCAATAGACTTTTGTTCAAATTTATCTAGATTATCCTTAGTGTTCAGCGCAAAACATTTACATCCAAATACTTTAAGATAATCTATCTTAGGTTGTCTATTGTTTAGCAATTCATAAGGCGTTTTATTTAATTTCTTTCTAATAGTGAGCCTATTTATAATATAGCATGCACAACTAACAGCTTCAGCCCATAAATATTTAGGTAATTTATTTTCACACATCATTGTCCTAGCAACTTCTTGAATTGTTCTATTTTTACGTTCAACAACTCCATTAAGTTGTGGTGTTCTAGGTGGTGAGAATTCATGTTTTATTCCATATAGTTCGCAAAATTTTATTACGTCTTTGTTTTTAAATTCTCCACCTCTATCGCTTCTAATTCTTTTAACATTTTCTTCATAAATATTTTCAAGTTTCTTAATAAGAGTTTTGATTGCTAATGGAGCATCGTCTTTGTGTGTTAAGAACAATGTCCATGTGTAGCGTGAGTAATCATCTACTATGACACACACATAGTAGTGTCCACCTAGACTTCTTGTCCTACTTGGACCAAATAAGTCTAAGTGAAGCAATTCTAGTACATGACTAGTACTCACTTCATGTTTCGCTTTTAAGGTTTCTTTAATGTGTTTTCCCTTAATACATGTTTCACACATTTGAAAATTATCTAAGTCTAACTTAGGCATTCCTCTAATTAAATTCTTCTTAGATAATTTCTTAATAGTTGAAATTCCTATATGGCCTAATCTTCTATGCCATAAATTTACATCTAAGTCATGTGATATTAGACACTTAACCTTAGCATCTAACATGTTATCTAAGGTAAGAGTATAAATATTTCCATCTCTATTTCCTTTTAAGACCGTTTCTCCTTTTTCATTTATTATATCACAAGAATTGGGAAGAAAGGAGACATTATAACCACAATCTATAAGTTGAGAAATACTAAGTAAATTATAAGATAGATTGCTTACTAATAACACATTTCGTATTTGAAATGTGTTAGGGTCCCCAATTGTTCCTTTTCCAACGACCTTGCCTTGGTTGTTATCACCGAATGTCACCTTTCCTCCATTCTCAATTTTTTCCAGTTCGGTGAATAGTTTGGGGTTGCCCGTCATGTGCCTCGAACATCCACTATCTAAAAACCATTTGGTTTTCAGATTCTTTGACTTTGTCTCCTTCTTGCATTCTTTGCGTTTTTCCTACAATGGAGACAAAGTTTTAGGTACCCTTTACTTGGGTCCTTGAATGTTAGAGGTTCCATCTTTGTTTATATACCCTTTGGGTATCCAAACTTGGATGTACCTTTTGGGCACATATTTGCCATTTTCATAAGTTGAATAAAGAGGATTAACATTTATTTGACGATTCCATTTAAAAGACGATACATTGTCATACATGTTATATCTTGGTTTATATGCATTATATTTTGGACAACTTTGATAATGAGTGTGAGGCATATGATTTTGTTTCTTGAATGGAGCCATGTATGTATAATCATATAATGTATTTACATTCCTATAAGTCTTATAAGGAGGATATGTATGTTGCCTATATTTAGGTTTATATGCATTATAATACGTTGGATGCATTTGATTTTGCCTAGATACATTTTTATACATAAATGCATAATTTTTATGTGATCTAGATGGAAAGTTTTGCCTTGTTGATTTTGGAGGTGCATGCTGTATTTTTACCTTAGAATGAGTAGAGGAAGGAGTAGGCAAAATGTGTACATTTGACTTAGTTGTACTATATGGCAATTTAGACTTAGATGATATAAAATTAGTCTTTTTGTCTAACTTGTCATTTTCTTCTATATAGCCCAACCCCTTTTTATCATTTCCATATTTTTGTGATGAAATTAAAGTATCTAACATATTAGTTCCAGACTTAAACTGTTCCAACATTTTTTCTAAATCTATTTTAGATGTAGTAAGTTGTGCTAATTCTTTTTCATAATTTTCTAACTTAGACTTTAACATATTATTTTCCATTTTTAACTTTTGTTCATCTTTCTTATATGATTCAATTTTATTCTCTAAAGAATCAAGAGTATTAGAAGACTCTTGTTGAAAAGATTCTAACTGATCGGAAAATTCCAAGTTGGACGTCTTCAACTTATCATTTTCTTCAGTTAGTTTCTTTTTCTCTTTAGATAGCCTTTTACAGTGAGCATGCATCTTTAAGAATTCTTCATACATTTCATCAAATGACATTTCATTATCAGAATCTATATCAGAAGAAGATATTACCTCGCTGGATACGAAGCAGACTTGAGCTTCTTCATTTTCTGATTCTGAGTCAGACGAGTCGCTCCATGTGCTCGCCTTCATTGCTCGTTTGCCTTTTCTTGCATTTGGCTCCTTTGTCTTGGACCGTTGAGGCTCCTTGTCTTTGACTTGCTTATTATTGTTATTATTATTTTTCTTTTCCAGACAATCGTAAGAAATGTGTCCTTTTTTACCACATTCATAGCATTTTAATTCTCTATTATTCCACTTGTTATTATTAAAATTATTTTTCTTTGTTTGAGAAGAAGACGAAGAAGACTGTTGTCTATTTTGATTAGGCCTTTTGAAAAACTTTCTAAGTTTTCTAGCTATTAATATTAAATCATCATCTAATTCAATATCGCTATTACTTTCATCATTGTTTCTATGAGATGGCTCAGATGATTTAAAAGCAATCGACTTACTTGACGGCTTTGATAATTCAGATTTTCGTTGATTCAATTTTACCTCATATACTTTGAGTGAGCCTATTAATTCGTCCATCTTAGTAATTGACTTCGTTTCTTCAATTGCCGTAACCTTTGGATCCCATTCAGCGGGAAGGCTTCGCAGCACCTTTTGAACTTTCTCATTGTTGGTAAAAGATTTACCTAAAGCTTCAAGTGCATTGAAAATGTTAGTAATTCTCAAATCCATAGATGTTATGGATTCGTTAGGCAACATTTTGAAAGTCTCTAATTCAGTCATAAGCATGTTTATTTTTGACTCTTTAACACCACTAGTACCTTCACGCTTTAATACAAGTGATTTCCACATGTCATGTGCGCTTGTGCAATTTGACACATATCCTGCTTCAGAAGTTGTAAGTCCATTCAAAAGTAATTGCATAGCTTTAGCATTCATGGACATTTTCTTTTTATCATCCGATGACCATTCACTTTTATATTTTTCGACTTCTTGAGTGACTCCACTAACTTGTATAGCTTTCATTGGAATATACGGCCCATCTTCAACTATAGACCATAAATCGATGTCTATAGCCATTAAGAATAGCCTCATTCTTAGTTTCCAATGAACAAAATTATTGCCATCAAAAAGAGGAGGACGTTGTGTAGACATACCTTCCAATTCACCTTTGTGAGAAACAATAGCCATAGTATGTACCTTGGATTTGAGACAAGCAGTATATAATGAATTGTTGTTTCTTGGCCTTGTATTGTTTGTATAGTGTTGAATCTTGCTTCTTTTGAGTGGTGTTGGTCTGGCTCTGATACCAAATGTTGGACCGTGCACCTGCAATAAACACCACTAGAGGGGGGGGTGAATAGTGGTTAGCAGAAATTACACTACAACCCTTTGTTAAAATCCCCTTTGAAAACAGAATCTGAAACCACCTCAGATTCAGAACCCGTTTTTCACAAATTCACAAATAATTTTACACAACTCCAAAAATTATGAAACTTTCCAGAATGTAACTTTAATGAGTTAACAAGACTCTATCCAAAAATCAGACAAAAATAAGATCGTTTGACCCTTCAAATAAATAAAAAGATTCAGATGGTCAATCTGGACAGAATTGGACAGAATATTGCTGATTTTGCAAAACGTGTTTCTCTTTGAATACTCAACCAAAAAGGTTGATCTTTATATCAAAACACTCCTTAGGATGTGTAGATGAAGTTTCAAAAAGGCCCTGACCTTAACCAACTCTTGAAAAATACAGAATTTAAGTTTTCTCAAAACTGGTCAGATTGCAGCCAGATTGGAGCAGTTATCTTGCAAAGACTGAAGGACTAACTTTTCCTTGCTCAAATCAAGTGATTCTTGTTGCAAATGAAATCTAACAGTCTGAAGTATAACTCCACCAAAAATCACAAATTTTGAAAATGTTTAGCTATTTTTTCAAATTGTGAGAAGTGGTGTGAAAACTGCAGTCAAAAACGGGCAGAAAATAGAAATAAAGAAACAAGAGAAGAACACCGAGAATTTATCCTGGTTCGGTCAATGTGACCTACTCCAGTCCCAAGGAACACCTTTCCTTGGATTTCACTATGGTATGAACCAAATTACAGCAAGAACCAAGCTTGATCCTTGGGTTAAACACCAACCCTATTCAAGACTTGGATGAACACCTTTATGCAACTCTTGGTTGCAACACCTCTATCACCTATTGATGTAGCCTTATAGATTTGGCTAATCAATCTTACAAATAAGACACAAGAAGGTGTGTATAGTGTAGCTGGACAACAACTAGAAATGGAACACCTTAGCTACACAAAGTATGAACGAAAATATGAGAAGAGAATAGCAAGACAACAATCTTCAATTTTTTGCTTTCAAGTGTGTGTCTTCTCTTCTTCACCTTGCCTCCTATTTATAGTGTGAATGGATGGCATATTCTCTCCAACTTTTAGACCATGTGATGGCTGAGAATTTTGAAATAAAGCACCTCCATAATCATCTCCAACAACCTTGTCTCCATTAACTTCAAATTTGAAATTTCAAGTTGACAACTTTTGCCAATTAGCTTGCTTTTGGTTTGTCTTCTTGTCTCCAACTCATAAAATGAGAAAAACATCATCTCCACCTGTATAATCACGTTTTGGAGGCTGTGTATATGTATACCAACTCAGATTTTTGAGGAGAAATCAACAAATAATAGTTGACAAGGTTATGTCAACATATAATATCAAAATTCTCATTTTTCCTTGACATATTGTGATGAATCTTGCACCAAGGACACCTTGTAATCTCTTAAAGATGATGATTAAGAACCTCCAATAACATATATATAAGAGTCTTCAAGAGAAAATAGAACGTGACATCGAATACCGTCACATATCCCGCCACCGTCGATAAAATCATCAAATGAGAGAATAAAATAGAAAACCACCAAATAATCTTCAAGAATATATTAAATGAACTCCAGAATGAATATAATAAGATACTCAAGAGATTCCTTGAGTAAAAATACCGAGACTGTCTTCGGGGGTAAAATGACCAAAAATGCCCCTAGTGAGATAAAACTCCAGAAATGACCCCGATGGTCAGAATTAAATATAATAACACCTTCTTGATAATAAATAAGATGATAATATCTTCTTTGAATCATATTCACCATATCGAGTACCTACAAAACTCAAAATACCACTTTTGCCCTTTTTGGTAAGTTGTAGAAACTTCGAGGGCATATTAGTCACAAGATATTATCATCATAAAAATCACATAATCACAACATGATAAACATATATAAATCATGTAAAAATAAAAACAACTATTTTATCACATTTTAGAAAAATATTTCTAACCACCCTAGACATCGTGTCATTTTTCTTCACTTATTCAACTCTTTCATTTATAACACTATATGTGACATTTTTAAGTATTCATCACTTAAAATCATGACTTTGAAAATTATCCAAACATATTTCTCAACAGTGTGCTCGTTTTCAAAGTCAACCTAAGGTATCACACTTAAATGCGGTAAAAAGAATATTTCGTTATATTAAGCACACGCCCACCTTAGGTATTTGGTACGATAAGGATTCTACATTTGACTTACATGCTTACACTGATGCAGATTATGGTGGCTGCAAAATAGATAGAAAAAGCACGAGCGGAACCTGCCAATTTATAGGAAATTCTCTTATTTCATGGTTTTCCAAAAAGCAAGCAAGTGTTGCTTTGTCCACTACTGAGGCTGAGTACATGGCTCTTAGCCTTTGTTGCACACAGTTGTTGTGGATAAAACAACAACTTTCGGACTTTGGAATTATTGTAAATAAGATTCCTATATATTGTGATAGTATGAGTGCCATCAATTTGTCTAAGAACCCCGTGTTACATTCTAAGGCTAAGCATATAGAAGTACGCTATCACTTTCTTCATGATCACGTTAACAATGGCAATATTGTCATAGATCACGTACGCACAGAATCACAAGTAGCGGATATATTCACAAAGGCCTTAAATCAAGCCACATATGAATCTCTTCGTTCTAAATTAGGCATGATTCCCGTTGATGTGATTTGATGTGATATTATTTGCTTTACTTTCCTTTTTGACAGGAATCTTTTGATTAACTTTCCAAAATAAAGGGGGAGAGAGAAGCATGATTTAAGGGGGAGAGGAGAGAGACACTGATTGATCTTAATTGATCTTAATTGCACAAATCAAGGGGGAGCCAGATTTGAAATTCGAAATTCAAATTTCAAATCTGTGCATAGTTCAAGGGGGAGAGATAGCATTTAAATCATGTATACAAGTTATTTTGAAAATCATCAAAAGGGGGAGATTGTAGAAATAAGAGGGTTTGAGTGATTTCAAAATAAGAAATTTGAATGCATATATATATATATATAAACGTGCATAAATGTGTACATGTGTGCATGATAACTTGCCATTACTTGCCTTATTTAGCTTATATATTATGTTGCCGTACTAACGAGCCATGAAGCATTAAAGCTTACATCATATGGCAAATATTTGTTGTGTTTATACTATTTTCAGGTGCCACCATTAATGAACTAAATTAGTTCATTAAGTGAAGTACTTAGTTTAATAAACTAAGTAGTTCATTAAAGGAAGCTTCATTTGGAAAAGGCACAAAGGCAACAAGGCTAAGGAAGGAAAGTCTTCTCCGCCTCTCGATATTAAATGAACACGCCATATATATATAAATACACTATATATTTTCAGATTTTTTAAATAAAGGTACATACACATGTATTCCAACGTACTACCGACACGTTATATATCTTACGTACGTAAGTTAACGTCACACCACTATACTTAACTCATATTTATGAGTACATTCAGGTCTTATATCATATGATATAAGATATGGTGATGACAAATTAAATACGACACGATAAAAGGTTCTAAACCGAAATTTGTCGTATCGGGCAAATACCGAAACTTCGCCAACGTGTCACGTACTTGCCATAAATAAATGGCCAGCCCATATACATCAAAAATTGATGTAAATTTCGTGATATACATGATATGATCAGCCAAAAATACTTTCCATGTTGGCACACACAAATCACCCCACATTTAGGCCAAAATGTGAAGATTCAAATTTTAATTTTGTCACATGTTAATGGTACCACTTTAAACCAGCCAAGTACTGAGATTTAAAGTATATATTATATATATTATGTATAACATAATATATATAACATGTGCAAAAGTTGGAATTTAAATTAGAGAAAAATCGGGTAATCGATAAATATCGAAAATTCGGTTTTCTACGCACATAACATGGAACATTTTTCTTGAACATCACGTGACACGTATATAGACACTTTTTACATATGATATACATCTTAAAGTGTTCTAGAAAATTAAATTAAGGGCTGATTGGAATATTACATGTGTGTATTATTAAATGTGCACTATTTTACAAAGTTAACAAAAATAAATTTCAGCACATGTATATACATCTTCCAACGCACATACAGCTGATATGGAGCACATGTGGAGCCTTGTTGGCATATTGATTGGTCAAGGATCAATCATACATTGTTGGTAAATCAAAGAGAGAAGCTACAAAAGGTAAGAATTCCACATATATCTCTCTTATGTCACATGCTGAAAATTTCAGCATACTAACATTAAAGTGGCCGAATTTTATATGTTTAATGTGACATATTTTGTCATCTTTTATTAGGTGATAAATTGGAAGAAGATATGGTAATGTTTTGAATGTAATTTAAATAAATAAAAGGGGATATTATACATATCACATGCTGAAAATTTTTCAGCATGTGTACAAGGGGGATGGACGAATTCTAGCACTATTTTGTGTCCAAATTCATTTCTCAATTGATAGCAAGACTTACCATGTATTGTTGATTCATTTTTATGGTGAAAAATCAAAGAATAATGGGTATTATTTTAAAGGAAATGGAAGGTTGCACATGCTGAAAAATTCAGCATGGCAAGAACATCATGGCCGATTTTTTGGAGTAAAAAGGAAGGATTTGTTGGTCTTGCAATTTATGATGAAATTTTTGATTTATGGTATGAATTTATGGTTGATTTTTCGGTACATTTTAAGTGATTCTTTCAGATTATTTCTATGTCATCTTGGTGACAACATTGAGCCAATAAAGAGGTGCCAAGTAAGCGAAGACTAAATGATGATCCAATAGAATGATGCCAAGTAAGCAAGGCATTGTCACCATGATGTCTTACACTCTCTCAAGCACTTAAAAAGAAATTTTCAAGAGGGGGAGATGGCCTATAGGGGACGGCTGCAACCTTAAAAGAAAGAAGAGGAGAGCAAACAAGAACAAGAACAAGAATTGCATTCCAAAGTGATCAAATTGCCAAGCTCTTCTTCTCCTACATCTTCTTTCTTTCTCTTTTCTTGTAAAAAGCCTATTGTTCTTTACATCTTTCAATCTTGAATAGGCTTCATATAAACCACCATTCATTCATCTTTGTAAAAGATTGATCAAGGTGTGATCAATCTTCATTCTAGCAAGGTGGTGGTGTTCGTGCAAATTGTACTAGCAATACAAGGTTTGTAAAGGGTTGGAGTTAAGGTGTAACTCTATCAACCCTGTGGTAAGGTGTGTTGTGTGTGTGAATAGTGTGAACCAAGGAAGGTGTTCCTTGAAGACTGGAGTAGGTTGTTTATAACCAAACCAGTATAAAAATCTCGGTGCAATTTACTTTCAGCATTTACTTTTCAGTTTCTGCACTGTTTATACGTTTTGTTCATGTTCGTAAAAATAGTAAACGAATTTCAAAAATTACAAAAATTTCCAGAAACATACCTACACGTTCTAGGGTTAATTTGGCACAAGTTTCAACCCTTTTGGACAAGTATAAGTCAATCAAACATCAAAAGTTCTGAGACTAGTGCAGTCTGATTCTCAGACTTGCAAAGGTTGAGACTTTGATTGTATTTGACCTACTTCGCAAAAGAATTTTCCAAAACTGTTTCAACCCATTAAAATATAGTATATAAAGAGTTAGTGGTCAAATTTTCAGATCATTTGGACGTTCACACAAATAGAAATTAATTTTTCATAACCATCTACCGTTTCTGGCAGATTTGCATAATCTGAGTACCAACGGTTTTTGAAGGGGTTAAAGGTTGAATTTTAATTTGAAATTTTTAGGGGACCCTCATAACATCTGAGGCTAAGTTCTCTCAAAATTTCATAATTTTTAGAGACCTCTAACCTAGTTTTAAAAATGTTTTAAAACTGGTCCTGAAAACAGAATCTGTTTTCAGAACTTGAATTGGTTAGGTTTAAAGAAATTTTAAAAACCATATTTTCCGCACCATCTATTCAACCCCCCCTTCTAGTGGTGCCTTGCATATCCTACATCAGATCTCCTGTCTTTGGGAAAATTATCCCCTGCCCAGTAGTACCTTTCAGATACCTAAATACCTTGTATGCCGCTTTAAGATGATTTGTTGGACAATCCAGAAATCGACTTAATTATTGAACAACAAATGCAATGTCATGCCTTGAAATGGTTAAGTATATGAGATTCCTAATTAGCCTCTTATACTGAGTCACATCATGTAACAGGTCAGAGTCATTATGCGCCAAGGCTGTACGTGCTCCCATGGGACTCTTGGCAGGTTTAGAGTTCAGAAAGCCTGCCTGTTCCAAGAGTTCCACAGTATACTTCCTCTGATTGATATAGATGCCCCCTTCAGCCTTGGCCACTTCAATGCCAAAAAAGAATCTCAATTCATCAACATCCTTAATTTGAAATTCATGATGTAATGCTAGCTTGACTTCCTGAATGACTGCAACATTATCACAGGTAATAATGATATCATCTACATAGACAAGCAATACAATTATGGAACTGCCAGCTGACTTGGTAAACAATGTGTAGTCACACTTAGACTGAATAAATCCCTGGTTCACCAAAAACGCAAATAGAATGACATTCCATTCTTTACTCGCCTATTTTAACCCATAGAGTGATTTTCTCAATCTGCATACCACATCTGCCTTAGGGAGATTTAAACCAGGGGTGGAGAAATATATATTTCTTCATGAAGGTCTCCATGCAGGAAAGCATTATTGACATCCATCTGATGAATATACCACCTCCTTCTGGCTGCAAGTGCCAGGATTGTTCTCATTGTGGTCATCTTAGCAACAGGGGAGAATGTATCCTGGTAGTCGATTTCATACTGCTGAGTGTAACCATTTGCTACAAGCCTGGCCTTGTATTTTTCTATGCTTCCATCCTGTTTATACTTAATCTTATACACCCATCTACAGCCAATGGGCTTATTCTTCTTAGGAAGTGGCATGAGATCCCAGGTGTGATTGCTTTCCAATGCTGCTAGCTCCTTGGCCATAGCTGCCTGCCATTCAGGTGAACTAACTGCTTCTGCATAAGAGTTAAGCTCTACATGTTGTCCAATACTTAATGCAAATGCTTTGTACTGTGGATCTAGCAAATCATAAGATATGTACTTGTGAAAAGCATGCGGATGAGTGAGCTTATGTGTAGGAAGAGTGTCAGAGGAGAGTGTTTGATTGCACTGGTAGTCTTGTAAGTAAGATGGTGGTTGTCTGGCTCTTTGAGGTTTCAGATCTGCTGGTGAAGGAGAGGTCAACTGAGAGTATTGATTCATGTCTTGTAGGTATATAGGTAGGTCAATCACAATATTACTAGGCACTGTCTGTGATGTGCTTATGGGGTTTTCTGGCACAGTAATAGATGGATTGTGAGACTGGCTGGGCTGGCTAGATGATTCTTTGGACTGACTAGATGATTGAGTAGGTAAAGTATTATGAGGTGATGTAAATACTTGGAGATCAGTATCAGGCACATATGATGTAGCTGGATCAACTGGTAATGAGGGTGTGTAGTTGTAGGTGCCTAAAGGTACAGTTGTAGAAGATGGTGGAGTAGGCTGATAATCAGAATTTGAGTTCATAGGAACCTGAGATGAGGAAAAGGGAAATGTACCTTCAAAGAAACTAACATCTCAAGAGATATGAACTGACTTTGTTTGGAGATCTTATAACAAATAACCTTTTGTCGTATGTGAGAGTCCCAGAAAAACACTCCTTTTTGCCCTAGGAGCAAACTTGTCTTTGTGGGGTTGATTATCTGTCCCAAAGGCTAGGCACCTGAATGCCTAAGGTTACTGTAAGTAGGAGGAGCATTGTGCAGAATCTCATGAGGTGTCTTTTGATGGAAAACAGGAGAAGGAGTTATATTTATAAGGTACACTGAGTGTTGCACACAAAAACCCCAATAAGGAAAAGGTAGGCCAGACTGAAACCTTAAGGCTCTTGCAACTGATAGGATATGTTGATGCTTTCTCTCAACAATGCCATTCTGTTGAGGGGTGTGAGGACAACTGTCTGATGCACAATGCCAAGAGATGAGTAGAATGAAGGAATATTAAATTCTTGCCTATTATCTGTCCTTATAACTTTGATATGTGTATTAAATTGGACAGAAACATAATGACAGAAACTTTGACCAAATAGCTCTAGCTTCTGATTTTGTTTTCATGAGATAAATCCAACAATATCTACTGTAATCATCAAAAACTATAAGAAAATATTGTTGTTTATACATGGTGTAATATCTGTAAGATCCCCATATGTCAATGTGTACAAGAGTAAAGAATGAAGTGGATACAGAATGGGAAATTGGGAAAGGGAACCTTTTCTGCTTAGCCAAAGGACATATGATACATTGACAGTCATGGTCTGGAATCAGTACATCAGGATGAGTTTTATGTATTTCTCTTATTCTTGGTGTTAACATATAGCCAAGTCTTGTGTGCCACAACATAGAATCAAAAAACTGAACAGATAAGGCTTGGAAAGATCTAGGAGAGGTGAGAGAGGAAGAAACAGTTGGAAGTTTCAGTGTTGCTTCAAAATGGTACAGCCTTTGAAAAGCTTCAGCTGAACCAATCATCTTCTTGGTCTTTATGTCCTGAATCACACACTTGTTTGAGTAGGAGGAAATATGAATGGTATGAAACTGAGTCAATTTACTCAAGGACATGAGATTAAATTTAAATGTAGGAACATAGGGCACATCATAAAGGGTCAGATCATTGTTTACCCTTATAGTACCAATGTGAGTGACAGAAGCAATGGACTTATCAGGCAACTTGACAGAAACATTAGAAACTTGTGAATAAGAATCAAACAAATGTATACAAGAACATATATGATCACTAGCTCCAGAGTCCAAAATCCAAATGTTTAAGTTTTGGAAAATAGTTTTACCTAAACACTTAACAGAGTCAGCAGCCATCTGAGCTTACATTACAGTATGGGAGGAGTCAGCCATGGTGACTGCATCATTCATGTTCCTACCACCTTTGTTACCAAGTTCCTGTAACATAATGCATACTGCTCAAGGGTGAATACAGACTGGGACACCACATATTCTGGTTCTTGATCACAAGAACTATAAGACTCTTGAGAGTTCAGTTCTCCTTGGCCAGCTACTTCATTAAACTACTGGTCTCCTCCTTCAATGTTCACTATGTTCACTTGCCCCCTTAGCTTGAACCCCGATGGATATCCATGTCTTTTGTAACATCTATCTACTGTGTGTCCAGTCATATTGCAAAACATATAGAATGGAACCTTGGAGTTATTCTTTCCATACCTTGGATTTTCTCTCCTAACTCCTCTACCTGCAATCAATGACGCATTCCTATTTGCTTCCTCATTACCTAAGTCTCTATATTCGTTTGAATTGCCCTTAGATCCATAACTCACATTCATAACAGCAGTTGGATTATTAACAAACGGAGTTTGAGAATTAGCACCAGAATATAGCAATTTCCTTTCAAGTTTAACGTCCATGGCAAAGGCGCTTTTCAATTCAAGAAGAGGACTAGTTAACAAGATTTGCGATTTAACTGCTTCAAAATCATCGTTTAATCCTTTTAAAAACTTAATGACACAATCATCTTCTATAAGTTTGCTAATTGATCCAGTAACGTTACTTGTGCATCTCCTACAAGTGCACACAGGTACTGACTTCAAGATTGACAATTCCTCCCAAATCCCATTCAATTTTGTATAGTATTCTGTTACCGTCATATTGTTTTGTCTAACTCCATAAAATTCTTCTTGTAAATCAGATAGCTGAAATGAATCAACATTACCGAATCTAAACTTCAAATCACTCCATATGTCAGACGCATTATCCAACCAAACCACACTTTGCGCAATACTAGGAATTAAAGAATTGACTAACCAGGAAGCAACCATGTTATTTTCTTTAATCCAGGCATTAAATCTTCTTGCTCCTTCAGCAGGCTTTTCAATTGAACCATCCACAAAACCAACCTTGTTCTTTGATTCAAGTGCTCTCTTAACCGATCTACTCCAGCCACGGTAGTTATTACCGTCCAACAACGGTTGAACAAGAATCATTGAAGGATTATCACTAGGATGAATATAAAACGGATCCTCAGAAGGATCAGTGATTGTGGAGTGCATATTCACTCCAGAAGGAGAGGCATTGCCACTAGACGCCATGAACGATCCAAAGTTCATTTACAATCGCTCTGATACCACGTGAAGAAATTAACGAAGATCAACAATAGAATAGCAACGAACAACCAAACAACATCAAATGAAACAATGACAATTTTATTGATCAAATGATCACAAACGGAAGGAGAGAAAAATACAGAGAGCAGGAGGGATTGGAAGGAGAAGAAAACTCGGCTCTTCGTTATGAAGAAGAAGGAGTAACTGCCAATATTTAAACAAAAACAACATTAACGCAAAATGACGAAACTACCCCTAACTAAATCCCCATCCTCGGTTATCAATTAATGGCAAAATGGACAATTTCCTCGTTTAAACCATTTGCCGCCAACCTTCATCTTCCCCAACTGATCTCCGGAGCTCACCGCGGTACCTCCTCCGAATCTTGAGTGTACCTTCGTGCCAAGGCGGTTATTTCTGCTCCTGGGCCCACCATATAGCATCTAAACTCTTTAATCTCCAACTGTACTTGTCAATTCAATTATTGCACCTCCCATTTGTGTGATCGCCCTTCGCCGCTCGCTCTTCACTAGCTCGCTAGTTCATCACTTCAACAGTTCTTTCAACTTCATCCGAACCAAAAACTAA
>AP025044.1:29389985-29405450 GCA_036186865.1 Eustoma russellianum | reverse complement strand
CTGATCATTTCCATGCTGAGAACCCTGAACTGAAGGAAAAGGAATTACCACAACCAGATGCAGACAATGTGGTTCATACATTGGAGCCTCTTCAGCATATCATGTCGGAGCAAAATATTGACAGACTACTATCATCTCCTGTGGAGCCGTTGCCACAGGCGTCAACTGTGCAGCATCCGCAGCCAGGCCATGCATCAGATTCTGAGGAAATGGCTGCAGCCGCATCGGATGAGGAACAGGATTTATGTCAGGCAGCACAAGAATTGGCGCATCGTTTTACTGTCATTCAAGGTAGGGAAGATCAGTCTTCAACAAATGTGGATGTCAATGACCCTTTATTTATCTCTTTGTTGCATGGATTGGTTGAATGTAGCAAAAGGACACCATACTAAGAAAAAAGACATGACTTGTCCACCACCATGCACTATGATTACAAGGTCGGCCTCAAGCTTGGATCTACCATCTCCTCGATGAATTGCTTAACTTGGAATGTATGGGGAGTGCGCAACTCTCTAAATAGAGTACAATACTTAGTGCGTAAGTATCACCTTTATTTACTTGTTCTTATTGAGCCTAAATTGCCAAGTGAAAAGCTGGAATATTATCAGCTTAAATTCGGTTATGCTAAGGCAGTTTCTGCAGTGAACAGTAAAATTTGGGTCTTTGGGTTAATTCAGTTTTGCACAATGTCGTGATCACACAGGGAAACCGAAATATTTCTCTTTGTTTTCAATGGGTGCCATCAGGGAAGTATTTTTGGTGGACCGCTCTATACGGACAACATACAGTGGTCGGTCGTCGGGAATTATGGGAGAATCTTTTTTCTTTCTCTCAAGGTTTACTTGACCCATCGATAGTTGGAGGAGACTTCAATACTTTTTTATCTCTGGACGAGCATAGAGTTGCATCAACCCCATCTCTACGTCATCTAGTGGACTTTAATCAATGGATCCATGATACGAGATTAGTGGGCTTGCCTTTTCAAGGGTCTCAATACACATGGTCTGATGGTCGAGGACTCGGAAGGGTTTGTAGACGGCTTTATCGTATGCTTTGTTCTCCAAGTTTCTAAGAGGTATTTGACACTTTACTTGTTCAATATTTGAATCGCACAACATCTTATCATGCTCCATTGTTTCTTACATGTCGATATTCCAACATGACGGGGCCTAGTTCGTCTCGTTTCCTTGATGTGTGGATGTCGCATCCAGACTTTTCTGATTTTATCAACATTCTTGGAGTAGCTATCCCACAACAGGCAGAATGCGTGGTTTTTATAATAATTTACACAGATTGAAGACTGATCTCAGACACTGGAATAAGACAGTTTTTGGTAATGTTTTTGATGTAGTATCAGAAACAGAAGCCAGAATAGTGCATGCTGAGGCATTATATGATACATCTTCGACAACGGCGAATCGTGAGGCTTATCATAGCGCAAAGGCACAGCTTTTACAGGCCCAATCACGGGTTTGTCAGTATTGGCAGCAAAAAGCACAGGTTAACTGGTTGTAGGAAGGTGATGCTAATACATCTTATTTTCATAATATTGTCAAAGATCGTAGACGCAGACAACGCATTGCTCGTATAATATCGGCCATGGGGGAGGAATGTTTGACTAACTCGGATATTCAAGCTGAAGCAATATAATTTAGTCATGACTATTTAACGCTGAGCCTACGACCAATCATGAATCCATTCTTTAGTATATTCCATCCATTTTAACAGAGGCAGATAACGCGGCTTTACTTTCGCTACCACAAACAACAAAAGTTAAAGAGGCTGTTTGGGCTTTAAAACCTTCTAGTGTTGCCAGTCAGAATGGATATCATGGATAATTTTATCGTCATTGCTGGGATGTTATACACCTAGATGTATTAAAAGTAATTCAGAAATTTTTCCTTGTCGTGCGAGTTCCAACAGCTATGGCGGCTTCACTCATCACACTTATACCAAAAGTGAATTCTGTAGAAACATTTTCTGATTTCTGATCTGTCTTACCAGCTTCATTTCGAAAGTTGTGACGCATATCCTATCTTCTACGATGGCAGTCCTTCTTCCTCGTTTAATTTCCCAGAAACAAGCAGGTTTTATGCTAGGCCGTGGTATAGCTGAACAGATCTTGATGGCTAAAGAGATGGTAAACCTGTTGGATAGGTCCCAACATGGAGGTCGTGCTATTATCAAATTAGATATGGCCAAAGCCTTTGACCGGGTGAGCTGAGATAATCTTGAAAGGTTGCTCTTACGAACGGGTATTCAGGCTTTCTTTGTAAGGCTTATTCCGAATAATTTGTCAGCCACGAAATGTTCTGTTTTAATCAATGGCAAACCATGCGGCTTCTTCAATGCTTGTCGTGTCGTCAAGCAAAGTGATCCATTATCACCTCTCTTATTTATACTAGCCTCTGAGGGATTCAGTCGGGGCCTAAATTCATTGGTGCATAGCTCTTGGGTTTGCGGTTTTGAGGAAAGCTGTGTGGCCACACCATCTCATTTGGGATTC
This sequence comes from Eustoma russellianum, assembly GCA_036186865.1. Lineage (NCBI taxonomy): Eukaryota > Viridiplantae > Streptophyta > Magnoliopsida > Gentianales > Gentianaceae > Eustoma > Eustoma russellianum. The sequence goes on along the minus strand of AP025044.1, from coordinate 29,402,944 downwards.
GCGGATGATTTACTTATCTTTCTGTCATCCTCGGCTTCAAACTTGCGACGTTTTACCTCTTTTTTATAGCAATATCAGCAGTCCTCTGGACAACAGGTAAACTTTAATAAATGTTTAGTGGTTGTAGGTAATAACAGTACAGGTCCTCAAACAGCAGAATTGTTAGGCATGCGCTTATGCATGCTACTTATGCGATATTGGAGGCTCCGATACATCGTGGTATTTGCTGGGCTGTCCACTAAACTGCCCTATTAAATTACTTTGACAATCGCTTGGCTGGATGGTCGAATAAGCTATTGGGTGCGGCGGGCAGACTGACTCTCATTCGTTTAGTTCTTCCGACAATACCTTTGCATTTATTTGCTGTTTCTTGGTTGCCACGTAGTGTAATCGCAGCGTTAGAGAGGAAGATGGCACATTTCTTTTGGGCGGGCCACCACCATTGGAGAGCTTGGCGGGATATATGCTACCCTACGGCAGAGGGAGGACTCGGAGTTCGTTCACTATATTCATTGCAGAAAGCATATGAGTGCAAAATATGGTGGTCTTATCATCAGCGTTCTATAGTTTGAGCGGAATTTATGCAACAAAAATATGGTCGTCGTGCACATTATAATTCCTCACTTTATGATTCTCCAGACTAGAAACGCATTTGTCGGATTAATTCATTTTGTTAGAGCCAAGTACTGGTGGGGCAAGTCAGCCTCAATTGGACTCCGGATGCAAATGGTCAATTTTTGCTGCAAAGTGTATACGAAGAGTGTCGATCATCGTGAGCAACACTTCGTTCTTGCCATTATATCTGGTGGCCAAGTATTTCAAACTCATCCAAAATGTTCATGTGGAAGTTACACTCCCGAGCTCTACCAGTTCCTGACAATACTTGGGCTTTCTTGGTGCATTTTCCAACGATTTGTCTTTTTTGCTCACGATCAACTTGCGAGTTCAATCGTTTATTTCTACATTGCCCGGCGGTCTCCTCTATATGGCACAGATACGCTCTTTTACTAGATGGGCCTACAATTCTTCACACATCGCTGCTCATCTCATGAGTTGGTGGCAATTATCTTCTTCTAGTGCCATGAGGGGGCAACTCAAAGTGGTGATCACACATGCAATATGTTGGGTATTTGGAAGGAGTATAAATGTATTATTTTTGGATAAAAGTCTTATAATTCCCGTCGGTTGAAGAAGCGGGTGAGAATGGAAGTTTATACTTGGTGTGCATTATTCTCGGGTAAGAAGTTTGCTCAGGCGCTGCCTGCTTTAGCGTCGGCAGGTTTGTCGTCCCCATTGCGCTGTCAGCGTCATACAGTTGTATGATGGCAGACACTGCCCTCTTGTCGAATGAAAATCAATGTGGATGCAGCTGTGGGGAGACTAAGCTCTGCAGTGGGTACAGTGGTCCGAGACTCGAACAGATCTTTAGTTTCTACAATCAAATTTACCCTACCCAAACTTTCTCCTCTTCGGGCTGAAATTTAAGCACTTTTATACACAGTAATTTAGTATTCTCCATGGCTTACTGGATTCTACATAGAAACAGATCATGTGCTCATTCTTCGTATGTTAGATAACTACTCTTCAGCGTCTGGGGATTTTTGAGATGAATTGGTCCGACTACGAAATTTCTTGCATCTTGCACAATTAGAATTTAGCTATACTCTGCGGGAGACAAACTCTGTTGCTCATCATTTAGCAGCTCATGCCGTGCAGCATTCTATGCTCACTGAGTTTCTTGATATACGCCAAATTCCCCCCTGTGGCACGAGGTTGTCTCCTCACTGACTTGACTACATCATACATGCGCAGCTGATATGGCTGGCGACATTCATATTATTTCTTCCTGTATCAATATTTTGATGTAGGCAGCATGGGTATCATTCACATTAGTAGTTGTAAAGGAGAGCATGATTCCTTATGGATTGGCGCACTCATACAGCTTCTACCTGCATTGGGAATAATGCAGGCAGGTCAGTTACATTTTTAGTTCTTCATCCTTTGATATTATCTTGATACTAGGCAATGTTGATATACCTTTTCTTGGCTTTGTTTTGCATGGCATACTTGGCGATGGACTCATATGGATGCTATATGGATATGGACTTACCTTATGAAGGCAATCCATACACATGGGTAGGGGGTCGTGGATTGGGTATAGTTAAGAGGCGTTTGGATCGAATATTATGCTCTCAAACTTTTTATAATCAGTTTTCAACGGTTAAGGTCAAGCATTTATCAAGGATAACTTTGGATCATGCGCCATTACTGCTCCATCTTACTATCCAATCAGATACATCGCCAAGATCCTTTCGATTCCTAAATGTTTGGACAGAGCATGCTGACTTTTTGAAATTTGTTGCTGGCCAATGGTCTACCTATCCAACAATTGGAGGAATGAGAGGAATGTACAACAAATTGCAGAGTCTAAAGAAAGATCTTCAACATTGGAATAAGCAAGTATTTGGGAATATCTTTGATAAATTAGCTTCAGCGGAAAGAGAAGCAAGCATACAGGAAGCCATATATGATTTAAATCCCACCGTGGAGAACATATCACAATATCAGAAGCTGAAAGCTGAATATCTGAAGGTATCAAAATATGGGCAGATGTTTTGGGAACAAAAAGCACGTTGTAAATGGATAATGCAAGGGGATGCAAACACTTCATACTTTCATAACTTGGTTAAAGATAGACATCGAAGGCAAAGTATAACACAAATCAAAACAACTGCTGGAGATATTTGTCAGAGGAAAGAGGACATTCAAAATGAAGCCATCTCATATTTCACTCACCTTTTTAAGGTAGAAGAGGTACAGTATCCCAATGAATTGTTGCAATATATCCCAACTTTGGTTAATCATGACATGAACGCCGCTCTCTCACAATTTCCTTCTTTAGAGGAATTAAAAACAGTAGTGTGGTCACTTGATCCGAATAGTGCGGCAGGCCCCGATGGATATAATGGATTCTTTTTTAGACATTGTTGGGAGATCATATGTCAAGATGTTCACAAAGCAGTTCAGGAGTATTTTCTTGGCATCCGTATTCCAAAGGCTATGGGAAGCACACTAATCACGCTAATACCAAAAACTCAATCACCAAACACATTTGCAGATTTCCGTCCAATTTCGCTATCAAACTTTATGGCAAAAATTGGAACACGCATATTGACAACTAGGCTATCTCTCATATTACATGAATTAATATCCAAGGAGCAGGGGGGATTCATGAAAGGCAGGGATATCACGGAGCATGTTCTCATTGCGCAGGAGCTGACACATACGATTGATAAGAAAATAAGAGGTCACAACACTATGATTAAGCTGGATATGATGAAAGCGTTTGACAGAGTGGATTGGCAATTTCTTCGGGCTCTACTACAGCGAATGGGATTCTCATTACAATTTATAAACCTCATCTTTAATCACCTAGAGAGCACAACACTATCCATTGTAATCAACGGAGCACCATGCGGTTTTTCAAGCCAACGAGAGGAGTTAAGCAGGGTGACCCCCTTTCCCCAATACTATTTATACTGGTTTCAGAAGCTTTCTCTCGAGGACTCAATTCATTGGTAGCAAATGGTGTTCTCAAACCTTACGTAGTGGGTAGAGTCCGTCCAGTAATTACTCATCTCGCTTTCGCAGACGACTTGTTGGTATTTCTCAATGGATCACCTGCTAATTTAAATCGATTTAAAAAATTCTTGGATTTATATCAGGCTATATCTGGACAATGCGTGAATCTAAGCAAGAGTCGTTTCATAACATCTACCCATGCCCAACCAAGTCAAATTCGTGCTATGGAAGCACAGCTTCAAAAACATTCAGCATCGTTGCCAATGAAGTACTTGGGAGTATTATAGCTCCGAGGTAATCTTCGGCCAATACATTGTACAGATTTACTTGCTACTATTGACAGAAGAATATTGGGTTGGCAGAATAGATTTCTATCTCCTGCAGGAAGATTAACATTGGTCAAGTCTATCTTCAGTTCTATACCAACTCATATAGTGGCAGCGCATAAGTTACCGAAGAGTATTATACGAGCAATCAGACAGAAAATATGCAATTTCCTTTGGGCTAGCCAAGGCAACACACTGAGATATCATTGGGTTGGATGGAAAACTCTGTTTAAACCAAAGGACGAAGGAGGCTTAGGCCTTCGCCGATTGGACGATTTGTATAAGGCATATTCAAGCGTTGTGTGGTCATATCATAACAATAATAGTTTATGGACATCCTTTATCACTTCTAAGTATGGCAATCGACAACATTACAATCCACGCATCACAGATACAATTACATGGAAACGAATTTGTGCAGTCCATGAATTTTGCTCCACACATGTAGTAGGCAACATACATTCAAAGGTATGGACGTTGGAAACACATGGCCAGTTCACAATAAAGTCGGCGTATGAAATGCTAAGGAGCTCTGGCCCAAAGTATCTATCACATAGGTTCATTTGGCATCGGTTCCAACAACCAAACATCCAAATCATATTATGGAAACTCTATCACCATGCTCTGCCCATTGAAGATAATTTGAGAAGATTCCGCACATCATGTCCCACATGTTGTCCGTTTTGTCACAACTCGTCTGCAACACAATTACATTTGTTTTTACAATGCAACCATATACAACAGATATGGAAATACTATGCATCAATGGTGGATGGTCCTCAGCCAGGCAATCTACACCTTTTTCAATATCTTATGTTATGGTGGACGTCTACAAGTGAGAAGTCGTTTCGTGGAGTGTTGCGAATCATTTTTCCAGGAATTGTTATATGGCACATATGGAAGGCATATTCAGCAATGACTTTTGGAGAGGAACAATACACTCCTACCCAACTCAAAGAACTAATTCGACGTCATACATATACATGGAGTTGTGCTCAGCATGGGAAAAAATTTGCCAGCAATGATCCAGACTTAATAACATATGGCTTGACACCTAAGATGCGCCTGCATCGGCCACAAATTGTTAGATGGCACACGCCACCTTCAGGAAGATTGAAGCTTAATGTGGATGCAGCGCATGGTTCCATCACAGCATCCGGAGGGGCAATTTTGAGGGACCCAAATGGCAATTTAAAGGAGGCTATTGCATTTCACCTTCCATTGTCTTCGCCCTTTCAAGTAGAGCTTCAAGCAGCACTTCTGGAGCTTTTGTACTTTCTGCAGAGATATAGGCATTTGGATATGGAGCTAGATTCAAAAGGAGTCATCGAACATATTCACTCTGTGCATGGTTCTCCTCTCCTTCGTAGCTTACTAACCCATGGTGATGTTAAAGTTTCACATATTCCCCGGCAGGCAAATGTGGTGGCGCACTTGTTGGCTCAATATGGACAATCACATCAGAGATATCACCATTTCAGCACACTATCTTTGCTGCCACCTATGGTTAATGGGGCACTACTTACAGATGTTTCAACTCCACATCTATGGTTTTAACATGGAGGCCGCACCATTACACGTTCCAAATGCCTGCCTGTGTCAACCAAGGACACAGGCAGTATGGGTAATATCTATTCTTTGGATTCATATACTCCTATTTTATCATCATCTAACATATGTCCTGTCCGTATCCCATGATATGGACAGTCTGGGTAGTCTCAATTCATTTCGCCCTTCTTTTCTCTTCGAGCTTTATATTGCCAATATGATTAGTAATGTGCTTTTTTTCATGTGATACATATCGGTTGGACAATGCACGGCTGCTCTGAGCTTTGGAATATGAACCATAATTTAGCTGATTGGTGTCTTGCAACTGAAGACAATTTCACATGAATGCTGACGGGACACGCTATAATGCTGATGCTATCACTTCCTCAAATGAATATTGGGCAATGTCTCTGTTGGGGGTTACTATCATTTACACGAAGACGATGGCTCCTTTGGGTGGTTATGACACAAGATGTTGGAAGACGAATATATGTCCACAGCTGCCTGCAGAATTCATCAGTTGATACACATGCTTTTTTCCAATTTCATGATACCTCCTCATATAAATATGCACGCTTTTTCCTTCGCCAAGGTTTTATCCACAAGGGTGGTTTTACTTGGCAAGGTTTTAATGCGACATATCATATATGACTGGAGGCTACATATAATAGCAGCATTATACTACTTTTATGCATTTCAAGATGTATTCATGTAATATGGTTTTCCTCCACCATAAGTGAGGCATTTATCAATAAAATATCCATTTAATATCCGTTTATATATATATATCTGCTTTGCCATCTTGCTGTCCATTTTGTCACGCGGGCATTGCTACTACATTGCATTTATTTTTTGCTTGTCTAGAGATACGCATGATATGGGCATATTTTATTGCTTTGCTAGATGCTCATCTATTTACAAATGGTTTATGGCATTCTTATCTGCTACACATATGGTGCTCGGCTCTATCAAATTTCGTGGGAGCAATGCAAACAATTCTCCCAGGGGTATTGTTGTGGAATATTTGGGAAGTGTATTCTTCAATTATATTTGATGATCATATTTGGTCTCCTCATTTGATTATTCGCTCTATTCGCATGGATCTCTATACTTGGGCGCTATCGATGCCTGGTACTAACATTGCCACCACAATACTGCTTCTTGTCACAGCCCACCTTTCTCCCCCACTACGAGCTAATTGGCCGAAACTTTTGCGTTGGTCACCACCACCGATTGGATGCCTAAAGCTTAATACAAACGTTGCTATTGGTCGGGCACAAGCAAGTGGAGGAGCTATCCTTCGCAACTCCGTTGGTACTTTTATACATGGGATATCTTTCCCACTGCGTCTGAATATGCCTTTGCGGGTTGAAGCTCAAGCTGCACTACTTGCTATCTTATATTACCTTCCGCTTTATAGGGATTTTATACTTGAGGTTGATTGTGCTGAATTGCTCTCTCTTATTGCTTCATCCTCTTCCTTCCTTGCCTCTGATTTACTCAGACTGCACACTATGCTGCTTTCACAGTCTTTGACCCTGGTGCATATGCCTAGAGAAACAAATGTGCCTACTCATTTACTTGCACAGCTTGCTCTCTCCACTCAGATCTTTACATCCTATGCTTCATTCACTTCTTTTCCATCATCACTTCGAGGTTCCATTATTGTGGATGTGGCGCTGCCAACATTTCGGCACCCTGGGCATGATATACAAAATGGACCTAGATCTCCATGATTTCTACCATCATGCAATGTCTCCCATATGGGTTGGCTTTGTCAGGAATTCGTTGCCCATGGTCTTCTTGGCTCCGGGCAACATGAGTATGCGCTTTCTTCATTAGTATTTACATCGTATATAATCTCTTCTTACAGTTACTAATCCTTTTCATTTGCTTGTTTCCGAGCCGTGTTTTCATGACTGCACACCACTCGGACGTCTCCCATCTGGTTTGGCACATTACATTCGCTGGTTGCCATGGTCTCTTCCTGGCCAAAGCAACGTGGCTATGTTGTTTACGTGATTACCATATCGCCACTCATATTTTAAACTTTTATCATGTTTAACCATTTTATTCATCCTTTGTGCTGCATGGGGAGCTTATCACTGTGGATCACATGTCAATTCTGGCCACACTTCACAAGTTCGTCTGCTTCAGCTGGGGCTCACTTTTTATTTTAATTATTCAATCATGTATTCATTTCTTTTTTTCATTTATTTATAAACTCTTGTATTGCTACTACTATTTTGGGAGAGTCTCCCATCGACATATTGTCCATTTATGTAACCACGGTATTCCTCCGTCATAAGTGAGGGTTTTCTTATATAAATTAAGCCACGGACGGTACCGCCTGTCCTTCCATAAAAAAATAAACAAATGGACATTGAATGGATTAACATGTACAAATAACCAATTGAATATTTTATAGATTAGTACATATAACCATATGGACATGGATCATTATACATCATTCAATGAAAATTCATTTGTTTTAAACATAGAAAAATTGCATATTGCATTCAGTTACGAAATCATGCACCCACTATGGATGGAAGTGGTCAATGACCAAATGGACATGTATTTCATCGTTTATAGTATCTGTATCATTATGACATTATCATGGTATAGATAATATGGATAATTATACACGACATGTTGCGAAAACTCATTGTATTTGGATATAAAACTTGCTTCTTGCATCGTTTGTGAAATTACGATACCCACCGCGGATGGGATATGGATATGGATATGGACATAGACATGGATATAGACTGGTGGATATGGATATGGACTGGTCTCTGACCAGATATGGATATGGATTGGTCACCGACCAGGTACAGATATGGACATGCATTGCATTGTTTATAATTCTTGCATCATTATTGCATTAGCATGGAATGGATCATGAAATATTATTTGGATATAAAATGGATTGACAAGAAACATTACATTTTATGGATATATATTATCATGGAATTACATTGTGGACATGGACATGGATACTTCATGAATATAAATTATCATGGAAATGCATTATGGACATAGATCGGAATTATACATATTATAGGGATTATCATGGAAGATCATACGTAATGGATTATCATGTATAATTAATGGATATGGAATAACATGGAAAAACCATTTGAATATGTAGTGAAAAGAAGAAAACCTATGGATTTACATTGGAAAAGGGATCTATAGGAATTTGGATTCGAATTGGGAATTATATGGACACTTAGAGACATATATGTTAATTAGAAACTGTATGGAATGAGTTTAAAATAGATTTGCAAATTAATTGGAACATCATGTGTAGGGATTTAAATATTGATGAATGTGTCTAAGTTTTACTTGTGAAGTGGAGATGGATAATTATGTTCTTTATGCTTGTATTATTATTTGGAACCCTGTCTCCACATGTTTGATCCTATCATGGGTCTAAGGGGTCTACTCGCAGGAAATGCATATCATCGCTCATACTTGTTTAAATAATTTGCAGAGAACAGGGAGCACGATACAGATTTTATGGAGGACGAGCCACGGATAGAATATCCTTGCTCGAGGAAGTATGTCTTAGGAGTTTTTGTCTATGCAGATAGATGATTATGAATTTAGAGCATTTTGTGATTTTTGGACTTTATGGTTTGTACGGAGTTATGATGGACTGCAATTGAGTGCATGTTAATGTTAAATGTTTATCTTTATATTGCTTCCGATATGCCGAGTTGTGCTTATGTTTAGTTATGCTTATGTGTTGACATGCACACGAAAGGTATCGACACCTTGTACTTCTCTTAGTAGAGTATAGCAGGTTCACCGTTCCGAGACCCTAGTCTGGGGCGGGGCGCTACAGATACCAATCCAGATGAGCAATTTCGACATCATATTGGGGATGGATTGGTTAGCTAGATATTATGCGCACATCAACTGCCGTCAGAAACAAGTGGTGTTTAAAGACCCCACTAAGGAGGAGTTTACTTTTCAAGGGAACACTAAGCTGAAGAAGCTGCCCCAAAATATCTATCTTACAGCAGCACGGGATTACAAGGCATTGAGAAAAGGGGATAAAGGATTTCTGGTGTATGCACTTGACGCCGAATAAGAAGTGCCTTCGATCATGATATCCCGGTGGTGGACAAGTTCAAAGATGTATTTCCTGATAAACTGCCATGATTGCCACCCAGTCGGGAGCTAATCCAATATCTAAAGCACCTAACAGAATGGTGCCAGCGGAGCTAAAAGAATTGAAAGAGCATTTACAAGAGCAGCTAGATCGAAAGTTCATAAGACCAAGTGTTTCACCTTGGAGAGCACCGGCCTTGTTCGTGAAAAAGAAAGATTGTAGCATGAGGTTATGTGTTACACCCGCGTTTTTCTTGGCATGTCGTATATATATATAAGCTAAGGCAATGCATTATGCGGACGTGTTGATATGGTTGGATTCATACTATAATTGTGTTGTTAGTGAAATTCTAATCGGTAGGAAATAACGTACATAAAGAATGTATGTAGATCATGGCCGAATAGAATAAGATGTGTAATAAGTTATTTTGTAGAAGAAAACAAAATAGGAAAAGAAATTCATGACACAAGAGTTATGATAATGGAGCGCTACCTATTGAAGACAATATTCGCAGGCTAAAAATTGCTGGTCCTTCATGTTGTCCATTTTGCCGGCAGGAATCAGTGACAATGTCTTAAATTTTTTTTGAAATGTCGTGCTATTATTTCGGTTTGGTCACAATATGCATCTCTCTTTGATGCCCCCCAGCCGAGCAATTACCATCTACGGCAATATAACTTGGCTTGGTGGAATTTGACTAGTGCAACCTCTTTTAAGGAATATCTTCATATTGTTGCACCGGGCTCATATTATGGAATGTTTGGCGAATGTATACTTCCATTGTATTTGGAGAGGAGACATGGAGTCACCACAAACTATATGAAATGATCAGAAGTCAGATGTATCATTGGAGTGCTGTGCAAGCAAGCACCGAGCATGCTCAACATGATCCTCATTTGATATCTCATGGTCTTTCACCGGCAATGCGTTTGCGCAGACCTCAGGTGGTGCGTTGGCTTGCACCACCTCCTGGACGCTTCTAGTTAAATGAGGATGCATCCCATGGATCAATTTCAACTGCCGGTGGCGTTGTAGTGCGTGACTCAGCAGGCACTTTCTGGGAGGCTTTGGTCTTTTACCTTCCAATTAACACACCTTTTTATGCGGAACTTCAGACGGCAATGTTGGCGATTATTTACTTTGTGCAACGTTATCCTGCTATTGATTTGGAAGTTGATTCCACAACAGTGGTACACTATGTTCGTACCCATCCCCGGGATCGTTTGACCACCTTTCTGCAATTAGGCAATGGCACTATTAGCTCTATACCACGTCAAGGCAATATGGTTGCGCGTCTCCTTGCTCGTCATGGTCAGTTGCATACTGAAGTACACATATTTCGTACATCTGATTCTTTGCCCGCCTACATTAGAGCAACTCTTATTACTGATGGCACAACGGCATATTTACGATCTTGAGGCAATTTTTTCACTATGGCTGTATTGCTTGGATCGTTGCCTGTGTCGTGCTATGACACAGGCAACCCGGGTAAATTTACTTGCTTTCTCTGGAATTCTTTTTCCATTACATTTCACTGCGTATCTCATCAACTTGTTGCCTGTATCCTTAGATGCAGGCAACTTGGGTACTTACCTATCTATCTATGGATCTTACACTTGCTGCTTATCATACAAGATAATAATCTACATGTTTTGTCTCTTTTGCAGGTTTGGATGCATGTTTCGATGGTGGATTATTATCTATGGGAGGACCATTTCTTGGCGCACACCCCTACATTGGTGCATCAATTCGGCATTATATACTCATGGGATAGCGATCATTACGTCACTTATTTCGATTACATCAGCTCCTAACCTCTCATTTTTGGATGCTACAAGATTTCCGAAGGAGCATGCACCCATTGCTTACTCTTCGCTCCTAACCACTATATGTTACTAATCATATAAATATGTACGCTTTTTCCTTTTCCAAGGTTTTTCCACATACGACTGGTGGTTGTCAATAGTTTCTGCTTTACATTGGCAATTTACATTTCATGAACTCATGTAATATGGTTTTCCTCCGCCATAAGTGAGGTGTCTTAATGAAGTATATATTCGGCCAAAATATATATATATATATATATATATATATATATGTATGAAGAGAAAAGCAACAGAGAGGACACAGGCATTATGGGTAATACTGTTCCTCTACTGTGCTTTGAGCTTTTTCATACTTGCGTTTTCTTCTGAACAGCCCGTATCTAGGGATACGGGCAAAATGGGTACTGATGTTGCGCAAAACCACTATATTATTATGATCATTCATACCATATTGCACATTGGTCGGTTTACTGCTGCTACTAATTGTTTTTCTTTCTTGCTACGCTTGGGCTGCGCTACACTGGAGCGATCTTATATATATACAACAACAGAGTGGAAGCAGACAACCAAATGCTTTGGACTGGCGTTGATGGGTCTACTATTCGCAGGAAAAGTATCTCCCAGGATGAACCTTCTTAATCGATCAAATATGCACTACGTTCAGAACATTGTACACTTTCGAAGACTCTGCGGGTGTGGCAGACAATTGGAATATTCATTTAGTAGTAGACATCAAATAGATATACGTTCCAATCATATAAATATGCACGCTTTTTCTTTCGCCAAGGTTTTATCCACAAGGGTAGTTTTACTTGGCAAGGTTTTAATGCGACATATCATATATGATTGGAGACTGCAGATTATAGGTGCATTATATTTTCATTATGCATATGCTGATGCTCTGCAACAAATTGTAATACGGTATTCCTCCGCCATAAGAGAGGATTTATTGCAATAAAAATATCTTTTTTGAAAAAAAAAAGAAAAAGAAAGAAAAGCAATAGAGAAATTCGGCCATGCCATGTGGGTAGAAAAAGGATACCTTTCTTGTGTAAGAAAAGAAAAAGAAAGCATGCTAAAAAGCTTTTCCCTACTTGACATGCATTGGGCCTTAGATCCTTTTCCTTCCAAAAAGATTCCCACACCCTAACCAAGGAAGGAAACTCAATCATTTCCCCCTCCTCAACACCACGTAGGCCAGCCACTCCTCCCATTTGAAGACAACTCTCCTCTTCCCTCCAAACCATCCACATCTTTTTATTTCCACTCCACCAAACTCCACCAACAAATCCTCTCCCTACCAAAGTCACCAACCTTCAACTCCCTCTTCCATTATCCTCCCAACCGTGGGTGTCCAAGAGGCCAAGGAAGGAGAAGACTTCTCATCCCACCTCATCCCCTCCTTCTAAATCTCTCAAGCAAGAAAGTCCCCCAACCCTCTTTCTCTAGCCCAAACCGTCAGCTTCAAGTCTAAGGGGAAGAACACTTTCTTCCTCATCAACCCATTTCTATTCCATATAAAAGAAGCTAGAAACTCCAACTAGCATTTATACT
>AP025044.1:29367111-29387240 GCA_036186865.1 Eustoma russellianum | reverse complement strand
ATATAAGGATGTATAAAAAGGTATCATATATGTATGGAAGAACTATGAATGTGCAAGCAAATAAAAAAAAGATGGTAAAGTACATAATGGGGGTGTTCTAGTCATTTAAAACAAGGTGAATAACAAGGATAGAACGGTAATTCCAACATTTTATCAGAGATATGTAAACACGCTCTTTTCATATTAATTTTGAAGTAGAATATAAAGAAAGAAGAAATGCAACCAGGTTATACTGAATAAAAGCCAAAGAAGGCCAATTTTATGGTTTAGGCCGCGTGCCTCATCAAGGGGCAACATTAAAAGTTTACCTAGAAAAGGGATATGATAAAAGAACCAACCATTAGTCTTATGTTATGGAATTATTAGAAGTATAGAATTAGTCTATACCGAGTCTACTTTCATGCATACGATAAACATGTTTTAAAAGCGACATGTTTTATCATCCGATGCATATTTATGAAAATGGCTATCACGTAAATGTTATTAAAATGAGTTTTACACGTCATGTTTTCAGGGAGGACCTTATCACATGAAAGATTTTATAATGATGTTAACGAACCGTACCTTGCGATGACTGACTCCATATGAGACATGTTACGCTGTTTTGACATCTCATATGTATGTTTGGAGGCCGCCTGTCATACCTCGTGACTTTTAAGCGCGACTTTCAATACTTAAAAGTCAACCTTAAATGCAATTTAATTAATTTTGTAGGCTATGAGACTTAGTAACATAAAATTTAGAAAAACAAGGAAAAGGGGTTAAAAGTGAGAATTAAGGAAATTAGGTAAATTACCAAAAGTACTCCTGATAGGGGAGTTACACCACACTTTGGTATAACTCCCCATTAGCATAAAGGGGGTGGTTGAAAGGCAAAGAAAGAGGGGGAAGAAAAACGCCTAGAGAGAAAAGAGAAGGAGAAAAGAGAAAGAAGAAGAAGAGAAGAAGAAAAGGAAGAAAGAGCGGTCAATCTAGGTGCAACCTTTCTCGAAATCCTGCAGTACACTCGTAAGGCTAACTAGAAACAAAGGCAAGTAATCTTTCTATACGCTTTACGCAAATTTTGTTACTTTAGGCCCTATGTTCTTACAAAGAGAAAACTTCAATCACATTAGTAGTTTTGACTTGTCTATGTTAAATGCTTTACTATATGTAATTGTTGTTGCTAGTTGCATAAAGTCTTGTTCTTTGGGCCATATTTCTGAAAATAGTTATGTGGTGCTTTGTTGTTTGTCAAGCATGCCCATGAAAGTGTAATCTTGATGTGTTTATTGTCTTGTTCCATTCTTATGTTGGTTGTCTACACCTAGATGTTTGAGAGTAAGTGCAGGGAATTGAAGGATGAATGATGGTGTGGTTATAGACTTGTTGTGTTGGGAATGTTGATGGTATCCTTTGAAGGTTGTGAATGATAGAAGGTTAAGAGTGGATATTATTAGACATAATTAAGCATCAAGTCATGTTAGTTGTGTGTTAAGCATGATGAATCCCGGAGTTAAGATGGACCTTGAAGGGTTGAACATTAAAGGGGTTGAAGAAGAAAGGTGTTGGGTGGAAGTTACTGCAGAAAAACTGCAGTTTAGAACCGTCAGAACACTTCGAACACCTACATTAGGCGCTTTATGTCACATTAGGCGCCTAATGTAGCGTTCAATGTGTCCTGAAGCATCCCCGAACACTTCGAACACCTACATTAGGCGCTTCATGTCACATTAGGCGCCTAATGTAGCATTCAATGTCACATTAGGCGCTTCAAGTAGGCGTTCAATGTCTACGGCACATCCCCGAACACTTCGAACGCCTAGTATAGGCACTTTATGTCACTTTAGGCGCCTCATGTGGCGTTCCAAGTATACTGGAAGTCTTTTTGACCCTTTAGGCGCCCTATGTATGTGTAGTATATTTATACACTTCCTTTGAACATAAAATACAAGGGTAATTGAGGTGTAATTGAGGAATAGATGGTAAGAATGACTAAGTAAGAATAAGATTGAATCCCAAGTGAATTAGGGAGACGAACGGACATGGAAAGATACAAACAGGGAGTGTTTGAGGTGCAAGACCGTATACTTGATATGTAAGATGTGTGCGTGAGATACCTTTATTATCTTCCATTGCTCATAAATTACAAAGTGTTTTGAAAGTGTGCTAGAGTTGTAAACATTAAGTGTGAATGAGTAGGGTTAAGTATGAATTCGAAGTGGATTCGTGATACGAAAGGGCATGAAGTGGTATGAATGAGGTGTATTTGAGTTGTAAACGTTAAGTGTGAATGAGTAGAGTTAGGTATGAATCCAAAGTGAGTTAGTAATGTGAAAGAGCACAAAATGGTACGAAAAGGGTGTGTTGGAGGAAGTATGAACGAGCAAGGTTAAGTGTGAACTCGAGATGATTTCGTAATACGAAGGGACATGAGATGATACGAGCAGGATGTGATAGAGGTTCAGGACTGTGTACTTGATATGTAAAGTGTGTGTGCATGTTTACACGTTTGACATGATGTTACATGAGCATTCTGCATCATGACATGGTCACTTGCATTTGATTTGAGAATTGCTTTGCGAAAGAACATGTGTTTACAAGAAAAGTTTGAAGTTTTCGAAAGACAAGATAGCTGCTGGTTGATCGCAGGGTATAAAAGTCACGCCTGCGAAAGCAGGGTATAAAAGCGTAATCTGTGAATCAACAGCAGGGTATAAAGTTATTTTATGGGGCCGTGGACCTATCAGCACGGAAAATAAAGTTATTTTATGGGGCCGTGGACCTATCAGCACGGAAAATAAAGTTATTTTATGGGGCCGTGGACCTTTCAGCACGGATATATGATATATGTAATGGGGCCGTGGACCTTTCAGCACGGATATATGATATATGTAATGGGGCCGTGGACCTTTCAGCACGGGGTATAAAGTTATATGTTATGGGGCCGTGGACCTTTCAGCACGGGGTATAAAGTTCTGTTTGCTGTGGACTGATCACCCACAGGGTATAAAGTTCTGCTACGCGAAGAATATGATAAGAAGTATTATGAAAAGTTTGTGAAATGACACGCATGACATGTTTGTGAAAGAAGACTTATGCATGGGTGTTGTGTGTGGTTTTAAAGAAGTTCATGCATCATGTTACACGAAGCATAAGATTTGACATGTAAGAAATGTGACTAGCTTATGACTTGCTTATGTGATATGTTGTTTTAGTACATGTTTGTTCTCGTATCCGTGTATCATTTATGTGTTTTATCTGTTTGAGGAATTCTTATGAAGATGCTATTTGCGAACCCGAGGATCTTATTTTGGGCAATGACTTATACACTGATGGCTCGTCGTGTGTGATCCCGTAAGGTGTATAGACGGGTTACTTGCTGGCGATAATTTCTCTAAGAACAGTTACTCTATTTCTTTTCAGGTGAGCCTGAATATGAGTTGATTTTTATCGAAGACGATAGCGAGTGGGCTCAATGGGATGACGGACATGGGAATAGATAGATGCTGGACTATTTTCTTTAAGTTTGGAAACTCAGTGTTATAATGTTGTTCTGGAACTTATAATAGCTAGATGAACAAACACCTTTTATTTCCGCTGCATTTTCTGGTTGTATTATTGACGATGAAGTTTTAGATTTTATGACGTTTCCACTGATTTATCTTACGTCATGGATGATGTATGCTTGATCCGCTTTGACGCTTTGTAGTTCTCATAGTAGACTACGGCGGGTGCACTGGTTCCGATGACAGTGTCGGGCTGGGGCGCTACAGGTGGTATCAGAGCCTAGGCTTCAGATCTATCTCGGAAACTTAGGTTCATGATCTTATAGCAAATTAAGATGTGATTTTCCCTTAAGTTTGATCCTTAGGTATAAGTGATGATTTTTCAGAGTCTAAGTATGATCTGGGTTGGGTGTGTGCGAGCGCGTATATCATTTAAATTTCTATAATAATTTAAATTGTCAGACCCCATTGATCTCTTGGATACAACTTTGTGATACCTTTTTGAAGTATTACGTGCCCAAGACAGCGATCTTAGACAAGATAAGGGCGTTCGACGGGCTAAAACAGAGTCGGATGATAATGCCGGAGTATGCCGACCATGTCCATGCTTTGGGTAGGTTCGCTCCTGCGATTATGCCTGATAATCGCTTAAAGATGACAAAGTTCGAACGAGGTTTGGACTCAAGAATTCAGTCAGCAATTGTAAACGCATGGATGAGAACATACGAGGACATGATGGATGCATGTTTTCACGTCGAGAGTGATTTCCATAGAGTGGCGGCAAGAAAGGCCGATGCAGGATACTCCGACAAAGTTAAGAGGTTAAGAGAATAGATTTGAGTTGGTGGCAGGCCAGGACGTTGGATCAAGGTTCTGAAGAGAGGCTCGGTTGAGAAAATTTCATAGATCCCCACTACAGAATTTAGTTGTACAGCAGGTTGAAAGAGTTTGCAACACTTCAATAAGGGTCATGTTGGCGAATGTAGGAAGTTGGAAAGAGCATGTTATCGATGCGGACAGGTGGGAACCCTTATTCGAGATTGCTCAGAGATGAGAAAGAATGCTCTGGGAGAAGTCGCTCAACAGCCGAGGACGAATGTCCGCATTAATGTCATAATTGCCATGGATATTTGGAAGTCACCGATGTGGTATGAGGTACAATTTTAGTGAACAAGATATTCACCAATGTACTTTTGATAGCGGCGTGAACCCCTCTTTTGTGGCAAAGGGATTTGTTAAGCGCCTTTGTGGTTCACCAGAATAGCTGGAGATTCCATACTGTGTCCAAGCGTCCAAGATCAAATTACGATTTCACATCAACTTTGACTATCGATTAAAACAAGTGATAGTTAAGAATTCTGTGATGGAAGGTATAACCTTTCAAGGGAATTGCTGTTGATTGAAGGAAGTTGAACTTATTACCAAGTGGTCTAGATCTACGAATGAAACCGAAGTCGGCGTTTCTTGGGTCTAGCTAGTTATTATAGGAAGTTTGTCGAGGGATTGTCGACAATAGCGATGTTTCTCAATTGCCTTACTCAAAAGAATTCTAAGTTTGAGTGGACGGCATAATGTGAGAAAACCTTCACGGAGCGTAAGAGGAGGTTAACCATAGCTCCAGTATTGGCTCAACCTTCTGGTACTGATGGGTTGTGATATGTAGTGATGTGTCAAAAAAAAACAGTCTAGGTACGTAAACTGTAGCGTAAGTTATGACTTTCCATCCAAATTGAGTTTAGTTGATACTTCACTTGTAGACTGTGTTTTGATGCAATACGAACGAGTTATCGTGTATGCCTCAGGACAGCTAAGGATGAGACAGCTTAGAGGGTTGGAACTACAAAAGGACTACGGCTTAACCATTAATTACCATCCAGGAAGAGCTAATAAAGTGGCCAATGTATTAAACGGAAAATCTAACCATGTGCGACAATCACCACTTGAGAGAGAAATAGAAGAATTTAGCTTGGTTTCTGTTGACTCTATAGTAATGTTTTCGCATCATTGACCGTCACCCCGAGTTTGATGGATTGGTTGAAAGAAGCTCGAAAGAAGAATAGGACTGTGGGTGATATTGCCGGTAAACTGATGTATAGTCAGATTGATGGATTTCAGACCAAGGTGGACATGAACTTATGTTAGAGGAAAAATGTGTGTACATGATTTAGATGAGCTAAGAAAAGAAATTTTGCAAGGGGGCTTACAGCTCAAGGTTATCAATAAATCATGGTAGCACCAGAATGTACAAGGATCGCTAACAATATTATTGGTGGTGTAAGATGAAGAGACACATTGCGGAGTTCATTGGGAGAGGTCTGGTGTGTCAGTAAGTTGAGACTGAACACTGAGAACCTAGTGGATTAGTGATACCGTTGGAGCTTCCAGGGTAGAGATAGGAACTTATTACTATGGACTTTGTGGTTGATTACCGAAAACAAGAAGTGGATATAACATGATTTTGGTGATTGTGGATCGATCGACCAATTTGCACATTTTCTATCGGTCTCGAGGGAAGTATTTCTCGGAAGTTGGTAAGTTAGATATGGACAACATTGTCAGCCTACAGGGTGTTCCAATAAGTATAATGTCTGACCGAAATCAACGGTTCACTTCCAAGCTCTGGATAGTATTTTAGAGAGCCCTGGGTAAGGAGTTAAGGATGAGCACATCCTATCACCCTCAGACATGGACAGTCTGAACGGACTACGCATACCCTAAAAGACATGTTAAAAGATGGTGTCCTAGATTCCAAAAGGAGTTGGGGATGTAATGGTGAAGTTAATGGAGTTCTATCATAATAACAGTCACCACAGTGCAATTGATATGGCTCCTTTTGAAGCTTTGTATGGAAGGAAGTGTAGCTCTCCGGTTTATTGGGATGAATTCGGTGGGAGGACCATCACCGAACATGAACGACTCGAGAAGACATTAGGAAGTGCGAGAATCACTCGAGAGAGACTCAAGTCGGCTCAGGACCGCAACAAAAGTTAGACGGATTCTAAACGACGACCTTTGGAGTTTAATGTAGGTGGAAAGGTTTATTTGAGAACATCACCTAAAAAAAGGGGTACTATGATATTGGAGTGAAGGGCAATTTAAGACCCCATTCTATTATTCCGTATGAGATACTTGAGAATTCTGGTATTGGTGCAAGTCCAAAAGGTATTTCATGTATCTCAGTTAAGGAAGTATGTGACGGATCCGATCAGTGTGCTCGAAGCACAAACTTTGGAACTCAATAGTGAGGATATATATAAATAGATACCTGTGAGGATCGTAGAACGAAAGGACCAAGTGTTGAGGAAACGGGGGATCTCTTATGTGAAGGTCCAGTGGAGCAATCACATGAAACGGAAAGCTACTTGGAAACTTGAAGAGCGGATGCAGGAGAAGTATCCTCAATTCTTCAATTAAGGTACGCAAGTTTCGAGGACGAAACTTTTTGTAAGGGGGGTGGAATGTCATACCCCGTGACTTTTAAGCGCGACTTTCAATACTTAAAAGTCAACCTTAAATGCAATTTAATTAATTTTGTAGGCTATGAGACTTAGTAACATAAAATTTAGAAAAACAAGGAAAAGGGGTTAAAAGTGAGAATTAAGGAAATTAGGTAAATTATCAAAAGTACCCCTGATAGGGGAGTTACACCACACTTTGGTATAACTCCCCATTAGCATAAAGGGGGTGGTTGAAAGGCAAAGAAAGAGGGGGAAGAAAAACGCCTAGAGAGAAAAGAGAAGGAGAAAAGAGAAAGAAGAAGAAGAGAAGAAGAAAAGGAAGAAAGAGCGGTCAATCTAGGTGCAACCTTTCTCGAAATCCTGCAGTACACTCGTAAGGCTAACTAGAAACAAAGGCAAGTAATCTTTCTATACGCTTTATGCAAATTTTGTTACTTTAGGCCCTATGTTCTTACAAAGAGAAAACTTGGATCACATTAGTAGTTTTGACTTGTCTATGTTAAATGCTTTACTATATGTAATTGTTGTTGCTAGTTGCATAAAGTCTTGTTCTTTGGGCCATATTTCTGAAAATAGATATGTGGTGCTTTGTTGTTTGTCAAGCATGCCCATGAAAGTGTAATCTTGATGTGTTTATTGTCTTGTTCCATTCTTGTGTTGGTTGTCTACACCTAGATGTTTGAGAGTAAGTGCAGGGAATTGAAGGATGAATGATGGTGTGGTTATAGACTTGTTGTGTTGGGAATGTTGATGGTATCTTTTGAAGGTTGTGAATGATAGAAGGTTAAGAGTGGATATTATTAGACATAATTAAGCATCAAGTCATGTTAGTTGTGTGTTAAGCATGATGAATCCAGGAGTTAAGATGGACCTTGAAGGGTTGAACATGAAAGGGGTTGAAGAAGAAAGGTGTTGGGTGGAAGTTACTGCAGAAAAACTGCAGTTTAGAACCGTCAGAACACTTCGAACACCTACATTAGGCGCTCTATGTCACATTAGGCGCCTAATGTAGAGTTCAATGTGTCCTGAAGCATCCCCGAACACTTCGAACACCTACATTAGGCGCTTCATGTCACATTAGGCGCCTAATGTAGCGTTCAATGTCACATTAGGCGCTTCAAGTAGGCGTTCAATGTCTACGGCACATCCCCGAACACTTCGAACGCCTAGTATAGGCGCTTTATGTCACTTTAGGCGCCTCATGTGGCGTTCCAAGTATACTGGAAGTCTTTTTGACCCTTTAGGCGCCCTATGTATGTGTAGTAACTTTATACACTTCCTTTGAACATAAAATACAAGGGTAATTGAGGTGTAATTGAGGAATAGATGGTAAGAATGACTAAGTAAGAATAAGATTGAATCCCAAGTGAATTAGGGAGACGAACGGACTTGGAAAGATACAAACAGGGAGTGTTTGAGGTGCAAGACCGTATACTTGATATGTAAGATGTGTGCGTGAGATACCTTTATTATCTTCCATTGCTCATAAATTACAAAGTGTTTTGAAAGTATGCTAGAGTTGTAAACATTAAGTGTGAATGAGTA
Organism: Eustoma russellianum; assembly: GCA_036186865.1. Classification (NCBI taxonomy): domain Eukaryota; kingdom Viridiplantae; phylum Streptophyta; class Magnoliopsida; order Gentianales; family Gentianaceae; genus Eustoma; species Eustoma russellianum. The sequence goes on along the minus strand of AP025044.1, from coordinate 29,378,749 downwards.
GGGTTAAGTATGAATTCGAAGTGGATTCGTGATACGAAAGGGCAAGAAATGGTATGAATGAGGTGTATTTGAGTTGTAAACGTTAAGTGTGAATGAGTAGAGTTAGGTATGAATCCAAAGTGAGTTAGTAATGTGAAAGAGCACAAAATGGTACGAAAAGGGTGTGTTGGAGGAAGTATGAACGAGCAAGGTTAAGTGTGAACTCGAGATGATTTCTTAATACGAAGGGACATGAGATGATACGAGCAGGATGTGATAGAGGTTCAGGACTTTGTACTTGATATATAAAGTGTGTGTGCATGTTTACACGTTTGATATGATGTTACATGAGCATTCTGCATCATGACATGGGCACTTGCATTTGATTTGAGAATTGCTTTGCGAAAGAACATGTGTTTACAAGAAAAGTTTGAAGTTTTCGAAAGACAAGATGGCTACTGGTTGATCGCAGGGTATAAAAGTCACGCCTGCGAAAGCAGGGTATAAAAGCGTGATCTGTGAATCAACAGCAGGGTATAAAGTTATTTTATGGGGTCGTGGACCTATCAACACGGAAAATAAAGTTATTTTATGGGGCCGTGGACCTATCAGCACGGAAAATAAAGTTATTTTATGGGGCCGTGGACCTTTCAGCATGGATATATGATATATGTAATGGGGCCGTGGACCTTTCAGCACGGATATATGATATATGTAATGGGGCCGTGGACCTTTCAGCACGGGGTATAAAGTTATATGTTATGGGGCCGTGGACCTTTCAGCACGGGGTATAAAGTTATATTTTATGCGGTCGTGGACCTTTCAGCACGGGGTATAAAGTTTTGTTTGCTGTGGACTGATCACCCACAGGGTATAAAGTTCTGCTACGCGAAGAATATGATAAGAAGTATTGTGAAAAGTTTGTGAAATGACACGCATGACATGTTTATGAAAGAAGACTTATGCATGGGTGTTGTGTGTGGTTTTAAAGAAGTTCATGCATCATGTTACACGAAGCATAAGATTTGACATGTAAGAAATGTGACTAGCTTATGACTTGCTTATGTGATATGTTGTTTTAGTACATGTTTGTTCTCGTATCCGTGTATCATTTATGTGTTTTATCTGTTTGAGGAATTCTTATGAAGATGCTATTTGCGAACCCGATCATCTTTTTTTGGGCAATGACTTATACACTGATGGCTCGTCGTGTGTGATCCCGTAAGGTGTATAGACGGGTTACTTGCTGGCGATAATTTCGCTAAGAACAGTTACTCTATTTCTTTTCAGGTGAGCCTGAATATGAGTTGATATTTATCGAAGACGATGGCGAGTGGGCTCAATGGGATGACGGACATGGGAATAGATAGATGCTGGACTATTTTCTTTAAGTTTGGAAACTCAGTGTTATAATGTTGTTCTGGAACTTATAATAGCTAGATGAACAAACACCTTTTATTTCCGCTGCATTTTCTGGTTGTATTATTGACGATGAAGTTTTAGATTTTATGACGTTTCCGCTGATTTATCTTACGTCATAGATGATGTATGCTTGATCCGCTTTGATGCTTTGTAGTTCTCATAGTAGACTACGGCGGGTGCACTGGTTCCGATGACAGTGTCGGGCTGGGGCGCTACACCGCCTGACATCGGGTGTAGTAGTGAGGATGTCAGAGGAAATATATGTTCTGATACACCCCTCGTTGGGTGTTTTTCTGTGTGTTTGCCCATGACGCTGGAGCTAAGTGAGAGGTTAGCTTCATGTGGCGAGTTTCGGTTTACGTTCGGGTTGTAACACCATGTCTAGGGCCCAGGATCTCTGCCAACGTATTTCTGTTTGGTTTCATACGTATGATGTAACACCGAGGGTGGACCTCGGGGTTCATAGACGGTCTATGACTACTCAGAGAGTCACCATTAATCTACGTACGCATGATGTAACACCGTGGTTGGACCAGCGAGATTCATAGACGATACGCAACTACTTGGAGGAGTTCAGTCTGTGAGTCTTGTGTACGTTCGTACAAGTTAAGATATGTTATGAACACAGTTGTGAATCGATTTGATACGATGATTTTTGACACAATTACGACTTGATAGATTTTTCTGAAAAAGATGCATGACTTTTCTATCACATGAGCATACGCATGTTTACCCGTGTCACCCTACCAGATATAAGGTTAGACTCTTAGCGGACAAAGAATGATGATATAGTGTAGGGCTTGGCATAGACGTTGAAAAATAAATTGACAACCAAGCATATGAAAAAGTTTGTACCACTACGTAAGGAAAGGGAAATATGAAAGTCTAAAAGAATAATTAAATCTTTGATGTATTTTCTGTAGTTTGCCTGTTTTTATGTATCGTAGTTACTTTAATTTATCTTTCAGTACATGGTTTGTTATGCTACTGTTCACATTGCCTGTTCTGTTCACCATGCATGATCCACATGGCGAACCTAGATGGAAAATACTTGCTGAGCGATTTGTTATCGATTACCCCATCATTTACCACATCGCAGGACCAGGAGCCAGTTCAGACACAGGAAGAGACGAGTCAGAGACAGATCATCAGTGATGGATAGGTGGACCAGTCTATGTAGGTCCTTATGTTATTTCAGACTTGTATTGGATATTGTACTAGCGACACTTCAGATGTACTTGGATTTAGTTATTTTGTTTCGTGCATATCGACTATGCTTTGTACATTTTATATTGCTTCTGCGATTTCGATACATGTTATGTCGACGTGCACATGAATGTTATCGACGCCTTGTAATTCTCGTAGCAGAGTACAGGGGATGCATCGTGTCGAGACCCTAGTCCTAGGCGGGGCGCTACAGGTGGTATCAGAGCCGAGGCTCCAGATCCACAGTGTGCAGCATAAAGAAAGCAACGACATGTATTAGGCTATGATCGTAGAACCTATGTTATGATTGTAGAACCTAAGCAGATATCGTAGAGTTTAAGCATATCATTTTAGACTAAGTGTGACAGCCTTAGTATAGATTCCTTAGACTGATTTAAGGTAAATAACTAAAGTTGATCTTGCTTAGTATCTGAAAGAATTAATTTGGCATCTTAACATTTAGCCTGCTTTCCTCAAAACACGAATAAGACACTTGAATTATATTTTGTTAGGGTAATATGTTAACTAATTATGTCAAAATTATTGTTTCTGATAGGATGACGTCGCAACCTGTGGGATAAACCCAACTACCTTCCCCACAGTAGATACCACTACCTACGGAGCATGTTCCACCACAGGTACATGTTTCAGGAGATGCCACTCAAGCATTTCTTGGTGCACTGAGGCATCTTGGTCAGAATGCTGAGGCTGTACAGGCTGCACCGCCATAGTCTCAGATGAGTATTGGGTTTTATTATGGGGAACTCCAGAGGGCACAAGTTCCAAAATTTGACGGAGGGCCTGGTTCGGATAAGCTAAGAAATGGTTGGATGAAATTGAGAACAGATTCAAACTAGTCCAAGTACTGGAAGAAATAAAGATGCAGATTGCCCGACCATTTCTGATTGGAGAAGCCGACAATGGTGGGAAGCACGTATACAGACACTACCTTGACCTGTTGCATGGGCTCATTTCTTAGATGAGTTTCATCAGTATTTCATACCTTCCTCAGTTGTCATCGAAGGATAGAGGAGTTTGAGACACTAAGACAACGACCGAGAGATACGGTTTCTTAATATGTCAGTCGGTTTACTGTCTTGGGTTGTTACTTCCCTGCACTATGATGAATGAAAAGCTTAAGATATACAAGTTTAAAGGTGGCTAAAACCCTCAAGTTTGGACTTGGATTGGATGGATAAACCCGAGGAACTTCGAGGAGTTATTATTTGCTTATTATCGGGTGGAGCGCATTATATAGCCAGAAATAAGAGATCTCTGGATACAACGGATGATTAGTCCGAGCAGCGGACCAAGTTTCTATAGAGGCCAACTAGACAAATCCATCCCTAGCGCCAGTTGCAGTCATCGCGTCAGCAACAGAACCAACGTAAGCCCGACCCTCAGCGTCACTTCAACAACTACGCTCACCTCAGCGGGCTATTTCGATATGTCAGACTTGCCAGCGACAACACACTGGTGAGTGCCGAAGAAGGATCGGTGCATGTTTCAGATGCGGCAAGATCGGGCATCTAGCCAGAAACTGTCCAGAAAGGCAAGATGGGTCGCCAGCGGAATCGCAACAGCAAGAATGGCAATCATCAACCCATAACCCAGATCAAAACATGCCTGACCCTGAGTTTCATGAAGCCCTGAATACGGAAATAGGTATGAGTAATTACGCCACTTAGCTGTGACTAGTGGTACAAGTGTTATAATATAGTCAGTTAACTCGGTGTGAATTGTAATGGTAAAGAGACAATCTAGTAAGTAATACAAGTATCTTTAAAAAGGATTTCCACAAAGTCGGTAACATATCAAGGAAGAAAGACTCATCAAGTGGTGCAGTAGAAGCTCGGAAGTTAGGATACTCTAAGTAATTTATTTTACAGGCTTTCAGCATCGGATAAGTACCCATTGGTTGGATAACCAAAAGTTTTAGGTCAGAGCTGTAAGTATGACTCTAGAAAAGCATGTTCGAACGCCAAGTCAATACATAAAACTAGGTTCGAAATATGTGATAAGAGTGGAATCAGTAGAATAATCTTAAGCAGTAAAGTACGATCAAACTTACAAGCCTCGAGGACAAAAATTTTTATAAAGGGGGGGAGGAATGTTATGACCTGCACCCCTGGGCTAGTGGAAAAGAGAAAAGAAGGAATAAAGATGGAATTAGAATGTGATCGTTGAGTCGCACTTAGTATGATATTTGTGTAAGTGTAACCTAAATAAAATTCAAGAACTATTAAATTAACTTAATAGGTGTAAGAATATTTAATAGTGCCCATAAAGAATTGAACAACTTTTATTAGGAATTAAATTAAAAGAAAAAAAGAAATAACACATAATAAAAGGAAGAAAGGACAAAATGGTAAAACCCCACACCCGCACCCACTTGAGCCGCCCCCCACAACCACATGCAAGACAAATTTTGTCTTACACTTCTCCTTTCATCCATCGTATCATTCTTACACCCTTTTGTACCTTTCTTACACCCTAGTTTGTCATTTTTTCCAACCATACCATAAGACAAAAGCTTCTCCTTTTTCTTTCCCCAACCCCTCCTGCGGTCAAAACCCCTCCTTTCCACTTCCATTTTCTCTCCTCACCCATCATGTCAATTCTTACACCATCTACAACCTTTTCTTACACCGTCTCCACTTTCCTCTTCTCCAAACCACTACAAGATATTCCTATTTCTTTTCCCTTTTAATTTTCGGCAGCATAAGGAAAAGGGGACCAGAAAAGTTTAACCCACACTCCACCATTGTTCCATTTTTTACACACTCTTTTTTCATCAATCACCCCTTCACTTTCCCACTAAACAACAAGACAAATGTAAGTCCTCTTTTATGAATCTTGGCCAAATGAACAACGAAGAATAAAGTTTGCCTTTCCTTTCCATGCCTTTTTCTACACCAATCAAATTTCATGCAAGGAAAAACCCCTCCATTAACTTCCCAACTCAAGAAATCCTATCATCAAATGGCCACTACACATCACGTCCAAGGCTTAAGAATAAGCCATAAACACAATTCATCCTCTAATTTCATTTCATTTCATCTACTCCACTCTCTCACCTCAAAATTCTCTATGTCCCACTTTATTCTCTCTACAAGAAATTTCCTCACCTCCCACACTTCTTCAACCGAGAGTGATTCTTCAAGAGGGAGACAATGTTCTTCCATTTACAAGAGAGGACACAAGTCATCATAATTTCAAAGCACCAAGGTAAGCATCCATTCTTCTCCCTAAACATCTCTTCTCCATTCTCCTCGTACAAATAACTACTCTTTCCCAATCCTAGGCCCCCAAGTGTGGCCCTTGAGCAAGAAGGCAAGTTCTTCAACCTCAAGGGTGTACAACAAGCTTGCATCCTTAAGGTAAAGACCTGAACTCACTCTTTTAAGCATCCTTCTACCATTCCTCTTTCAAAAAGACACAACTTTCTTCATTCTCTCTCTCCAAATGTTAGCTCTATAAGGGCAGAGAAAGAAGGTTTCTTAAATGAAAAGTGAGGAGACTACAAAGATTTTCAAGATAAGTCTCTTAGGAATTAATCTTAGGCATGCCTTGATCATTAAATCTCAAAGAATGACCATTTTCCTCTCATTTCTTTGATTAGGCTGAAAGGTATCCAGGGATTAGGAAAAGAAGAGATCTTTTTCGTTTCAAGTGTAAGATTCAAGAACAATGGCAAGTTTCTCTTCCTAGTTTCTTCATGCATGTTAAAAATTGAGTCTTCTATGTTAAAATATTTGAATGGATCATGCATGCATAAGATTATATCATGTAAACGCCAAGAACATAAAGAAAATGTATTTGCATACTGATCTTGATAATATTCTTGCATATATGTACACTAAAATCTTAAAGAAGATGGAAAGTGTCTTGCATGCCCCTATAATAAGGGACAAAGGCATTTTTATGTACGTACAAGGGGAGTCAACATAAGTAACATCATAAGCAAGAGTTTTTATCTTCGTCTTCATGCTACTTTTTAACATGCATGACATTAGAAATGCTATAATGGAAAGTGGGTGTATGAACAAGTGGAATAATTATGTGTGGATGTCTGCATGTGCTCACACTTCTCAAATGACAAAAAAGGTATCTTGGTAATGTTTTAATAATTACTCGAGCATACCCCCAATGTGTATCGTATGTGTGGTGAATTAATGAGAAATTTGTGGAGTGAATATGTATGTGCATGTGTCTAAGTTTGGCCAAGTGGCTACAATAGGTGCCATAGAGAAGTCCTAAGAATCGTTATATCTATCTATATGTAGATAACAAGATGTAAAATGCATTGGTGTGTGAGTGTGCATAGTCTCGGCCAAGGGCCATTTTTGTGACGTGATGATGATTTGTGTGTGGCCTAATATGAAAATGGCATAACCAATAGAAGTATATGTCATGCATGAAATCAATAAATTGCAAAAGTGTATGTATGTGTGTGATTGTGTTGCTCACAGCAAAAAGGGACTTTAATATGTGATGATGAATCTCTCGGAGTGATTAAACAACACAAAGGAACAATTTGATGTATTCATAAAATTAACAATTAGTAATGTGCTTGTGTGCAAGGTAGTTTCGGCCAAATGGCATAAAGGGTGCTATAAGAATGAATAGTATATATGACATAATAGGTAAATGGCATAATGAATAAATATATATGTCTTGTATAAAATTATCAAGTTGTAAGAGTGTGTGTGGGGTGGCAACTTTCGGCCAAAGCCATATATGCGCTATAATGATGCAAAATTTCATTAGATATAAGTATGCATATAAGGATGTATAAAAAGGTATCATATATGCATGGAAGAACTATGATGTGCAAGCAAATAAAAAAAGATGGTAAAGTACATAATGGGGTTGTTCTAGTCACTTAAAACAAGGTGAATAACAAGGATAGAACGGTGATTCCAACACTTTATGAAAGATATGTAAACAGGCTCTTTTCATAATAATTTTAAAGTAGGATATAAAGAAAGAAGAAATGGAACCAGGTTATAGTGAATAAAAGCCAAAGAGGGCCAATTTTGTGGTTTAGGTCGCGTGCCTCATCAAGGGGCGACACCTAGGAAAGGAATATGATAAAGAAACCAACCATTAGTCTTATGTTACGGAATTATTAGAAGTATGGAATCAGTCTATACCGAGTCTACGTTTATGCATACGACAAAAATGTTTTCAAAGCGACATGTTTTGTCATTCGATGCATAATTACAAAAATGACTATTATGCAAACATTTTTAAAATGAGTTTTACACGTCATGTTTTCATAGAGGACCTTATCACATGAAAGGTTCTAAAATGATTTAACCGATCCATACCTTGCGATGGCTGACTCTATATGAGACATGTTACGCTGTTTCGACAGCTCATATATATGTTTGGAGGCCGCCTGACATCGGATGTAGTAGCGAGGATGTCAGGAGCAATATCTGTTCTGATACACCCCTCGTTGGGTGTTTTTCTGTATGTTAGCCCATGACGCTGGAACCTAGGTGAGAGGTTGGCGTCATGTGGTGAGATTTTATTTATGTTCGGGCAGAGTGTAACACCGTATCTGGGACCTGGGATCTCTGCCAACGTGTTTCCATTTGGTTTTATGTGTATGATGTAACACCGAAGGTAGACCTCGGGATTCATAGACAATATACGACTACTCAGAGAGTCACCATTAGTCTACGTACGTTTAATGTAACACAGTGGTTGGACCAGTGGGATTCATAGACGTTACGTGACTACTTGGGTGAGTTCAATCGGTGGGTCTTATGTACGTTCGTACAAGTTAAGATATGTTATGAACACAGTTGTGAATGGATTTGATACAATGATTTCTGACACAATTACGGCTTGATAGATTTTTTTTAAAAAGATGCATGACATTTCTGTCACATGAGCATACGCATGTTTACCTGTGTCACCCTACCAGATACAAGCTTACACTCTTAACAGACAAAGAATGATGATACAGTGTAGGGCTTAGCATAGACGTAGAAAAATAAATTGACTACGAAGCATTTGTAAAAGACTGTACCACTATGTATGAATAGGGAAATATGAAAGTCTAAACGAATAATTAAATCTTTGATGTACTTTCTGCAGTTTGCCTGTTTTTATGTATCGCAGTTACTTTAATTTATCTGTTAGTACATGGTTTTTTATGCTACTGTTCACGTTTCCTGTTTTGTTCACCATGCATGATCCATATGACAAACCTAGGCAGAAAATACTTGTTGACGATTTGGTATCGCTCACCCCATCATTTACCACATCGCAGGACCAGAAGCCAGTTCAGACATAGGGAGAGATGAGTCAGAGACAGATCATCAGTGATGGATAGGTGGACCAGTCTATGTAGTTCCTTATGCTATTTCAGACTTGTGTTGGATATTGTACTGGCAACACTTCAAATATACTCGAATTTAGTTATATTGTTTCATGCATGTCGTTTATGCTTTGTACATTTTATATTGCTTCTTCGATTTTGATAAATCCTATGTCGACATGCACATGAATGTTATCGACGGCTTGTACTTCTCGTAGCAGAGTATGACGGGTGCACCGTGCCGAGACGCACGTCCCGGGCGGGGTGCTACACAAGTAGTAGGCATGTATACATCCTTAGGTTCTCCATACAATTTTCAAGTAATTAAGTATTTTTATAAGAAAAATGGATCATGCATGAGTATTTTCAAGCACAATTTCACTTGTACCATTCAACCATAGGCCTTGCGTGTGAGTCTATAAGGCTTGCATGCAAGGTTTGGCCGTGAATAAAAGAAAATAATGGTATAAGAAAGATATGTTCAAAGAAAATGCATTTAGGGGGTTTGCATGTAGAGAAAGGGTATGTGCATGTGTAATAATGAGCATGAGCATAATACTCAAGGGGCTAATAGATTAGATGAAGAAAGAAGAGGTAAAAAGTGAGAGGATGTGTCTTGCACGCACACCAAGATTAGAGTCAAGACTAGTTTTATGTAGTAAGCAACAAAGCTATGCATATAGAGTTAGAATATACTTAGGGACATGTTTAGGAAGATAAGTTTAAGGGTAGATATGTAATTGTATGCATTTCTCAAGTTTTGGTTTCAAGAGTTGTGTTAAATTTGCAAAAGATCTCTCCCTTGCCTCCGCCATGGAACTCTCGGCGAAGGGGGAGGTTTACCCTTTGGTTGATCACAATTATTCTAATAAAAAGTGTGTTTAGTGGGTGCATAAAAAAGGTAAGTTAAAGGCAAAAAGGTAACCAACTACATCCTTGTATGATGAAGGCCCTCACATTATGGAATTTAACAAAGTACAAGAATTTTATGGTCTCCTGGGATGTCTTGGCCAAAAGTTGGGAGAGAGAAAAATTTAGTAATTTCTTGACTTTTAGCAAAAGATAAAAAGGGAGAAAAAGTAGCAAACTAAGAAAGGTGGAAGATAAAGTTGTGCGTGTGTGCAAACATGTGAATATTCGGCCATAAGGCCAATTTTATATGAGAAACTCAAATTTTCCATAATTGACCATAATAGGGAAGTAACAATACATTATAGATAATTTTCATTGAGTTGGAAAAAAATTAAATATATAGATAAGTTGGTATATTTGTGTATTCGACCATAGAGGCCTTTTTCATGAAAAGCGGAGTTTAGATATTAATGAGCCATAATATGGAAAATGGATAAATTATCTTGTGAAACATTTCCTTGGGAATACAAAAAGTAGAATAAGGAAAGGTGTATGTGTGTATTCGGCCATAATAGGTGAAAAAGGAATTGGATGAAAATAATATTGAACTAAGTATAGATGGAAGTGGAGATAAATGTTCCATTAAAAATAAGGAAGATTAAACTTGCTAAATACTAATATACAAGAAGTAATGGGGACCTTTGAGGCCATTGTGTTAGTATTATATGTTTATGGAATTTTAAGTATACATAGTTGATTTTGGACACATAGGGGTTTATGATTTTATTGGATCCTTTATGTATATTTGCGCTTGCAAGTTTGTTATGGCAATTTAATGATGAATTGCTAAATATGGACTTTATGTGGACTTTATATGAACTCACATGTATTGCGTGGATCATGCTGCACGTCATATTTGCAAAAGTTCATCGTCTTCAAAGAAAATTGCATATTGCATCTTTTGCGAAATCACGAACCCTCCGTGGATGGGATCCGGATATGGACTGGCCTCCGGCTAGATATGGATATGGACTGGTATATGACCAGATATAGATATGGACCAACCTCTGGCTGGATATGGATATGGACTGGTCTCCGATCAGATATGTATATGGACATGCATTGCATTTTGAAAACCTTACATCACTTGCATCATTATCATAGATATGAAAAGTTTACATGGATATGGAATTTATATGGATATGGACTATGGACTTTAGCTTTCATGGATTATGGATTCCGCTTTTCATGACTATGGATTTTACCTTTCATGTATTATGGATATTGCTTCTCATGGACTATAAACCTTATTTTCATGGATTATGGACCCTTGATAGAATTTATTTTTTACGAATCATGGACTATCTTTGCATGGATTATGATAGAGTTAAAATAATGGACTTAACATTTGGACTTATGTGATTGTTGGATTTTATAGTCATATGCATAAGAATGTGATATCTCATTTATGAAATGGGGATGGACTTATTATATTCATGTGTTTGTACGTTATACTTATTTTTAGAACCCTATCTCCACGTGTATGATCCCATGGCGGATCTAAGGGGGTATACTTACGGGCGATTTATTCTATCGCTCACACTCATTGTTCATAACCTTTGGCAGATATCAAGGTTCTGGGTATTGAGCTCGTAGGGGACAAGCCGGAGATAGGATATCCTTGATTGAGACGTAGGCTTCAGGACTCGTACTTAGCCATTTCTGTTTCTGTGGATATGTATTTATTTGGAGACTTTTGTACTAGACTTGTACTTCCTTTCAGTTGTATTCGGTACTACTGATGCTACGTATGTTTACGTTATGATGCTTCCGCTATCATTTCGC
>AP025044.1:29317175-29350379 GCA_036186865.1 Eustoma russellianum | reverse complement strand
GAACCACTTGTTCTTGATCCTGTGCTGCAACCAATTGAAAGTGTGAATCACGCCAAAAAAACCAAATGCATTCCGACTGAGAAGAAAAATACTGCGGAAAACCAAGATCCAAAGCAAAACGTGCAATACTTGAAGATGAGTGTTTAGGTTCTATCAAAGCAAGTAAATTTAAATGACGATCACGTATCAAATTATGCAATCAAGGCATAAAGGCACGCATGCCTCTTATATTCCATATTAAAGCATTCATTGGGAAAGAGTGGTGTCACTTCCCTAGATTGCGTGAGAAGCACTGCGTGTAAGGATAGTAGAGGGCGGTAAAGGCGGTAGATCTTTCCTTGTATGACGCTTACGACGAGGAACCACGGGTATAAATTCTGCATTCTCTGTAGGTTCCTGTAAACGTGAGATCAAAATATCCACTTCCGGTGACGGGGGGATTAGCTGCATTCGCCTGGTCACTTTGTCTGGGACACTCGGCACATCCGGGTTTTGATCAGCTGCAGGAAGCTCATTATCTGAAGAAAGGCCTAGGTCACAATGATCTGAATTGTCCTACAGTGGGGGTTCTGCAGCCCCGCTAAATAATTTTGTTTTCAAGTCACTGACTTGATGAAGGGGAGGTGACATGGTGAAAGCTTCTGTCGGAGGAATATAATGTGTCTTGGTGGAAGCATCTATTGGTGGAATGTCATGTTGCGGCTCAGAAATATCTTGGGAAAGAATGAGCAATGGAGGGTTAGATGGAGGTTCTGAAACCAGATTCTTTTTGACCGGTGTCCATCTCTCCGCAGGCGAGCAAGGTGGTGGTGGCGGCGGCGGCGACGGCGGTGGCACGGTTGTAGGAACTTTTGGAGGGCAAGAACCGCTGCATGGCCTAACCTACGACATGAGGTGCAAAATAACGGCAAATCTTCATAGACGACTGACTGTAGAATAAATCTGTTCTTGGCCTGCAGATATATTTTCTACGGAAATTCCTGGGAAACATCAACTTCAACACACACTCGAGCAACAGACAGCCGCAGTCCATCTGTCGTGGCTACATCCAGTTTTATTGGAGACCCAATCGGACGCACGATTTCAAACAATGCCTCCCTGCGATGAAGGTGAATCGGAAGACCTGGGAAGGAAGTCCAAACTGGGACAATGGGGACATCGGCGGTGGGATCAAAGTCAACAGTCCACTTCGTTATACACATATGAGAACCCGAAATATGCCATGAACGACGATAAAAACATCGCAAGTAATCAGCCTCATTGCGAAAATTCAACAAAATATGTGTTTGATCAATAAGTGTGATACGCAAATCATGGTGAAAGCCTATTTTTTCAAAAACATCACGTATGACTTTCAATGGAGGGCGACCATACCAGAATGTACCTACCAAAGAGTATCTGAATGGCGCAGCAAGGGCATCAATTTTGGAATCCAAAAAGGAGATCATAGGGATGCCTTTATATCTCAAAACGGTCTTTAGCAAAATGGATATTTTCTGTGATGATGATTCACCGGAAACTACCGCCGCAAATGATGGCGGTGGCGCAGTAGCCATTGGATATGCGATGCGAATAAACGGAGTATCGTGGAAGAGGAGTTAAGAAGGAAAAATGATCCGGAAGTCAGGAACGGCGAGCAAACAAACGGCAATATAGAGGCAGACGGGTGAGAGAACGGCGGCGGCGGCTATCGCTGCAGGGGCGCCTGTGATCGCCAGAGAATTTCCATCCGATCGTTCATTCAAAATATATATATTTTTTTAAAGCAAATGTGTATTTTTATTCATTTCATGCCTCACATATGGCGGAGGAATACCTTAGTATATCTTTAAATCAAACGAAAACCAAAAGTATAAGGAGCGTAAGATGGTCAACCTCCAGTCATATATGATATGCCGCATTAAAACCTTGCCAAGTAAAGCCACCCTTGTGGATAAAACCTTGGCGAAGGAAAAAGCGTACATATTTATATGATTGGAGCGATGACATAAAATAAAGCAATGTGTCTTTATTCTCAATTGAGTGTTTGCGCCGCTGGGACTGTGTACTCGAACGTATATATGTGGTTGATCCTTTACTCCGCCCTCGCAAATGATGTGTAGGCTTCGCTCCATGTTTTGCCCTTGCGAAGTTCCTCATGAAAAAGAAATGAAACGATTAGATTGCATCAGCAGATAAGAAGTGATGATCCAATTATAAATGTATGATGTACATACCGTCGTTGCTCGTAGTGTTTCTACTATAGGCAACTTTGGTTTTGTCTTGCCAACCCATGTGGGAGACGTAATAAGAAACAAATTCATAATTGTTGAGAGATGACATACCCGAGTTGTATGTATCATTGTGATATAGACAACACTGAGGATGGTCCAGCTTAAACATTTTTGTGCGAATGGCATAGGTGGTTTTGTCTGTAAGATAAAACCCACGTGCCATAGTAGGAAGTTGATCAGCCGATGAAAAAATGGTGGTAATATGAGTCATTCTTGCATGCTGGGCTAGATGATGAGCCACCATATTGACTTCTCTTGGGACATAAGCGATTTGACTATTGGTGATGTGAAGAAAATGCATAAGCCTTGTGTATTCTGGGAGTGAAGAAAGATGACGATCTCCAGATGCTGTTATCCTTTGGCAGTCAGTTTCCAAGATGAGATGTCTGTGTATTATTCCAAAAAAACATTATACTGAAAAGAAGAGATTGAATTTCTGCTCTAAGTGGTGGCAAGCATGGTAGTGTAAAAGATATTGCTGCAATCAACAGGCCATTTGCGTCGCGAAGTATTGCTCCTGCAGCAGCAAAGTTTCTTCCCGCAGATGCATCAACGTTAAGCTTTAATTTTCCTGATGGGGGTAACTCCCATTTTAAGATGGTTATTGGCTTAACCCGCAGGTGTGGACTGAAGCCCGCTGTGATCAGTGATTGAATATTAATTGCGTGGCGTGTCTCCGATTGTGTGAAAGCCCAGTCATAACAGTGTTGACGTGTCATGTTAAACATCTGAGTAGGGGATATATTTGCCTCTCCGAATGTGTGATTCGTATACACCTTCCATGTAGACCAGCATAGCATAATCGGCCCTACCACCTTAAAGTGGCCTTGTATGTGATTTACATTGGAAGACATCCACCATTGCAATAGAAATGATCGAATGTGTGACGGCTGATATAAAGGCCCTTCTAATAATCCCGATAGTCGCGTCCATGCATCTTTGACATAAGTACAATGTAAAAAAATGTGATTTGTTGTAGCCGAGTGGAGCTTGCGAAAAGGACATATAGTAGGACAGATTGTTTGGAAACGAAGTAAGTTATCTTGGATTGGAAGAGCATTGTTTAATAAACGCCATATGAAGAAGCTCAATGTTTTGGGTATCTTTGTCCACCATATAAACTTGTGTGAATAAAGTTGTGCTCGTGTTGGACGAAGAGCATTGTATGCTGACTGAAGCGTGAATATTCCCGTTGAACTAGATTTCCAAATAGGTTCCGGTATTCCAGTAGATAGTTGCAAACACATCTGATGAATTGAACATATGCGCTTCCAAGTAGGAGAGTCATATATTCGAGGCGTGTAATCTGCTCTTGCTCCATATCTTGCCCGCATATAGGCAGACCAAGCAGTGTGCTTTGTGTGATAGTGCCACCGCAGCTTGCAATCATAAGCCTGCTTTAAGTAGAGTAAATCACGGATTCCCAGTCCTCCTTCGTTTTCTGGATAGCATAAACTCGCAAGTGTGCGCCAATGATAATTACCTCCCCATACAAAACGTGCAATTTTTTGATTAATTGCTGATATAACGCTTTTTGGCAAACGCGCTGCAGCCAATAGATGCAGAGGGATAGACATAAGGACTGTCTTAAGAAGAACAAGTCTAGAGCCGGGTGTAAGCAGCTTGTGAGCCCACCCAGTTAACTTGGTGTCAAAGTGATTGAGCAGTGATGTACAGTAGGAAGCTCGATTTATTCCACGATATAAGTAGGAACCCAAGTACTTTATAGGGAATTCTGAGGGCTGCATCTGTAGAGTTCGTCCCATGCGCTGTAGTTGTGCTGTTGATATATATGAACTGGGCACAAATTGGCTCTTGTTGTAGTTGACAAGTTGACCGGAAGAATATTGATATGATTGCAGAAATGATTGAAATGTACTAAGATTGTGATGGCCCGCGTTTAAAAAGATTAATAAATCATCAGCATATGCCAAGTGGGAGATTGTTGGAACCCGTCCGCTAGAGAAACCTCGAAGAGATTCATTGGCAAATAAATGCTTTATACCTCTACTGAAACCTTCTGAACTGATAAGAAATAACAAAGGAGAAAGAGGATCTCCTTGTTTAACCCCACGTGTAGGAGAGAAGAACCCATAGTTTGCTCCATTAATAGAAATTGAGAGTTTTGATTGTCTCATATTGTTCATAATAATACGGATGAGTCTTGTATGAAAACCAAAGCGCATGAGGATTGACTCAAGATAAGTCCAATTGACTCTATCAAAAGCTTTGGCCATATCTAGCTTTATCATGACATTTCCTCCTTGTACTTTTCTTTCGATCAAGTGAACCATTTCGTTGGCCATCAGAACTTGTTCACTAATGTCATGGACTTTGAGGAATCCAATTTGCTCCAAAGAAATAACCTTATGCAATATGGAGGACAGTCTAGATGCCAGAATTCTTGTCGTGACCTTACTAATAAAGTTTGAAAGACATGTTGGCCTAAAGTCTGTATAGGTAACAGGATGTTGCTTTTTTGGAATCAACGTAATGAGGGAGGAAATCATTACCTGTGGTGGTGTGATGCCGAGAAAAAATTCTTGTACTGCTAAAGTTACATCAAGTTGAATGATGCTCCAACTTGTGCGGAAAAAATGACCGTTAAATCCATCCGGACCTGCTGCGCTATTGGGACTAAGATTCCATACCGCATTCTTGACTTCCGTTGCATCTGGTATAGCCATTAAGAAGTCATTGTCTGCTTGTGAAATTACCAAGGGGATATGTTGCAAAAAAGCATCTACATTCTGCACTGATTCAGCAGTGAAGAGTTGGGTGAAATACTGCACTGCTGCGTTTCCAAGTTCATCATTTGTGCGTAAAGGTGAACCCGTAGAATCTCTCAAATCGCGAATGACTTGTCTACGGTGTCTGTCTTTCACAATAGTATGAAAATACGCTGTATTTGATTCTCCTTCTTCCATCCATTTAATCCGTGATTTCTGAGCCCAATATGTCATTTGTGCCTTTTGTGCATGTATAAGCTTAGCCTGCGCCAAAGAGACGGCTGCTCTATGTTCTGGACTTGGGTCATTGTCATGCAATCTTACACAACGCGAATAATCATGTTCTGCCTGTTCCACATTGGTAAATATATTCCCATATACCTCACGATTCCACGTTCGGATATCCTCCTTTAATCATCGTAACTTATTATAAAGGCCTCTCATTCCTCCAATCATAGGGTAATGCTGCCAATGTGATGATATAAACACTTGGTAATCTGTGTGATTTGTCCATGCATTAAGGAAACGAAAAGACCGAGATATATGCTGGTGAGTAAAAACGCATTTCAACAATAATGGTGCATGATCAGAGGTTGCTCTAGGTAGGTGATGTACTGCCATATCTGCAAACAGATTAGCAAATGATGTTGAACACAGATATCGATCTAATCTCCTCATGACTCTGCCAGATCCAGTTCCTCTTGCCCAGGTGAAAGTTGTGCCTGTAAATGGGATATCATGCAGACCACATTCATCTACACATGATTTAAAATCTTCTAGTGAGCGGAGAGTAGGAGTAGTACGTCCGTGATGCTCGTCCAACGGCAAGAATGTATTAAAATCACCACCAATTAGCCAAGGAGTGGTGATTGTACATGCGGTTTGAGTGAGAGATCTCCAAAGTGAAAGCCTTTTTGATTGAGTATGTCTGCCATATATGACAGAGAAAGCAAAGGGCTGCTGAGTTTGGTGATGCATAAAAGAGAGTAAACTCGTTTGAATTTCATGCGTAGTCTGTATCAAAGTCAGAATGGAGGAATTCCAAAAGACCCAAACATCTTCATTACATGTAACCATAGCATCTGAGTATCCTAACTTTAAGCGATGATAAGTTAACCGAGTAGCACTTTGTTTTGGTTCAATGACAACTACAATGTCAATTCTTGTTTGTCGTAAAAGAAAAATAAGCCGATCCAAAGAGGTTCTAAGTCCACCCACATTCCATGTTAATATATTCATTGAGATTGTGTTTGGGAGGATAGCATACGATTCACACTTCTTGTTTGAATAGTGGATGGAGGATGTGGAGGTGACTCCGATTGACGTCTCCTTCGTCTTCTGCGTGGGACCACTGGCAAGAAACCATCATTGTCAGGAGGATTGTTGCTAAAACATACCTGTAAAATATCCTCATCGCTTGGGCAAGCTGGCCGTGAAGATAGTCTTTTCCTGATATTTTCAGCATCTTCTTTCATTTGAGCAACGAATTCTATTTGCGTTCTATCGTCGGAATGTGTGGCAGCATGTAAACTAAGATCTAGTTCAGAATCTGAATGCTGACTAACATCTGGATCATCATTTTTGGATGTGTTGGATAAGTCGGGCTCAACATCATCACGCAAGTTTGCCAAGTCCTGCATTATTGATATATGAATCATATTTTCCGCATTTTCTTGTTGTAATTCCTGGTTTGGGGCAATATTATCATCCAATGTTTTTGTTGGGGTTGAATCTAAGCGTCGTAATATCACCGGTGGATTTGTGTTGGATGTTCCATCTTTCTGCTGTTTTTTCGGAGTCCAACACTTTGTAGGTTTTTGTGGCTTGTCTGACGGCTGCGGCATAATATGCTGATCTCCACAAGTTATGGCATTATGACCTAATCTTCTGCAATCCGTGCAAAACTTGGGAAGGTCTTCGTATATGATTTGCTGTTGAATGATTTTATGTTTGCCTTGAAGAAACAGCTTTTTGGGTAGATTTGTGGAAATGTCGGTCTCAATGCAAACCCGTGCCACTGATGGCCGTAATCCATCGGCGGTGGCTACATCAAGTTTGATCGGATTGCCTACCACCCTAGCGATTTCAAACAGCGCAGATTTGTGATGGAAGTGCAGAGGCAATCCAGGTAAAGAGATCCAAATTGGAACAACTGGGACGTCAGTTTCCGGATCAAAATCAATGGTCCATTTGGTGATTCTCATGGTACAGCCTGCGATGGTTCAAGATATATATATATATATATATATTTGGATCCAGCATTGAATTACTAAAATAACCAAACCCAAATCAGTTTACAAAGGTGTCTTTGAAGATATTTGGATCCAGCATTGAATTACTAAAATAACCAAACCCAAATCAGTTTACAATGGTGTCTTTGAAGATATATATATATATATATATATATATATATATATATATATATATATATATATATATATTTACATGAAGGACGGGCGGTACCATGTGAGATTTTATTAATTAAAATAAACCCTCACTTGTGCAGAGGAATACTGTTGTTACATATGTCATGGGAGACTCTCCCACAATAAAGCATGAATGAATTACATAAAATTTGACCCAATTATTGTTGTTAAAAGACAAACGATAATACAAAGCATAACCTATGCTATGCATATAATTACGGAATTCTATGTTTCTAAATCTAGCATCTTCAAGTTGGAATTCCATTGAAGCGTCCAGCAGAAAGTCCCTCGGAATGCGTATATGCCACACAAAATAAACTGTCAAAAGAGCATAAGAAAGATATATTAAAAAGAGTAGTGTAAAGGCCATGTACATGCCGACGTTATCTGTATCCAAAATGAACACAGGAAACAGTAGGAATATCCAGCCGTATATCCGTGTCCACCAATGCATATGAATAGCGCAGGTGCCCAGAAACATTCGACAATATTCCACAACAATCTCAGAGAGTAAAGCATTGTTATCATGACAGTCAATGTAATATAATAGACTGAATAAAGCAGGCATATAATCTATAAGGATGACATACCAACGTTGCCTATACTAATTTATGGCACAGGCAGCCATTTGATGTTTGCGCCAACCCATTGGAAGACATAAATAATCAAAACCGCAGGTTGGGTACGGAAGTATCTAGCGAAATGGCTCCTCGAACTTTGCAATGCAAGGCTAAGAAAGATGTATAAGTAGTCGCACCTGTCGAATGAAACCCATGTATGGATAGTGTATGTGTTGCGGTATTGGCCTCACGTGGGCAATAATGCAACGACGAAGCAGTTAGACTCATAAACAGTATAGTGTGCTTTAGGTCTATAGATAACGAGCCTGTGTATCGGTCAGGAATAGAGAGATAATTAAGTAACAAGAGGCAATCCGTTTCAATTATCATTTGATCATTGTCCCTGGCATAATATATTAAGGCACACTGAAGTGCCATTTGTTCAGGCCGTAATGGCGACATAGCCGACAAAGTGAAGCAAATGGCGGAGACAAATTATCCCTGATGATTCTGTAAAACAGCGCCTGCTGAAGCGGTAATTCAACCCACTACTGCATCAACATTTGATGTTAATTTGCCCGTTGGTGGTAACTCCCATCGAACCACCCGAGATTTGTGCATACGTAATGGCAAGATAAATAATGTGCAATCAAATGTGGGATTTGTTGAGAGTATTTTAGTCCCTGCGTTGATGCACACCAAGTATATATATGATCACGGACCCTCTCAAACAATTTCCTATATGAGTAGCTACTATCTCCAAATCTAATATTTGTATATTCTTTTCTAGTTAGCTATGTTACCAATGAGGGTGCTATGGCTCTCAATTGACCAAGCATTATATGAGGAGAAGAATCAACTAACGAAATAAATATGTTTGAATAATCGATTAACAAGGCATTGGACTGGAGAACAGAATGGATATCTCTTGCCATAACGGCTGGATCGCTAGATAATGCGGGAAAATATGATCTTGCCTATCGGAGTGTATCCTGCAAAAAACACATTGTGTTAGAAATATGGTTTTCCAAGTGCGGAGGTTGTCAGCCAAGGGAAGCGAACACATCAAGAGTTTCTAGAGGAAAATGCATCCCCCCAAAGTAGTGCCAGGCCACCAAATATACCATGAACAATCCAATGACGGCAAGACTGAGGCAAGCAGGTGATAAGCTGATTTAAGTGTGAATTGTCTGGAAGGTTCGGCTGTCCAATTTAGTCCATCTGAAGTAAACTGTACATGATGAAACATGTAATCATATATCCTACAAATGCGGTTCCAAGTAGCCGAATCATAAATATTTGCATACACCGTGCTTCTACGACCATATTTAGCCCGACTGTAGGCGGCCCACATAAACATGCCACTGACGGTCTTATAACCTCCGCTTTAGCCGCATCCGATTTCATCGGCATTCGGATCATGCAACCTATCTAAAACAAGGCATACTGTTGATGAAAATGGACTGGCCATCCTGGCAGTGAAACCCATATAGGAACAATCGGAACATCCACTTTTGGATCATAATCAGGAGTCCATTTTGTCACCCTCATTTATTTTCCTGCAATGGTCCTGCTTTGTCGTGTGAAACAATGGAGATAATCTGATTCCTGTGTAAAATGTAGCAAGACATGCGTAGAATCAAGAAGCCCAACACGTACTACCCCTGTGAATCCGATGCGATCAATACTTGATCGAATGGTGGCCATCGGGGGTCTTCTATACCATAACATTCCCACCGATGTGAATCAATAAGGAGCCGCAAGAGATATGATCTCGTCCTTCAAGAATTCGATCATGGGGCTGCCTTTATATCTCTGAATCGGTTTTGGGGCAATGAGGGTTTGGAAGATGAAGAAAATCACAAAGCAAAAGATTTCCCCAATGCCAGATGTGTCGGAGTTGGCTGTGGCAGCCGGATTGCCGCAGAGGATGCCATCTGTGATGTTCACCGGCAGAACGTAGATGATGGTGGGAAGAGATTGGAGAGAAGAAGCGGAGAGCGGAAGCAACGGCGGCACTAGGCCGCCGGTCGCCTGCAATTGCCAGAGAGAGGAGAGAAACGCCATCAGTTATATATATATATATATATATATTAAAGGAAAAAATTTTATTAGCATAAACCTCACTTATGGCGGAGGAAAACCTTATTACAATAAATGAAAAGATGCCAATAGCAGCAGTAAGTGATTATCAACATCCATGTTATATATGATATGCCGCATTAAAACCTTGCCAAGTAAAACCACCCTTGTGGATAAAACCTTGGCGAAGAAAAAAGCGTACATATTTATATAAATGGAGTGTTGATATACTCTATCGGTTAAGCGAAAAGAAAATGAAACTCGAATATTACACAAATGCGCCAAAACTATGATCCAGGCGAACATCCTCGTCTAATGATGATCTCTTGTCCAAACGGAAATCATGTCAACAGGCAGGAAAGTAATTGCGAACCGTGTCCTTGTCCATGCAGAAAAGAAGCGAATGGCTGACATAAGAGAGCATGTTTCGATACACTCATTAAAATCTTGTAAAGCTGTTAAAGAAGGAGTGGATCAGCCACTATGATCTTCCAGGGACCGAAAAGTATTGAAATCGCCTCCCACAAGCCAGGGTAAGTGTGATGTCACAGCGAAGTCACACAAAGATTGCCATAGAATGTGGCGCTGGGAGGGCGTATGTTTTGCATAGACCAACGAGAGAACAAAGGTATACTGCAGCGAAATTGACAGTAAAGTGAAATGGACCACTTGATCATTATCCTGCATGGCAAGCAAACAGAACTCATTATCACGCCAAAAAAACCAAATATGTTTGACTGCGAGGCATAAAACTGCGAAAAGCCAATATGCAAACCAAACCCATTTATTTGTGACGGGGTATGTTTAGGTTCAATCAAAGCAAGTAAATTCGATCGATGTTCTCTAATCAAATGGTGTAGATGTGGCAAGGAAGCACGCATGCCTCGAATATTCTATATTAATATATTCATTGAGTAAGGTTAGAGGAACTTCCCTGAATAACATGAGATGCACTACGTGTCAAAATGGTTGATGGCAGCAAGGGGGGTAGATCCTTGCGGGATCGACGTTTACGACATGGAACAACCGGGATGAACGCAGTTTCCTCACCCTGTCCTTGCAGTCGCAAAATTAAGGTCTCATCATCAGGTGATGGCTGCATGAGCTGCATGCGGCGGGCAACGTCGTCAGGCACAATAGGGATTTCCTCTACAGTAGCATCAACGGGCAAATCATTATCCGATGAATGTCCAATATCAAGCTATGTAAGATCAGTTGGCACATGATGATCTGCAACATCGCAGAACTCATCCTGCGTATGGTCATCGGAAGCATTATCATGTGACAGCAGGACATGATCAGATGCGTCGTGTTCCGTGGCACAGAGATCATCTTGAGCCCTTGTTGGCTCAACAGACTATAACGATGCATGCACCGTTTGGCCCACATTATCCTCTCCAGTGGTAGTTTGCTCCTGAGCCGGGGGATGTCCAGATGGCTTGCACTTAACCAGAGTCCAGCGTGTTTTGGCTTACGAGACAGAGGAGGCGGAGGAGGCGGTGGTGGTATACCGGATGTTTCTTTAGGGGGACATGTAGTGGTTGCATGTCCCAGTCTTCGGCAGTCTGTGCTGAATAATAGCAAATCTTCATAGACTATTGTTTGCAATATTAAGCGTCCTTTTGCTTGTAGATATATCTTTTGTGGCAATTCTTGAGAAACATCAATCTCCACACACACACGAGCTATAGATGGTCGCAGTCCTTCTGAGGTTGCAACATCAAGTTTGAGCGGCAGGCCAATGGGCCGTACGATTTCAAATAGGGCTCCCGGTGATGGAGATGGATTGGTAACGCTGGGAGGGCAATCCAAACCGGTACAATAGGGACATCTGATGAAGGATCAAAATCAACAGTCCACTTCGTAACCCTCATGTGGCACCCAGATATATGCCAAGAACGTCGATAAAAACATCTCAGATAGTCGGCCTCATTTCTAAAATTTAGCAAAATATGTGTTTGATCAATCAGTGTAATCCGAAGATCATAATGAAACCCAATTTTCTCAAAAACTTCTCGTATAATTTTTAACGGAGGACGACCATACCAAAAAGTGTCAACTAGTGAATATCTGAATGGAGCAGCAAGAGCATCAATCTCCGAATCAAGGAATGAAACCATAGGGATACCTTTGTAGCGCGTAGCCGTCTTCGGTGAAATTGAGATAGCATTGGTAGCATTAGCGCCATCAACGACTGCAGCAAATGTTGGTGCAGCCGCCATGTCGAGCAGGAAAATGGCGAAAAGAATGCAGCTTTGATGATGCACAGGAACAGGGAGACGGAATCGCCGGTTGCGGTGTTAAACCAGCAGCGAGAGCGACAGCCTAGGGCGGCGGCGGCTACTGCCGCTGAATCGTGTGATCGCCGGATCACATAAGAAGAAATCTATATATATACATATTATATATATATATATATATATATATATTGGAACAAAAATTTTATTGTAAATTAAACCTCACTTGTGGCGGAGGAAAACCTTATTACATAGTTGAGTCAGTGAAAGAGAAAAGCAAATGCAAAAAGGTGATGATTTGCAGTCTCCAATCATATATGATATGCCGCATTAAAACCTTGCCAAGTAAAACCACCCTTGTGGATAAAACCTTGGCGAAGGAAAAAAGCGTACATATTTATATAATTGGAGTGTCTATATGAAATACAGTACATTGTAGAATCACATGCTAGGCAAATATACAAAAGAGTATGTCGTGCATGATCCACCAAAAAAGAAGCCAATGCTGAAGTCGATTGCAGAACGCGCTTAGAAGCGGCTGCCTCAGCCGCGGTGAATATAAAAATGATCATGATAGGGTTTCCAATCCATGCACATGCGAAGAAAAAGGATAAGTTAAGCAGGGATTTAAGGCATAACGAAAACGTTAAGACCAATAGAGTGCAAAGCATACCGAGTCTGCCTGCACCCCACAAGGTACAGGCCAAATGATGAGATGAAAGCCAATCCATATGAAAGATGTGAAAAGATCAGGGGAAGCGCAAGCTTGCAGATGAGAGATCCAATGAGACAGCACCACGAACTAATGGTGGAAGAGTGTGGGAAGTGTAAAATTGTGTACAAGGATTCAACATAGCCTGCTGAGCCAGGTAGTGAGCCGTCATGTTTGCCTCTCTATAAATATGATGAAAGTCCAGTCGATGTAGATGTATTAATGTCTCCAGTAATCGCAGATGATAGTTCCCAAATACCGACTGTGGCCGCGACAAGCGAGTTAAAATCTGAGCACAATCTGATTCAATAATAAGGGATCGATATAATGGAAGAAAATATAATAAGCCGAAAACCACTGCTTGTATTTCGGCAGTGAGAGGTGTACTTGGTGGCAAGCGAAAAGAAATTGCCCCCACACAGAAACCAACGCGATCTCGCAAAATAGCACCCTCTGCTGCATAATGTCTGCCAACTGCCACATCGATATTTAACTTTAATCTTCCTGAAGGAGGAGTACGCCAATGCACTAATTGAGGACGTGGAGGATTAAGTTTGGGAAACCATGAAATCTGTCGCAGTGAACCTGCTGCTAGTTTCGAACCTTCAATTGTTTTGCTCCACATAGCAATCTCATAGTGAATGGAGGCCCGAAGAGAAATCATAGCAAAAGTGTGCTTCTCACCATATACTAACGACGTATATGCACGGCATATGCTATACACAATAATAGCCGGAATGACAATTTTTAAAACCCCAAAGAGAGACGAAAACGTAGAACGATACCACCAAGATAGTATATATTGGCGAAGATGTAGCGATGATGGGGGGACAATGTAACTCGTATGCAAGGAAATCCCATAAGGGATGAACGCCAGTACAGTACAAAAATACGTGATCCACCGTGGCCGATGCTTGCTTACAAAATGGACATTGCGTTGGGCGAGAAGAAATATACTTACCAATGTAGTCCTCAAATCATAAAGCAGAATGAAAAAGTCGCCATAAGAATAGTTGAATGACGGGCGAGTGGTTCTTAAACCAGATAAATTTTGCCGAGAGTAGTGTCGGATGTGTTGTGTGACAGATATCATAGGCCGACAACAAAGTGAATTCCCCTGAGGGCAAAGGTGTCCAGCTGAGATATGTGCCATGACCTTCAGTCTGAGTAAGACAGGTAGCATGAATTCTACAAATAATCTTCCAAACTGGTGAATCTGGCAGCCTATAAAGACAATCCCTACGGCTACCATATTTTATATGCATGTATTTACTCCAAAGTGTATTATTCTGCTGATAAGATCACCAAATGCGACAATGATAAGCTTGTTGCAACATGCTGAGATCACAAAGTCCCAAACCACCTTCCTCACAAGGCATAGTGATAGAAGTCCATGCAACCCAGTGATGGTGACGTCCCCAATAAAATGTTTCCATTTTCCTGCAAATAATTTTGATCACTGACTTGGGCAAACCACCGGTGGCAAGGATATGTAATGGCAGAGCCGAAAGCACAGAACGAAGCAAAACGAGACGACCTGTTGAAGAGAGCAACCGAGAGTGCCAGCCATGCGGGCGGTTGTCAATATGTTGCAATTAGGAAGCACAATATCTAGTGCGGTTGATGCCCTTGTGCAAATAAGAACCGAGATATCGAAAAAGGCAAACCAGCACACCTCATGCCTAGTAAAGTCTCAAATCCTCTTCGCTGACGCAGTGATATGCTTGCAGATGGAATAAAACTGCTTTTTTGAAAATTTACCTTCTAACCCGAGGCTGTTTCATATTTAGTTAAGAATACATGGAACCTCCGTAAGTTTCTCTGCGTGCCCCGTAAAAACACCAAAAGATCATCCACATAAGCCAAATGTGTGATATCAAATGGTACCCTGCCTAGACGGAAGGGATGCAATGCTCCCGAGGCAACTAAAGATTTCAAGCCCCTACTGAAACCCTCAGAAGAAGGAATAAAGAGCAAAGGGGATAAATGGTCACCTTGTTTGACACCGCGGTAAGGCCAAAATGTAGCAGAGGGTTGACCATTAATCAAGACCGCTAATGTAGTGGCACGCAAATGATTAAGAATAATTCGAATGAAAAAGTTAGAGAAGCCAAATCGCTGTAATAGTAAATCCAGATATTTCCAGCTGACCCTGTCAAAAGCCTTCATCATATCCAATTTTAAACATAACTGAGAACCACCCTTATCTAGCATGGTACCTTCTCCCATGCCAATAAAACTTGCATGGAGATATCATAGCCTGGTAAGAAGCCAGTCTGTTCTGGAGATATTAATTTGGGAAGCAGTGTATTCAAGCGTGTGGCAATGATCCTCGTACAGACTTTACTCAGAAAATTAGTGAGACATATAGGGCGAAAATCACTGAATGTATCAGGGGACGGTTTCTTGGGAATCAAGGTAATTAAAGCACTAGCCATCACAGTAGCTGTGGTAT
Organism: Eustoma russellianum; assembly: GCA_036186865.1. NCBI lineage: Eukaryota > Viridiplantae > Streptophyta > Magnoliopsida > Gentianales > Gentianaceae > Eustoma > Eustoma russellianum. The sequence continues at coordinate 29,334,905 of AP025044.1, read as the reverse complement.
GCCAAGGAAAAATTCTTGCACTGCTTTAACCACATCAGCATGAATAAATGACAAACATGAACGATAAAACTTACCATTGAAACCTTCTGGTCCTGCTGCACTTTGAGGGTCTAGATGCCAAACCGCCGGTTTAACCTCTTCCTCCGAAGGCAGTTATGTGAGCATGGCGTTGTCTGTCTCTGAGACCAGCCGCGGTATATGACATAAGATTGTGTCAAAATTATTCGTTTTCTCACGAGCAAATAAAGAAGTGTAGAAAGTTACTGCTTCCGCCACAATAGCCATAGGGGAGGAGCATTATTCGTCAGTTGCAGTGCGGATTTGCTGTATGTGTAACTGTGTTCGTCGCCCTTTGACGATAGAGTGAAAATAGCGCGTGTTTGCATCTCCTTCTTTTAGCCACCGTACCCGCGCCTTTTTTTTCAAGAAATGCAACTCATAAGTAGAAGCACGGAGATATTCAGCCTTGGCTCGATGATACTCTGCGCGAGTGGCTTCAGTGGGATCGTCTTCCCAAATAGCCTCAGCACGAGTGAGATTATCTTCAGCTTGCATAATGTTAGTGAATATATTGCCAAAAATTTCTGTATTCCACCATTGAATGTCCTTCTTTAGACGAAGTAGCTTTGAATAAAAACCATACATACCTCTAGTAGTGGGATAAGATATCCAGGCATTCTGCATATAAGTGTGAAAGTCCGGATGTAGTAACCATGAGTCCAAAAAACGAAAAGATCGACGGCCCTCAGCCGTGCATAATCGACATATGAACAATAAGGGAGTGTGATCTGAGGTAACTCGCAGCAGATGGGTGAGTTGCATGTCGTCAAACACATCTTGAAACAAAGAGTTAAGAAATAACCAATCCAACCTCCTGCGGACACGTCCCAGCCCTCTGCCATCTATCCATGTAAAACGCGACCCATGAAATTGCAGAGCCATCAGAGAGCAAGTTTCAATACAGTCATTAAAATCTTGTAGTACAGTAAGAGAGGGGTATGAGCGTCCATCATGATCATCAAGAGTACGAAAAGTATTAAAATCCCCTCCAACCACCCATGGCAAAGTGGAATGCTCAGAGAAATCACATAAAGAATGCCATAATGAATGATGTAAAAGTGGAGTGTGCCTGGCATATACCACCGATAAAACAAAAGACAGCTGAAGTGGACGAAATAGTAAAGTGAAATGAACCACTTGATCTTGATCCTGTGCTGCCAACATACGAAATTATGAGTCACGCCAGAAAAACCATATATGTTCTGACTGCGAAGAATAATGATGCAAAAAACCAAGGTCCAAAGAAAAACAAGCAATACTAGAAGGTGAATGTTTCGGCTCAATCAGTGCTAGTAAATTTAAATGATGTTCACGTATCAAATGATGTAACCTACGCATAGAGGCACGCATGCCTCTTATATTCCATATTAGGACATTCATTGAGAAAGAGTAGTGTCACTTCCCTAAGAGACGTGAGAAGCACTGCGCGTGAGGATGGTGGAGGGAGGTAAGGGAGGCAAATCTTTTCTTGCACGACGCTTCCGACAAGGTACTACGAGTATAAATTCTGCATCCTCCGTTGGTTCTTGTAACCGTGATATCAATACCTCCACTTCAGGCGATGGAGGGATCAACTGCATTCTTCGGACCACTTCATCAGGGACATTTGGCATGTCCGTGGTCTGATCATCTAGAGGCAATTCAGTATCTGAAGAATGGCCCAAATCACACTGATCTGACATATCATGCAACGGGGGTTCTGCAGCCACACCAAATAAGTCTGCATGGTCACTGACGTGATCAAGAGGGGGAGTGATGGTGTGAGCTGCAGGCGAAGGAACATCATGCTGTGGTTCAGGAGAATTATGAGTTTGAGGTTCTACCGCTGGTTTCTTTTTGACCGGCGTCCATCTCTGTGCTGCCGGGCGAGGTGGCAGAGGCGGTGGAGGAGGTGGCACAGATGTAGAAACTTTCAGGGGACATGAGTCCGTTGCATGACCTAACTGAAGACATGAATCACAGAACAAAGATAGATCTTCATAAACCACTGACTGCAGGATTAATCTATTCTTGGCTTGCAAATAAATTTTGTGGAAACTCTTGGGAAACGTCTACCTCAACGCACACTCTAGCGAAAGACGGCTGAAGATCGTCTGTCGTAGCCACATCCAGTTTTATGGGGGAACCAATCGGACACACTATTTCAAATAAAGCTTCCTGACGGTGAAGGTGAATGGCAACCCTGGGAACGCAATACATACCGGGACAATGGGAACATCAGCGGAGGGATCAAAATCAACAGTCCATTTTTTTATACGCATATGACAGCCAGATATATGCCATGATCGTTAATAAAAGCAGCGCAAGTAATCAGCTTCATTACGAAAAGTCAAAAGAATGTGTGTTTGATCGATAAGTGTGATACGCAGATCATGATGAAAGCCTATTTTTTCAAAAACTTCACGTATGACTTTCAATGGAGGACAATCATACCAGAAAGTGCCTACCAATGAGTATCTGAATGGCGCAGGAAGGGCATCAATTTTAGAATCCAGGAATGAGATCATAGGAATACATTTGTATCGCGAAACGATTTTAGGCGAGATAGAGATTTTCTGGGATGAGGTTTCGCTGGAAACCACCGCCGCAAAAGACGGTGGTTGCGTGGTCGTCATTGTTGATGCGACGGGAGAGACAATATTATCTGTCAAAGATGATCAATAAAGGAGGGAAGGCAGCAGCGAATGCAATCAGAGAGCAGGCGATGGAGATGAACTGATGAATAACGGCGGCGGCGGCTATCGCCGCATGATCGCCTTTGATCGCCAGAGCATGGTCATTTTCTAAAGATTTCCAGTTATATATATATATATATATATATATATATATACATATATTAGTAAAGACAGGTGGTACCGTTTGTGGTTTTATTAATGAATGGAGCCCTCACTTGTGGTGGAAGAATACCGTAGTTACATCGGTAGTGAGAGACTCTCTCACTAGAATCTTAAAGTAAAAGAAAAATTATCAACATGAATACAAAAACATGCAAAAGCAATGAGAGAAAAATATCTATACAGAAAATGCAAGGTATGCAAAAGAACTATCTAAAGATAAAAATGTCAACTTGTGTGATCTCCCTCTGAATTGATGCAAGTTTGCCGCGATGCTCTAACCTCATTACCTCAGCACGTACAGTCAAAAACAGACACAAGAACATTAGCATAGTGTAACATCAATAAGAATTCATAGTCAAATATAAGAAACCAAAGCATACCGAGGTTGCCACATCTGTAGATACAGGCAACGAAGAAATAACTTGATAGGTGTCAACCATGAGGAAGATGTCATGTGGTAACATCAAGTGCATGATTCTGAATTGTATATGCATGATAGATTATGTGACGATGTACGGCTAATTACAAACCGTTTGGTGCAAAATATATATGTGTTGGCTGAATTTAATGTGGCTGATTTGAGGATATGATCCAAACCCATTGATGGTCAAAAATCATGAATTTAAACGTAAGAATATCGGTTTATTTGGAATTAAAGTTTTTTCATAGGAAGAGAGGGAAATAATTTTTGAAAAATGGTAATTTTTGTGATTTGAGGGCAGAATATGGAAGGAAACAAGGAGAGGAGAATTCGGGTGGTCGGAGTTTTGGGGTATGGGTGCGCGTGGGCCACATGCGCCGGCTAAATGCGGCGTGTGGCTGCGATTCAGGTGGCTTCTGTGGGCACGTTTGAGGTCTGATCGCCACGATTTTTGCTACAGTGTGTTAAGCATGAACCGTACTAGGTGTCTATGGGGTTAGATGTGAGAAAAAGTTAGCGGTGTGAAATATAGGGTTTAGGCCAAGGGTTAGTGTGCGGGAGAGTGAAAATTAGGGTTTTTGGTGGAAAAGGGGGCTGGGGGCCGAGGGAGCTGAGTGGGGGGTTAGGGATGGGATGATTTGGGTAGGGGGTAGTGGGAAAAGTGGGTCGAGGGTGATACGCATAAGTATATGCGCGTATATGCACGTGTATGGACACATACATATACGTGGATATACTTATACGTGGAAACTAGTTGGATAAAGTATCGAAATGATTAGATCATAATTGAAACTAAAATTGATTTGAGATCGGATGTGATGATCGGAAATCGTATTGATATATGTAAATTATTTTGAAATTGCATATTTTGAAAAGTCACTCTTACAAAGGAAATATATTGCAATGTTGGATTGGTTCCGAAGAAAACAGGTCATTTAAGCATATATGACTATGAGATGAGATAGGCCGCTCGAACACATATGACCGCCAATTGGACCGTCCAAGCACATATGACTATGAAAAGATAAGCCACCTGGACACGTACGACTATTGGGGAACCAAGTCCATAAATATTACAATATAAATCACTTGTAAGGTAAGAGCCATGACCATCGCATTGCATCGGTGAGAAATGGATATCGCATATCGATATCGAAAGGGGAATCGGATATGGATATCAAAAATGGATATCACATATGGATATCAAAAGGGGTATCAGATATGGATATCAAAAATGGAAATTGAAAATGAAAATGGAAAATGGAAACAGAAATTATTATCGTATCATTGCATTCATTGTTTTAAAAGTTGCATCACGGATTTTTATTGGATAGCTTTTGCTGGCATTGAGATATATTGGGTATGATTGTTATTGTTGTTGTAACACTTGTGTGCGATGACTAAGTTGTGTGTGCTTTACTTGCTTGATTGATCAGACGGGAAAAAAGGCCAACTTTATTTGCGAACAGAAGTATGCTATTTTATAATGCATCAGTTATTTATTTCATTTACATTTGCTTCTTTGTGTATGATCCTATGGTAAATATAGTCAAGTTACTTGTTGGGTGATATATGTCGCTCATACTACGGTATCAAATATTTTTGCAAATCCCCAAGATTACGAGTTAGTGTACGTTGAGGATGATCGGGAGTAAGGATATTGAGGCTTTTGGGCTTGAGGATATTTTGAGGATTCTAGAGGAGACTTTATTTCATTCAGACTTAGTATTTCATTTTCATATTTGATTTTATAATACCTAGATTTTTGAAACATTGACTTTTCATTAATGATATTTATTTCGAGGTTTTAATTTCTATGACTTCCGCTGATATCGATTTGCGTTATCATGGTGACATAGAATTGAATGTATTGGTGCCTTGTATTTTCCTTAGCAAAATACGGTGAGTGAGTTGTTTCGAGTACTAAGGCTCAGGACAGGTTGATACAGGTGGTATCAGAGCATGGCCCTAGATCCACGTCGTAACTTAGATTTGAGCCATGATTTTTAAACAAAAATTACGATTTTTCCCTTAGTCAATGATCTTAGGCTTGAGTGATGATCGGGTGGGGGAACGTGAGCATTAGGATACACTAAGTAGTCTTTTCGACTGATATACTAAAATTACTTCCACTTTTGCCTGCCTCCTTACACCCGACCCATCTTTACCGATTTTGCCCTTATAAATTATAACTATGAAAATTTTAACATTATGCCGTCTCGTAGAGGCAACAACAACAACAACAACAACAACAACAATGGCGAGAATAGTAATCAGGGTGCCTTGCCACAGACATTAGTGGATGCTCTGGTTCACATTGTTGATGCGGTTAATAGGGCGGTTCCTCAGCCACAACAACAGAGGCTAGATGAAGCGGTTCCACGTCTCTACTTTTGATGGAGACGTTGGTTCTGATGGTGCAGAGAAATGGCTACGGGAGGTTAAGAACAGCTTCGCATTGTTGTAGGCACCTGAGGGGATGCAGACTCAGGTGATCCGTCCCTTCTTGATCAGGGAGGTAGATAAGTGGTAGACCACAGTGTCGATGGATCTTCCACCTCCAGTTACATGGGTGCGGTTCCGCGAGGAGTTCTGCAGATTCTATATTCCACCAGAAGTCATGTTGCAAAAGATTGATGCGTTCTAGTCTTTGCGCCAGGGCCAGGGATGTCAGTGGCCGAGTATGTGAACCAGTTTAACACTCTGGGAGATTCGTGTCAGCGATCATGGGAGATATGCAGCACCGTATGGTCAAGTTCGAGAGGGGCCTAAACAGCTGCATACGTTCTGGCGTGGTGAACGCCAATGCCAAAGACTTCGCTGAGTCGCTCAATGCATGCTACCATGTGGAGAGCGATATAGAGAGGCGCGATGAGGAGTCAGGGCAAGTGGCTCCGCACAAGACTGGAGGCAGACTCGGCCGTTGGGTCGGGATGCTACGGGGAGGGGGTCTCACAACGGAGGCCACTACAGCAGCGCCCACCGGCACCACAGCAGTCGTAGTCCTAGCCATGGAGTGCACAACTGGCGATCACTCTGCCTTGTTCATCTGTAGTCAACCGCATGCCGGTGAGTGTTGGAGAAAGGCTGGCACCTGCTTCAACTGCAGTAAAGTGGGGCATATGCAGGGAGATTGCCTAGAGCCTAAGAGATTGACAGCTGCACCCGCGCCACAGCATCAGCAACAACAGCGTTAGAGGAGCCAACCCTGGCCCAATGCTCGAGTGCATGCTATGACAGACACTGATGTCCAAGGGTCGACCTACGTGGTCACAGGTATATTTACGAGCATTTTTGAGTTAATAATGTTTATATTTGAATAACGTGTACTTGAACCCCTGCGCCCTTAGGTGCAATACTGATCAACAAGGTCCCAGCGAATATGTTATTTGATAGTGGTGCGAGCCACTCATTCGAAGCAAAGAGGTTTGTTAAGAACCTTGAGAGTCGCCCCCAACGGCTAGACACTCCTTACCGTGTGCTAGCAGTTGGAGACCAAGTGATTGTATCTCACCATTTGATACAGGCATTGCAGACTGGAGTTCGAGGCTGTGTGTTTGATGCTTCTCTAATACCAATCCAAATGAGCGATTTTGATGTCATCTTGGGAATGGATTGGTTGGTCCGTTATCATGCCCACATCGACTGTCAAAAGAAACAAGTAGTATTCAAAGATCCGACACAATCCAAATACACGTTTTAGAGGAATACTAAATTAAAGAAGCTACCCTAAAATATCTATCTGACTACAGCACGAGCCCACAAAGCACTGAGAAAAGGAGGTGAAGGATTCTTGGCGTATGTCCTAAATGTCGAGTGAGAGATGCCATCCCTTGACGATATTCCAGTGGTAAAAGAATACAAAGACGTCTTCCCTGATGAACTGCTCTGATTGTCACCGAACAGAGAAGTAGAATTCGAGATCAACCTGATACCTGGAGCTAACCCGATCTTAAAAGTGCCATACATAATAGCATCAGCCGAGCTAAAAGAGCTTAAGGAGCAATTACAAGAGCTGCTGGATAGAATGTTTATAAGACCCAGTGTTTCGTCTTAGGGAGCACCGGTCTTATTTGTCCTGAAGAAAGATGGTAGCATGAGACTGTGCATAGACTATCGTGAACTCAACAAAATCACGATAAAGAATAAATATCCACTACCGAAAATAGATGATCTATTCGACCAAATAAAGGTAACGCTGTTCCGTACAGCAAGTTGTTCATATTTTAACTATCGACATTGGTGTAACGCAACTGTGTGCAGGGTGCTAAAGTGTTTACCAAGATTGATCTTCGCTCAGGATACCACCAACTGAGGATCAAGGCTGACAAAATTGCAAAGACGACGTTTCGCATGAGGATGGGCACTACGAGTTCCTCGTGATGCCTTTCGGATTGAAAAATGCCTCTACCGCATTCATGGATTTGAAGAACATTGTTTTCAGAGTCAATTGTACCGATTCATGGTGGTGTTCATCGATGATATTCTGGTATACTCGTCCAATGAAGTGACTCATGCTGAACATCTACGGGAGGTACTGGAGATTTGAGAAAGAAAAAGTTATAAGCCAAATTTAGCAAGTGCGAGTTTTGCCTCAAGAGTGTGACCTTCGTGAGTCATATGATATCGGTTTGCAGTTGACCTCAAGAAGATCGAGGTGATCACTGAATGGCCACGACTGAAAAATGTCACCGAGGTGAGAAGTTTCCTGGGTTTAGCGGGACATTATCAAAAGTTCATGGAAGGATTCTCAAGGACCGTAGTTCCACTAATTCGACTAACGAAAAAGAAGACCAAGTTTGAGTGAACCGTTGAATGTGAGAGAAGATTCACCGAGCTCAAAAGGAGACTGACCAATGCATTGGTATTAGCACAACCTTCTGGTACTGAAGGGTTTGTTATATATAGCGATGCTTCAAAAAATGGCCTAGGTGTATGTATTGTAATGTTATGCCCCGCACACTCCGTAGGTTAATAAAAAGGCCAAGAAGGAATTAAACGGAGTTTAATGATAGTCAACGGGAATTAATGACGGTCAACCATAACTAAATACGAATTAAATAATAGGATTAATGATAATTAAATGAAGGGATAAATATTAGAAATTAATTGTATTTAATTTAGAATTAAATAATTAGATTTATCCTTTAAAATAAATAGATAATAGATATAATTTAGAAACACCAAACTTTTTTCCCTTTCCATATAAAACTGACAGAACGTCAGTTTTCCCATTACGCAGAGAAAACCGACGCTCATCTCCCCTCATAGGCGATTCCTCTCCTTCTCCAGCAACCCTAGGAGAACTCTCTCAAGATCCTCAATCCAATCTTCGTTCGTCTTTCATTTCTTCTTCGAGTAATCAAAGGCAAGTAATCTGTTTATAAGTTCCTGCGATTTGTGAAAGAAAAACGGCCTATTTTGCTATGAAATTGGATCACCATGCAGTAGTTTTTGTTTGTGATTATTTGTTTATGATTTATGTGTTTTGATTTCAAGATTTGGCCAATGTATATGAAAAGGTGTTTATTGATGTTGTCGATTGCGTGAAATCCTGCAAGTCCCTACCCCTGCATCCCTCCTTGGCGTGATGGCATGCTTGTGTGAGAGTTTGAGGAAAAGATGAGATTTTTGGTTTGATAAAGTCGGGGTAATTGCGTTATAGGCTTGAATCATTGTTGTTATGTGCGTAGCGTTTGAATCTGCAGTTTAAGCATGTTATTATAGTGGGGATTAGGCTTGGATTGAAGTGGGATGAAGTTGGATATGTGGGTGCATTGGTTCTGCAATGGTTACAGAAAACGCAGAGCAAAATTTGGGAGACGCAGACATCGATCGATCGATGTCAGAGATCGATGTCCCCAGAAGGACATCGATCGATCGATGTATAGGTTGCTGAGAGATCGATGTCCCCAGAAGGACATCGATCGATCGATGTAGGATCAGGCTGAGAGATCGATGTCCCCAGTTGGACATCGATCGATCGAAGTTGAGAGATCGATGTCCCCAGTTGGACATCGATCGATCGAAGTGAGAGATCGATGTCCCCAGTTGGACATCGATCGATCGATGTATAGGGGATGAAGTCCAGAAACTTTGTGGAAAATAGAGGAAGAAAGGGGGGCGTTCGGGGAACCTTTGGGTGACTTTAGAGACTACTTAAGACCTGATTAAGGGTAGTTTAAGCCTTGGGAACATGACCTAGGATGGTGAACCAATGTCGGTGACTTCGATGGGTTCTCGAATCGAGTTTCAACGGGAAGGACTTAGGCGGGTTAGGAGATGAAGGTACGAGGTGTTTGAGAGTTCAACGAGGAATGGTTAGGGATATTTGTCTTAGGTTCTGGATCTTAGTATCATGACTAAGTGTTGACGCGATAGTCGAAGCCTAAGTGATGACGTGTAAGTTAGCAAAAACTCGTGTGTGTTTGTACTTGCGCATGTGTACATGAATGACTTATATGAATGAGAATTGCATACGAGAACGAGAAATGAGAATGAGGAGTCTTGCATCATGGCACGTGCATTGCATATTGATTTGAAAAGAAAGGTGCTTCGACACAGATTTGCGAAGGTAACCTGCAATGTAAACCGGGATGGAAATTTAAGCCGGGGCGCATTGTAGGGCACAAAAGGCTGTAACGTAAACCGGGATAAAAATATAAGCCGGGGCGCGTTACAGGGTATAAAGTTGTCTGTAATGCTACTCGGGATGGAAATATAAGCCGAGGTGCATTACAGGGTATAAAGTTGGCTGTAACGTAAACCGGGATGGAAATATAAGCTGGGGCGCGTTACAGGGTATAAAGTTATGTGAAGTGACCGGACATTGTGACATGCATTGCACTGTTTTGAAAGAGAAAGCGTTCATGCATATGTGAATGTGTAGTGTAGTGCATCTTTTGACATGCATCACGAGAGTCAATGTGGTATGAACGTGTGGTACCTGATTGCCTACGAATTGCTAAATGTGAACAAATTGTTGTACTCGCTTTACTACGTTATTCAATTCTACTTTTGAAAGTTTACAAGACATGTGCCCCTCAAGTCCCTCGAATTATTTATTACTCATGTCTTGCCATGTGTTGATCCCGTATGTCTTATAAGTGGGTTACTTGCTAGCGTTTTTTGCTAAGGGTACTGCCTTTGATCTTGCAGATGAACCCAGTTACGATATGATCTTCATTGAGGACGACGGCGAGTGGGCTGAGTGGGATGATTAGACCTTGTAGAGAGCATTATGTGGATAGCTTTGACATTTCTGTTCCATAATTTGTTTGAGGTTTTAGATGGCTGCGACCGTATACAGTTCTTTTAATAATTACATTGTCTTTGACGTATTAATTTGATGTTTTAGATTGACATGACATGTTTCCGCCCTTATTTCTCTTACGTCATCGATGATATGTATTCGAGAGATGAGACGTCTTGTAGTCTTCTCAGTAAGCTACGACGGGTGAACCGGTTCGGATTCCGCTGTCCGGGTCGGGGCGCTACAGGTGGTATCAGAGCCTAGGCTGCAGATCTACCTCGGAAACCTAGGTTATGACATGTAGAGTATTAAGTTATGATCTTCATTTTAAGTTGATCTATTAGTCTAAGTATGCAATCTTAGATTTAAGTTTATTGGGATGGGTGTGTGTACGAGCGCGATTAGCGTAATCAAACAGATGTAATCGTTTTAACCTATGAACTACGCCTTGTACCCCCTATGGATTTCAAGTTTTATTTTGGAAGTGCTCGACACTAATGAGCGTGATCTTGCAGACAATGCCTCTCAGGAGAGACAATCAAGGAAACGGTGGCAATGGGAACAATGACCCTCCTCCACCACCACCAGTTCTAGTCCCACAAGCGCTGATTGATGCTATCACAGTGATAGCACAAGGGGTTGCTCAGCAGCAGCAACAACCGCAGCAACCTCCTCCCCCGCCGCCACAGCACGGCATAAGGTACTATATTGGGGAAATGCGAAAGATGCATACCCCAAACTTTGAAGGGACAACTGACCCAGAGGTGGCTGGGTTTTGGCTGGACGAGGTAGAGAAATGTTTCAGGCTAGTGCAAGTGCCTGAAGAACACAAGGTGGATATGGCCACACCATTTCTGACTGGCAGAGCGAATGCATGGTGGAACGGCATTCTGCCCAAGATGACTCCTCCCATCCAGTGTAGTCAGTTTGTGAAGGCCTACAAAGACTACTACGTGCCTGAGACTGTCGTTCTGGAGAAGATGAGGTAGTTTGACAGATTTGAACAAGGGAGGATGACTATTTCTGACTATGCGGACAGGTTCCACGCATTGGGCAAGTTCACACCCTTGGTTTTAGAAAACAACAGAATGAAAATGCTGAAATTCGAAGAAGCACTGAACCCCCGCATTCGGACTGCAATAGCGGGGTCAAGTTTGAAAACTTTTGAGGAGATGCTTGATGCCTGCTATCGTGTTGAGAGTGACATGCGCAGGTCACAACCAAGAGAGGCTCGGGAAGAATCGAGTAAGAGGCCAAGAGTGGAACAAGGTGGTAGTAGACCCGGACGTTGGGTCAAGATCCCCAGAAAGGGGCAGGCGGGACCAGTGCAAAGGGCACCGCAATTAAACCAACCTGGTCAGCAAGCACCTGCAGAATGCCCACACTGCCATAAGAGACACGTGGGCGAATGTTGGAAGGTAAGTGGAGCGTGCTTCAAATGTGGGAAGACGGGCCATAGGATCAAAGATTGCCCTGAATGGAATGCTAAACCTCAGGCAACAGCAGGGCCAGCCCAGCAGCAGAGAGGCAGGCCTAATGCGAGGGTCCATGCGATGACGGACGCAGAGGTACAGGAGGATACCAATGTCGTGACAGGTACGACTTAAGTTTAATAATAGCAACCTAAGTTGAATTTTTTTAGCTTTTTTTTTAAGTTGATGATTAAATATGCTTTGTATGAGACCCTTATGTGCTGCATCTTCATATTAGGTGTGATTCTAGTTAACCAGGTACCTGCCAATGTGTTGTTTGATAGCGGGGCTAGCCACTCTTTTATCTCTAAGAGGTTCGCCAAGGGGCTCGACTGTTTACCTGAATGGCTTGAGAACCCATTTAGGGTGCAAGCAGCGGGCGAGCAAGTACTGGTTTCTCACCACCAGTACAAAGACTGTGAGTTAGTGTTAGACGGGAAATTGTTCTCAGTTACACTAGTCCCGATCCCGATGAAGGATTTTGACGTAATATTAGGCATGGATTGGCTGACCAAGAATCATGCCAATATTGACTGCAAACTCAAGCAGGTGACCGTGAAGGACCCCGATATGAATGAAATAACGGTCCAAGGAAACGTCAAAATAACCAAAGCTCCAAAGAAGATATACATGACGGCGATCAAGGCCTTTAAAGCCTTACAAAAGGGAGCTGAGGGATTTATGGTGTATGCACTAGATGCGAAGCAGGAGGTTCCCTCTATGGACCAAATTTCGGTGATCAACGAGTTCAAGGATGTATTTTCGGACGACCTACCGGGAGTACCACCAACGAGAGAAGTGGAGTTTGAGATCAACTTGATCCCTGGAGCCGAGCCTATATCTAAGGCACCTTACAGAATGGCTCCAGCTAAACTCAAGGAGTTAAAGGGGCAACTGCAAGAGTTGTTGGACAAGAAATTGATACGCCCCAGTGTATCACCTTGGGGAGCTCCGGTTCTATTCGTAAAGAAGAAGGATGGCAGCATGAGGTTATGCATCGACTATCGGGAGTTGAATAAGATCACCATTAAGAATAAATATCCTCTACCAAGGATTGAGGATTTATTTGACCAACTAAAAGGAGCTCGCTGGTTCTCAAAGATCGATCTTCGTCAAGGGTATCACCAGCTGCTTGTGAAAGCCGGAGACGTACCTAAAACGGCTTTTCGGACTCGATACGGGCATTATGAATTCTTAGTGATGCCTTTTGGACTAACTAATGCCCCAGCAGCTTTCATGGATTTGATGAACACTGTATTCCGAGAACAGTTAGACCAATTTGTAGTAGTGTTCATCGATGACATCTTGGTCTATTCCCCCGACGAACAAGCTCATGCTGAACATTTAAGGGTGGTGTTGCAAATTCTGAGGCAACAAAGGCTCTATGCCAAATTCAGCAAGTGTGAGTTTTGGCTAAGAAGTGTAGCCTTCCTTGGTCACGTGATTTCCGAAGATGGGATCTCTGTGGATCCCAAGAAGATAGAAGCCATCACAGAATGGCCAAGACCTACAAACGTGACTGAAGTAAGAAGCTTTCTGGGCTTGGCAGGCTACTACAGGAAGTTCGTTGAGGGATTCTCAACGATAGCAGTACCATTGAGTCGACTTACGCAGAAGAAGACTAAGTTCGAATGGACTGCTGAATGCGAGCAGAGCTTTACTGAGCTCAAGAAGAGGTTGACCACAGCCCCGGTGTTGGCACAACCCTCCGGCACCGATGGATTCGTGATTTATAGTGACGCGTCCAAGAAAGGACTAGGTTGTGTCTTGATGCAAAACGAACGAGTCATATCGTACGCGTCAAGACAACTGAAACCGTATGAGCAGAACTATCCGACGCATGACTTGGAGCTCGCAGCTGTGGTATTTGCTCTTAAAATCTGGAGACACTATCTATATGGAGAGAAGTGTGCAGTATTCACTGATCACAAGAGCTTGAAATATCTATTCTCGCAGAAGGAGTTGAATATGAGACAAAGAAGATGGTTAGAGTTACTCAAGGACTATGACTTGACCATCAACTACCATCCGGGCAAAGCCAACAGAGTGGCAGATGTGTTGAGCAGAAAGTCTAGCCACGCGAGACAATCTCCATTAGAAAGAGAGATAGAGGAATTTGATCTTGAATTGGTAGACTCAGTGACAAATGTCCTCACAGCTTTGTCTATCAGCCCAGACTTGGTAGACAGAATCAAAGAGGCACAGTATGAGGACCCGACACTGGAAGAGATCCGCGACAAATTATCCACGGGACCGGTAAAGGATTTCCAGTTGCGAGAAGATGGGAGTCTATGGTTCCAGAATCGGTTATGCGTGCCAAGTAAAGACGAACTCCGAACAGACTTGCTTCGAGAAGCGCATAACTCAAGAATGTCTATCCACCCGGGGAGTACTAAGATGTATAAGGACCTCAAAAGAAACTATTGGTGGATAGGGATGAAAAGGTCAATAGCGGCATATGTTGAGAGATGTTTGATATGCCAACAAGTCAAAGCGGAACATCAACGACCTGGTGGTTTGATGAAGCCACTAGAGATTCCAGAATGGAAGTGGGAGCACGTGACGATGGATTTCGTAATGGGACTACCCAAGACCCGCAATGGAAACGAAATGATTTGGGTAATCGTCGACAGATTGACAAAGACGGCTCATTTTATTGCCATGCCTCATGGTACTTCGTATGAAAGGCTATCCAATATCTACGTGGATAACATTGTAAGCCTACATGGAGTCCCAGTCAGCATAGTATCGGACCGTGACCCTAAGTTTACCTCTAAGTTCTGGAGAGCGTTCCAGAAAGCTATGGGTACAGAGTTGAGAATGAGCACAGCATACCACCCGCAAACGGATGGACAATCTGAAAGGACCATCCAAACATTGGAAGACATGCTGAGAGCATGCGCCTTGGACTTCAAAGGGAACTGGGATAGCATGTTGAAGTTAATGGAGTTTTCATATAATAACAGCTATCACAGTGCAATTGGCATGGCGCCATTCGAAGCGCTATACGGGCGGAAGTGCAGATCCCCGATCTGTTGGGATGAAGTGGGAGAAAGGACAATCACAGCACCCGAGTTGGTTGAGCAAACAGTGGAAAAGGTCAAGGTGATAAGAGAAAGACTCAAGGTGGCTCAAGATCGCAGTAAAAGTTGGGCCGACACCAAGAGACGACCGTTGGAGTTTGAGGAGGGTGACAAGGTTTACCTACGAGTTTCACCAACCAAGGGAGTTGCTAGATTTGGAGTGAAGGGCAAGCTGAGCCCTAGATATATTGGCCCTTACGAAGTTCTTGGTAAAGTCGGTGAAAGAGCATACCGACTAGCCTTACCTTCGAGTTTATCCCAAGTCCATAACGTATTCCACGTATCTCAACTACGGAAATACGTATCGGATCCAAGCCATGTCCTTGAAGCCCAACCCTTGGATGTTAAAGAAGATGTCTCCTACGAAGAACATCCAATCAAGATTGTGGATAGGAAAGATCAGGACCTACGCCGACGCGTCATTCCGTATGTTAAAGTTCAGTGGAGTAACCATACGGAGCGCGAAGCCACGTGGGAGCTTGAGGATCAAATGAAGGAGTTGTACCCACAACTCTTCCAATAAGGTACGCCAGTTTCGAGGACGAAACTTCTTATAAGGGGGGAGGGATGTTATGCCCCGCACACTCCGTAGGTTAATAAAAAGGCCAAGAAGGAATTAAACGGAGTTTAATGATAGTCAACGGGAATTAATGACGGTCAACCATAACTAAATACGAATTAAATAATAGGATTAATGATAATTAAATGAAGGGATAAATATTAGAAATTAATTGTATTTAATTTAGAATTAAATAATTAGATTTATCCTTTAAAATAAATAGATAATAGATATAATTTAGAAACACCAAACTTTTTCCCCTTTCCATATAAAACTGACAGAACGTCAGTTTTCCCATTACGCAGAGAAAACCGATGCTCATCTCCCCTCATAGGCGATTCCTCTCCTTCTCCAGCAACCCTAGGAGAACTCTCTCAAGATCCTCAATCCAATCTTCGTTCGTCTTTCATTTCTTCTTCGAGTAATCAAAGGCAAGTAATCTGTTTATAAGTTCCTGCGATTTGTGAAAGAAAAACGGCCTATTTTGCTATGAAATTGGATCACCATGCAGTAGTTTTTGTTTGTGATTATTTGTTTATGATTTATGTGTTTTGATTTCAAGATTTGGCCAATGTATATGAAAAGGTGTTTATTGATGTTGTCGATTGCGTGAAATCCTGCAAGTCCCTACCCCTGCATCCCTCCTTGGCGTGATGGCATGCTTGTGTGAGAGTTTGAGGAAAAGATGAGATTTTTGGTTTGATAAAGTCGGGGTAATTGCGTTATAGGCTTGAATCATTGTTGTTATGTGCGTAGCGTTTGAATCTGCAGTTTAAGCATGTTATTATAGTGGGGATTAGGCTTGGATTGAAGTGGGATGAAGTTGGATATGTGGGTGCATTGGTTCTGCAATGGTTACAGAAAACGCAGAGCAAAATTTGGGAGACGCAGACATCGATCGATCGATGTCAGAGATCGATGTCCCCAGAAGGACATCGATCGATCGATGTATAGGTTGCTGAGAGATCGATGTCCCCAGAAGGACATCGATCGATCGATGTAGGATCAGGCTGAGAGATCGATGTCCCCAGTTGGACATCGATCGATCGAAGTTGAGAGATCGATGTCCCCAGTTGGACATCGATCGATCGAAGTGAGAGATCGATGTCCCCAGTTGGACATCGATCGATCGATGTATAGGGGATGAAGTCCAGAAACTTTGTGGAAAATAGAGGAAGAAAGGGGGGCGTTCGGGGAACCTTTGGGTGACTTTAGAGACTACTTAAGACCTGATTAAGGGTAGTTTAAGCCTTGGGAACATGACCTAGGATGGTGAACCAATGTCGGTGACTTCGATGGGTTCTCGAATCGAGTTTCAACGGGAAGGACTTAGGCGGGTTAGGAGATGAAGGTACGAGGTGTTTGAGAGTTCAACGAGGAATGGTTAGGGATATTTGTCTTAGGTTCTGGATCTTAGTATCATGACTAAGTGTTGACGCGATAGTCGAAGCCTAAGTGATGACGTGTAAGTTAGCGAAAACTCGTGTGTGTTTGTACTTGCGCATGTGTACATGAATGACTTATATGAATGAGAATTGCATACGAGAACGAGAAATGAGAATGAGGAGTCTTGCATCATGGCACGTGCATTGCATATTGATTTGAAAAGAAAGGTGCTTCGGCACAGATTTGCGAAGGTGACCTGCAATGTAAACCGGGATGGAAATTTAAGCCGGGGCGCATTGTAGGGCACAAAAGGCTGTAAGGTAAACCGGGATGGAAATATAAGCCGGGGCGCGTTACAGGGTATAAAGTTGTCTATAATGCTACTCGGGATGGAAATATAAGCCGAGGTGCATTACAGGGTATAAAGTTGGCTGTAACGTAAACCGGGATGGAAATATAAGCCGGGGCGCGTTACAGGGTATAAAGTTATGTGAAGTGACCGGACATTGTGACATGCATTGCACTGTTTTGAAAGAGAAAGCGTTCATGCATATGTGAATGTGTAGTGTAGTGCATCTTTTGACATGCATCACGAGAGTCAATGTGGTATGAACGTGTGTGGTACCTGATTGCCTACGAATTGCTAAATGTGAACAAATT
>AP025044.1:29279015-29311026 GCA_036186865.1 Eustoma russellianum | reverse complement strand
TTCCAAGGACTTAGAAGATAATTTTCAAGAGAAGAAAAAGGCAGCAAGGGGTGGCCACTATGGATAAAAAGGAAAGAAGAGAGCAAACAAAATACAAGACAAGTCTTGCAAATTCAAGTGCTCAAAATTCAAGAGGTGTTTAGAAATAAAATGAATGAAGAAGGAAAAGTTGTTAGAAACAAAGCTAGACTTGTAGCACAAGGATATAATCAAGAAGAAGGAATTGATTATGATGAAACATTTGTACCCGTAGCACGTTTAGATACCATATGACTTTTACTTACTATTGCTTGCATAAAAGGTTTTAAATTGTATCAAATGGACGTGAAAAGTGCATTTTTAAATGGATTTATACAAGAAGAGGTATACGTGAAACAACCACCCGGTTTTGAGGATTTGAAACATCCCGATCACGTGTACAAACTAAAGAAGACACTATACGGTCTAAAGCAAGAACCTAGAGCATGGTATGATTGTTTTGCTACTTTTATCTTAGAAAATGGTTTTAAAAGAGGCACTATAGATAGTACTTTATTTTTAAAACAAGATAAACCGGATTTACTCATTACTCAAATTTATGTTGAGGACATCATTTTCGGCTCCACTTCTCATAAACTTGTTGAAGATTTCGAAATTTGCATGAAATCTGAATTTGAAATGTCTATGGTTGGCGAATTGAATTACTTTCTTGGCTTGCAAATTAAACAAACGAGTAAAGGTATACGTATAAGCCAAGTTAAGTATATAAATGATATGATTAAAAAGTTCAATTTCGAGAATTTAAAACCGTCTCCCACCCCTGTGAGTGTCACCACTAAATTAGATAAAGATGAACATGGTAAGGATTTTGATAATGCCTTATATAGATCTATGATTGGCTCTTTGCTATGTTTTATTGCTAGTAGACCTGATATCATGTTCAGTGTATGTATGTGTGCACGTTTTCAAAGTCAACCAAAAGTGTCTCACTATAATGCCATGAAAAGAATATTTCGATATATTAAGCACATACCCACCTTAGGCATTTGGTAGGATAAAGATTGTGAATTTAACTTGCATGCCTATACTGACGCGGATTATGGTGGATGTAAAATAGATAGGAAAAGCACAAGTGGCACTTGTCAATTTATAGGAAATTTACTTATTTCATGGTTTTCTAAAAAGCAAGCATAGCTTTATCCACTACTGAAGCTGAATACATGGCACTTAGTCTTTGTTGCACACAATTACAATGGCTAAAACAACAACTTTCTGACTTTGGAATTACGGTAAATAAGATTCCTATATATTGTGATAGTATGAGCGCCATCAACTTATCTAAGAACCCTGTGCTACACTCTAAGGCCAAGCATATAGAAGTACGCTATCACTTCCTTCGTGATCACGTAAATAATGGTGATATTGTCATAGATCACGTACGCAATGAGGCACAAGTAGCTGACATTTTCACTAAAGCATTAAATGAAGCCACGTATGAAAATCTTCGTTCTAAATTAGGCATGATTTCTGCTGATTTGATTTGATATCTCTTTCCATATTTACATGCATTTTTGATTGTATTTCCAAAATAAAGGTGGAGAGCATGCATGATTTAAGGGGGAGCAAGAGATTTGATTAAGAGTGATTGCACAAATCAAGGGGGAGCGAATTTGAAATTTGAAATTAAAAATTTGAATTTGTGCACGATTGGAGGGGGAGCGACAAAATTTAAATCATGAATGTAGGTTATTTTGTAAATCATCAAAAAGGGAAGATTGTAGAGAAAAAAGGGTTTGAGTGATTACAAAATGCATGATTTAAAATAACGTGTATTAAAGAAATGCATGACACGTTTTATGACATGACACGTTTTTGCATGAAACCTGCCTTACATAGTTCATATATAATGTTATCGTACTAACGAGTCATGAAGATTTAAAGCTTACATCAAATGGCGAACATTTGTTGTGTTTGAACTATTTTCAGGTGCCACCATTAATGAACTAAACTAGTTCATTAAGTGAAGTACTTAGTTAAATGAACTAAGTAGTTCATTAAAGGAAGCTATATTTGGAAAAGAAACAAAGGCAACAAATTGAAGAATGGAAAGTCTTCTTCTCCCCCGTATCACACGCCATTTAATATATATATATATATATATATATATATATATATATATATATATATATATATGGCGCAGGGCTTCTTTCCGGAATCCCAGCGGCTCTAGCCGCCGCCGTCTGTGCTGATCTCCACCACCGTCAATTCTCTGCGGCTTCATTCCGTCTGCAATTTTATTGTTGCCGGTGACTCATCCGCACAAAAAATCAATATTTCTCCAAAAACAGTTTCACGACACAAAGGTATTCCTCTGATCTCATTTCTCAATTCTGAAATCGATGCCCTAGCCGCGCCATTCAAATATTCCTTGGTTGGCACGTTTTGGTATGGCCGACCTCCGTTGAAGGTGATCAGGGATGTTTTTGAAAAAATTGGATTTCATCAGGATTTGCGTATAACTCTCATCTCTCAAACCCACATTCTTTTAAATTTTCACCATGAAGCCGATTATCTCAGATGCTTTTATCGTAGATCATGGCTTATATCAGGATGTCATATGCGTATAACCAAGTGGACTGTGGATTTTGATCCATCTGCTGATGTACCCATTGTTCCAGTCTGGGTTGCCCTACCTGGCTTGCCAATACATCTGCACTATCCCGATGCTCTCTTTGAAATAGTGAAACCGATTGCATGGAGATATCCTAGCCTGGTAAGAAGCCAGTCTGTTCTGGAGATATTAATTTGGGAAGCAGTGTATTCAAGCGTGTGGCAATGATCCTCGTACAGACTTTACTCAGAAAATTAGTGAGACATATAGGGCGAAAATCACTGAATGTATCAGGGGACGGTTTCTTGGGAATCAAGGTAATTAAAGCACTAGTCATCACAGTAGCTGTGGTATGCCCAGGAAAAATTCTTGCACTGCTTTAACCACATCAGCATGAATAAATGACAAACATGAACGATAAAACTTACCATTGAAACCATCTGGTCCTGCTGCACTTTGAGGGTCTAGATGCCAAACCGCTGGTTTAACCTCTTCCTCCGAAGGCAGTTGTGTGAGCATGGCGTTGTCCGTCTCTGAGACCAGCCGCGGTATATGACATAAGATTGTGTCAAAATTATTCGTTTTCTCACGAGCAAATAAAGAAGTGTAGAAAGTTACTGCTTCCGCCACAATAGCCATAGGGGAGGAGCATTGTTCGTCAGTTGCAGTGCGGATTTGCTGTATGCGTAACTGTGTTCGTCGCCCTTTGACGATAGAGTGAAAATAGCATGTGTTTGCATCTCCTTCTTTTAGCCACCGAACCCGCGCTTTTTGTTTCCAGAAATGCAACTCATAAGTAGAAGCACAGAGATATTCAGCCTTGGCTCGATGATACTCTGCGCGAGTGGCTTCAGTGGGATCGGCTTCCCAAATAGCCTCAGCACGAGTGAGATTATCTTCAGCTTGCATAATGTTAGTGAATATATTGCCAAAAATTTCTTTATTCCACCATTGAATGTCCTTCTTTAGACGAAGTAGCTTTGAATAAAAACCATACATACCTCCAGTAATGGGATAAGATGTCCAGGCATTCTGCATATAAGTGTGAAAGTCCGGATGTAGTAACCATGAGTCCAAAAAACAAAAAGATCGACGGCCCTCAGCCGTGCATAATCGACATATGAACAGTAAGGGAGTGTGATCCGAGGTAACTCGCAGCAGATGGGTGAGTTGCATGTCGTCAAACACATCTTGAAACAAAGAGTTAAGAAATAACCAATCCAACCTCCTGCGGACACGTCCCAGCCCTCTGCCATCTATCCATGTAAAACGCGACCCATGAAATTGCAGAGCCATCAGAGAGCAAGTTTCAATACAGTCATTAAAATCTTGTATTACAGTAAGAGAGGGGTATGAGCGTCCATCATGATCATCAAGAGTACGAAAAGTATTAAAATCCCCTCCAACCACCCATGGCAAAGTGGAATGCTCAGAGAAATCACATAAAGAATGCCATAATGAACGATGTAAAAGTGGAGTGTGCCTGGCATATACCACCGATAAAACAAAAGACAGCTGAAGCGGACGAAATAGTAAAGTGAAATGAACCACTTGATCTTGATCCTGTGCTGCCAACATACGAAATTATGAGTCACGCCAGAAAAACCATATATGTTCTGACTACGAAGAATAATGATGCAAAAAACCAAGGTCCAAAGAAAAACAAGCAATACTAGAAGGTGAATGTTTCGGCTCAATCAGTGCTAGTAAATTTAAATGATGTTCACGTATCAAATGATGTAACCTAGGCATAGAGGCACGCATGCCTCTTATATTCCATATTAGAACATTCATTGAGAAAGAGTAGTGTCACTTCCCTAAGAGACGTGCGAAGCACTGCGCGTGAGGATGGTGGAGGGAGGTAAGGGAGGCAAATCTTTTCTTGCACGACGCTTCCGACAAGGTACTACGAGTATAAATTCTGCATCCTCCGTTGGTTCTTGTAACCGTGATATCAATACCTCCACTTCAGGCGACGGAGGGATCAACTGCATTCTTCGGACCACTTCATCAGGGACATTTGGCATGTCCGTGGTCTGATCATCTAGAGGCAATCCAGTATCTGAAGAATGGCCCAAATCACACTGATCTGACATACATGCAACGGGGGTTCTGCAGCCACACCAAATAAATCTGCATGGTCATTGACGTGATCAAGAAGGGGAGTGATGGTGTGAGCTGCAGGCGAAGGAACATCATGATGTGGTTCAGGAGAATTATCAGTTTGAGGTTCTACCGCTGGTTTCTTTTTGACCGGCGTCCATCTCTGTGCTGCCGGGCGAGGTGGCAGAGGCGGTGGAGGAGGTGGCACATATGTAGAAACTTTCAGGGGACATGAGCCCGTTGCATGACCTAACTGAAGACATGAATCACAGAACAAAGATAGATCTTCATAAACCACTGACTGCAGGATTAATCTATTCTTGGATTGCAAATAAATTTTGTGGCAACTCTTGGGAAACGTCTACCTCAACGCACACTCTAGCGAAAGACGGCTGAAGATCGTCTGTCGTAGCCACATCCAGTTTTATAGGGGAACCAAACGGACGCACTATTTCAAATAAAGCTTCCTGACGGTGAAGGTGAATTGGCAACCCTGGGAACGCAATACATACCGGGACAACGGGAACATCAGCGGAGGGATCAAAATCAACAGTCCATTTTGTTATACGCATATGACAGCCAGATATATGTCATGATCGTTAATAAAAGCAGCGCAAGTAATCAGCTTCATTACGAAAAGTCAATAGAATGTGTGTTTGATCGATAAGTGTGATACGCAGATCATGATGAAAGCCTATTTTTTCAAAAACTTCACGTATGACTTTCAATGGAGGACAATCACACCAGAAAGTGCCTACCAATGAGTATCTGAATGGCGCAGCAAGGGCATTAATTTTAGAATCCAGGAATGAGATCATAGGAATACATTTGTATCGCGAAACGATTTTAGGCGAGATAGAGATTTTCTAGGATGAGGTTTCGCTGGAAACCACCGCCGCAAAAGACGGTGGTTGCGTGGTCGTCATTGTTGATGCGACGGGAGAGACAATATTATCTGTCAAAGATGATCAATAAAGGAGGGAAGGCAGCAGCGAATGCAATCAGAGAGCAGGCGATGGAGATGAACTGATGAATAACGGCGGTGGCGGCTATCGCCGCATGATCGCCAGAGCATGGTCATTTTCTAAAGATTTCCAGTTTTATATATATATATATATATATATATATATATATATATATATATATATATATTAGTAAAGACAGGTGGTACCGTTTGTGGTTTTATTAATGAATGGAGCCCTCACTTGTGGTAGAGTAATACCGTAGTTACATCGGTAGTGAGAGACTCTCTCACTAGAATCTTAAAGTAAAAGAAAAATTATCAACATGAATACAAAAACGTGCAAAAGCAATGAGAGAAAAATATCTATACAGAAAATGCAAGGTATGCAAAAGAACTATCTAAAGATAAAAATGTCAACTTGTGCGATCTCCCTCTGAATTGATGCAAGTTTGCCACGATGCTCTAACCTCATTACCTCAGCACGTACAGTCAAAAACAGACACAAGAACATTAGCATAGTGTAACATCAATAAGAATTCATAGTCAAATATAAGAAACCAAAGCATACCGAGGTTGCCACATCTGTAGATACAGGCAACGAAGAAATAACTTGATAGGTGTCAACCATGACGAAGATGTCATGTGGTAACATCAAGTGCATGATTCTGAATTGTATATGCATGATAGATTATGTGACGATGTACGGCTAATTACAAACTGTTTGGTGCAAAATATATATGTGTTGGCCAAATTTAATGTGGCTGATTTGAGGATATGATCCAAACCCATTGATGGTCAAAAATCATGAATTGAAACGTAAGAATATCGGTTTAATTGGAATTAAGGTTTTTTTCATAGGAAGAGAGGAAAATAATTTTTGAAAAATGGTAATTTTTGTGATTTGAGGGCAGAATATGGAAGGAAACAAGGAGAGGAGAATTCGGGTGGTCGGAGTTTTGGGGTATAGGTGCACGTGGGCCACATGCGCCGGCTAAATGCGGCGTGTGGCTGCGATTCAGGTGGCTTCTGTGGGCACGTTTGAGGTCTGATCGCCACGATTTTTGCTACAGTGTGTTAAGCATGAACCGTACTAGGTGTCTATGGGGTTAGATGTGAGAAAAAGTTAGCGGTGTGAAATATAGGGTTTAGGCCGAGGGTTAGTGTGCGGAGAGTGAAAATTAGGGTTTTTGGTGGAAAAGGGGGCTGGGGCCGAGGGAGCTGAGTGGGGGGTTAGGGATGGGATGATTTGGGTAGGGGGTAGGGGAAAAGTGGGTCGAGGGTGATACGCATAAGTATATGCACGTATATGCACGTGTATGGACACATACATATACGTGGATATACTTATACGTGGAAACTAGTTGGATAAAGTATCGAAATGATTAGATCATAATTGAAACTAAAATTGATTTGAGATCAGATGTGATGATCGGAAATCGTATTGATATATGTAAATTATTTTGAAATTGCATATTTTGAAAAGTCACTCTTACAAAGGAAATATATTACAATGTTGGATTGGTCCCAAAGAAAACGGGTCATTTGAGCATATATGACTATGAGATGAGATAGGCCGCTCGAACACATATGACCGTCAATTGGACCGTCCAAGCACATATGACTATGAAGAGATAAGCCACCTGGACACGTACGACTATTGGGGAACCAAGTCCGTAAATATTACAATATAAATCACTTGTAAGGTAAGAGCCACGACCATCGCATTGCATCGGTGAGAAATTGATATTGCATATCGATATCGAAAGGGGTATCAGATATGGATATCAAAAATGGATATCACATGTGGATATCAAAAGGGGTATCAGATATGGATATCAAAAATGGAAATTGAAAATGAAAATGGAAAATGGAAACGGAAATTATTATCGTATCATTGCATTCATTGTTTAAAAGTTGCATCACGGATTTTTATTGGATAGCTTTTGCTGGCATTGAGATATATTGGGTATGATTGTTATTGTTGTTGTAACACTTGTGTGCGATGACTAAGTTGTGTGTGCTTTACTTGCTTGATTGATCAGAAGGGCAAAAAGGCCAACTTTATTTGCGAACAGAAGTATGCTATTTTATAATGCATCAGTTATTTATTTCATTTATATTTGCTTCTTCGTGTATGATCCTATGGTAAATATAGTCAAGTTACTTGTTGGGTGATGTATGTCGCTCATACTACGGTATCAAATATTTTTGCAAATCCCCAAGATTACGAGTTAGTGTACGTTGAGGATGATCGGGAGTAGGGATATAGAGGCTTTTGGGCTTGAGGATATTTTGAGGATTCTAGAGAGACTTTATTTCATTCAGACTTAGTATTTCATTTTCATATTTGATTTTATAATACCTAGATTTTTGAAACATTGACTTTTCATTAATGATATTTATTTCGAGGTTTTAATTTCTATGACTTCCGCTGATATCGATTTGCGTTATCATGGTGACATGGAATTGAATGTATTGGTGCCTTGTATTTTCCTTAGCAAAATACGGTGAGTGAGTTGTTTCGAGTACTAAGGCTCAGGACAGGTTGATACAGGTGGTATCAGAGCATGGCCCTAGATCCACGTCGTAACTTAGATTTGAGCCATGATTTTTAAACAAAAATTACGATTTTCCCTTAGTCAATGATCTTAGGCTTGAGTGATGATCGGGTGGGGGAACGTGAGCATTAGGATACACTAAGTAGTCTTTTCGACTGATATACTAAAATTACTTCCGCTTTTGCCTGCCTCCTTACACCCGACCCATCTTTACCGATTTTGCCCTTATAAATTATAACTATGAAAATTTTAACGTTATGCCGTCTCGTAGAGGCAACAACAACAACAACAACAACAACAATGGCAAGAATAGTAATCAGGGTGCCTTGCCACATACATTAGTGGATGCTCTGGTTCACATTGTTGATGCGGTTAATAGGGCGGTTCCTCAGCCACAACAACAGAGGCTAGATGAAGCGGGTCCACGTCTCTACTTTTGATGGAGACGTTGGTTCTGATGGTGCAGAGAAATGGCTACGAGAGGTTAAGAATAGCTTAGCATTGTTGTAGGCACCTGAGGGGATGCAGACTCAGGTGATCCGTCCCTTCTTGATCAGGGAGGTAGATAAGTGGTAGACCACAGTGTCGATGGATCTTCCACCTCCAGTTACATGGGTGCGGTTCTGCGAGGAGTCCTGCAGATTCTATATTCCACCAGAAGTCATGTTGCAAAAGATTGATGCGTTCTAGTCTTTGCGCCAGGGCCAGGGATGTCAGTGGCCGAGTATGTGAACCAGTTTAACACGCTAGGAGATTTGTGTCAGCGATCATGGGAGATATGCAGCACCGCATGGTCAAGTTCGAGAGGGGCCTAAACAGCTGCATACGTTCTGGCGTGGTGAACGCCAATGCCAAAGACTTCGCTGAGTTGCTCAATGCATGCTACCATGTGGAGAGCGATATAGAGAGGCGCGATGAGGAGTCAGGGCAAGTGGCTCCGCACAAGACTGGAGGCAGACTCGACCGTTGGGTCGGGATGCTGCGGGGAGGGGGTCTTGCAACGGAGGCCACTACAGCAGCGCCCACCGGCACCACAGCAGTCGTAGTCCTAGCCATGGAGTGCACAACCGGCGATCACTCTGCCTTGTTCATCTGTAGTCGACCGCATGCCGGTGAGTGTTGGAGAAAGGCTGGCACCTGCTTCAATTGCAGTAAAGTGGGGCATATGCAGGGAGATTGCCTGGAGCCTAAGAGATTGACAGCTGCACCCGCGCCACAGCATCAGCAACAGCAGCGTTAGAGGAGCCAACCCTGGCCCAATGCTCGAGTGCACGGTATGACAGACACTGATGTCCAAGGGTCGACCTACGTGGTCACAGGTATATTTACGAGCATTTTTGAGTTAATAATGTTTATATTTGAATAACGTGTACTTGAACCCCTATGCCCTTAGGTGCAATACTGATCAACAAGGTCCCAGCGAATGTGTTATTTGATAGTGGTGCGAGCCACTCATTCGAAGCAAAGAGGTTTGTTAAGAACCTTGAGAGTCGCCCCCAACGGCTAGACACTCCTTACCGTGTGCTAGCAGTTGGAGACCAAGTGATTGTATCTCACCATTTGATACAGGCATTGCAGACTAGAGTTCCAGGCTGCGTGTTTGATGTTTCTCTAATACCAATCCAAATGAGCGATTTTGATGTCATCTTGGGAATGGATTGGTTGGTCCGTTATCATGCCCACATCGACTGTCAAAAGAAACAAGTAGTATTCAAAGATCCGACACAATCCAAATACACGTTTTAGAGGAATACTAAATTAAAGAAGCTACCCCAAAATATCTATCTAACTACAGCACGAGCCCACAAAGCACTGAGAAAAGGAGGTGAAGGATTCTTGGCGTATGTCCTAAATGTCGAGTGAGAGATGCCATCCCTTGACGATATTCCAGTGGTAAAAGAATACAAAGACGTCTTCCCTGATGAACTGCTCAGATTGTCACCGAACAGAGAAGTAGAATTCGAGATCAACCTGATACCTGGAGCTAACCCGATCTTAAAAGTGCCATACATAATGGCATCAGCCGAGCTAAAAGAGCTTAAGGAGCAATTACAAGAGCTGCTGGATAGAATGTTTATAAGACCCAGTGTTTCGTCTTAGGGAGCACCGGTCTTATTTGTCCTGAAGAAAGATGGTAGCATGAGACTGTGCATAGACTATCGTGAACTCAACAAAATCACAATAAAGAATAAATATCCACTACCGAAAATAGATGATCTATTCGACCAAATAAAGGTAACGCTGTTCCGTACAACAAGTTGTTCATATTTTAACTATCGACATTGGTGTAACGCAACTGTGTGCAGGGTGCTAAAGTGTTTACCAAGATTGATCTTCGCTCAGGATACCACCAACTGAGGATCAAGGCTGACAAAATTGCAAAGACGACGTTTCGCATGAGGATGGGCACTACGAGTTCCTCGTGATGCCTTTCGGATTGAAAAATGCCTCTACCGCATTCATGGATTTGAAGAACATTGTATTCAGAGTCAATTGTACCGATTCATGGTGGTGTTCATCGATGATATTCTGGTATACTCGTCCGATGAAGTGACTCATGCTGAACATCTACGGGAGGTACTGGAGATTTGAGAAAGAAAAAGTTATAAGCCAAATTTAGCAAGTGCGAGTTTTGCCTCAAGAGTGTGACCTTCGTGGGTCATATGATATCGAAGGATAGAATTGCAGTTGACCTCAAGAAGATCGAGGCGATCACTGAATGGCCACGACTGAAAAATGTCACCGAGGTGAGAAGTTTCCTGGGTTTAGCGGGATATTATCAAAAGTTCATGGAAGGATTCTCAAGGACTGTAGTTCCACTAATTTGACTAACGAAAAAGAAGACCAAGTTCGAGTGAAGCGTTGAATGTGAGAGAAGATTCACCGAGCTCAAAAGGAGACTGACCAATGCATCGGTATTAGCACAACCTTCTGGTACTGAAGGGTTTGTTATATACAGCGATGCTTCGAAAAAGGCCTAGGTGTATGTATTGTAATTCATGAATTGTGAATATATAAATATAAATCGTGGCCTAAGCCTTTAATTGCAGGATGCGTCTTAACGCGAGGAGAACGAGTTATTGACTACGTATCAAGGCAATTAAAGCCTTACTAGCAAAATCATCCACCTCACGACTTGGAACTTGCCGCAGTAGTATTTGCACTGAAGATTTAGAGGCATTACTTATATGGAGAGAAATATGAAGTCTTCAACGACCGCAAAAGTCTCAAGTACTTGTTCACGCAGAAGGAATTAAACATGAGAAAGAGACGATGGTTGAACTCATAAAAGACTACGACCTGACAATCAGCTATCATCCCGGAAAAGCAAATAGAATGGCAGATGAACTGAGCTGAAGGTCAAGCCACTCGAGACAAACTCCACTAGAGATAGAGATAGCAGGGTTCAACCTTGACATAGTTGACTCGACGGCGAGTATTTTAGCAGCATTGATGATCACGCCGACTTTGATGGATCGTTTGAAAGAGGCTTAGAAAGATGATGAGAATTTGAGCAGTATCTGTGAAAGACTTCAAAGTGAGCCAGTTGAAAGGTTTCAAGTATCCGATGATGGCAGTTTGTGGTTCTAGGGGCAATAGTGTGTGCCAAATAATGAACTGTTGAAGAAAGAGTTGCTGAAGGAGTCGCATAACATACGCCTATCTATACATCTGGGGAATACTAAGATGTATCAAGACTTAAAGAAGAATTATTTGTGGTATGAAATGAAGCATGAGATTGCAAAATATGTCGCCCAATGTTTGGTTTCTCAACAAGTGAAAGCCGAACATCAACACCCTGGAGGATACTTACAGCCATTGGAGATCCCGAAATGGAAATGGCAGCACATTACGATGGATTTTGTTGCAGGGCTCCCTAGGACAAGAAACGGCAAATGATGTAATTTGGGTGATTGTAGACTGTTTGACGAAGTCCGCACAATTTATACCAGTATCGAGCGAAACAACGATAGAAAAGTTGGTGAATTTATATGTTGATAACATCATCAGTGTACATGGAGTTCCCGTAAGTATTATATAAGACAAAGACCCTAGATTACATCTCAATTTTTGACAGCATACCAGAGAGTCATGGGGACCGAGTTGAGATTGAGCACCGTGTTTCATCCCCAAATAGATGGACAATCCAAAAGAACTATTCAGACTCTCGAGGACATGCTAAGGTCTTGCGCACTAGACTTCAAAAGGAATTGGTACAGTATGGTGAAGTTGATGGAGTTCTCATACAACAATAGTCATCATACTTCGATTAAAATTGGCGCCCTTTGAAGCTTTGTATGGGAGAAAATGCCGATCAACGTTATATTGGGATGAAATTGAGGAAAAGGCAATTACTAGACCAGAGTTGGTAGACCAAACGCTTGACAAGGTCAAGATTATTCGGAATAGACTCAATATAGCCCAAGTTCGCAGTAAGAGTTGGGCGGATTCCAAAAGGAGGCCTTTGGAGTTTGCCATGGGCGAAAAGGTATATTTGAAAGTTTCCTCTACAAAAGTAGTGATGAGGTTCGGTGAGAAAGGTAAGCTGAGTCCAAGGTACATTGGACCTTATGAGGTGCTCGAGAGAGTTGGAACATTGGCATATCGACTAGCACTGCCTCCAGCGTGTTGCAAGTGCACAATGTTCCATGTATCATAGCTACGATGTTATGTGCCTGACCTAAGTCATATATTGGAGGCTCAACCATTGAGGGTAAGAAGCAATGCAACTTACGAGGAGACGCTGGTTCGTATTGTTGATCGTAATGTATGGATAAAATATCACAATGAACACTCAAGAAACTCGCAGATGTGAGAATGAGATCGTATATTCAAATGGAAAGAAGACTACATACTTATACAAGCAAGGTCCAACGGCTAGTTGGCCTGCTGAGGATGCACCTTAACGACTATTTTGATGGTTAAAAAAACCAGTGTGTAAAATGCCTAATTTATCATTAATCTGATGGTCATTGTCTAGCCTAATTATTAAGGAATACAATTACCTAATTATGTCCTGAATATGCACAATTAACAGTAAGAAATCAGGCCTAATATAAGTGTTCGACGTAATTATCAATCTGCTCGGCGAAATGTCCCGATGAGGGTGCTGAGCTAGTTCTTTTTCATCACCTAATTCAACTAGCTGGTTTGTTCACTTATTGATTCTTCAATATAATCACCATGTATTCCAACACTCCCCCTCAAGCTAGGGTTGTAGATATTGATACAACCTAGCTTGCTTAGTAGTGTCTTGAAGATGTTTATGTTTACTGCTTCGTAAGAATATCAGCCACTTGATCCCAATACCTGATGTAGTGTAGCTTCAAAGTATTTTTTGTCATATTTATAGCTGATATGTTATCACAATACACTTCCACAGGAAGCTGCACTTCTAGCTTCAAGTCATTCATCACCATGTTAACCCAGATTCCTTCACATACACCAAGTGATAGTGCACGTAATTCAGATTCAGCATTGCTTTTAGATACAATATTTTGCTTCTTACTTTTCCATGTAATCAGATTACCCCACAAATTAGAAGCATAGTCTGAGGAGAATCTCATATCTGACTTAGACCCTGTCCAGTCAGCATCTATGAATATTTTGATGCTCTTGTCTTGAGATTTCTTGAAGAAGAGTCCCTGTCTAGGAGTAGTTTTCAGGTATCTGAGGATTCTTCATGCATAATTATAATGTTCAATTGTAGGACCATGCATATATTGACTGATGAAACTTACTCCATAGAATATATCAGGTCTGGTGTGAGATAAGCAAATTAGTTTTCCTGTTAATCTCTGATATCTCTGCTTATCTATTTTCCTGTATTCCATACCTTCTTTGGCTTATGTCCAGGCTCCATTGGAGCATTTGCAAACTTGCAATTGATCATGTTTGTGTCATGCGACAAACATAAACCATGGGAAGACCTCGATACTTTTATACCAAGAAAGTATCTAAGCTGACCTAGATCCTTAACTTCAAATGATTTAGCTAACTTCTGTTTTATGTCAATGATTCTATTATAATGATTTCCAGTTAAAATAATGTCATTTACATAGACTAGGATGATAATAATATGTTCAGAATCAATATGCTTAGTAAACAAGGTATGTTCACTATGACTCTGGATGAAAGCAAAGGACATAAAAGTGGTATTAAATCTTCTAAATCAGGATCTAGGGGATTTTTTTAGGCCATAAAGGGATTTTTTTAGTCTGCATACTTTATTTTTATTTGACTCATTGATAAACTTAGGTGGAATATGCATATGTACCTCCTCCTTTATGTATCCATTAAGGAATGCATTCTTAATGTCAAGTTGAAATAATGGCCACCCCAGGTTGACAGCAATAGTAAACAGAATTCTTACAGTATTCAACTTTGCAACAGGTGCAAAGGTTTCTCCATAGTCTATTCCAAAGGTTTAGGTGAAGCCTCTGGCCACTAATCTTTCCTTGAATCTGTTAATTGAGCCATCAGAGTTATACTTAACAGACTTACATCCTACTGGCCTTATTCCTTCTGGTGCAGGAATCAACTTCCAGGTATTATTTTTAGCAAGGCAGACATTTCTTCTTGAACATCTTGTCTCCATTCTGGCTGCACCAATGCTTCCTGTATATTCTTGGGAACCCTTATCTCATCCAAGGATGATATAAAAGTTCTGAAACTAGGACTAAGACAATCATATGAAATATAACTTAAGGGGATACAGTTTTTTCACACACGCCCTGACTCCTTTTCTTACAGCAATGGGCCTATTATCTACAGGAGATACTTCCCCTTAAGAAGATGTGGCCTCATTACTTTCATTTGTGTTTCTGGGAGAGCCTGCAGACTGATCAAGAATAGGTTGATTCCTTTGGACACAAGAGTCATTCTCCCCCTTAGTTGGAATCTCAGTCTCTTTTACAGGCTCTGGTCTAGTTATATCAATGACACTCCAAAGGTTATTTTCTGATTCATGCTCAGTTTCAGGCGTAGTGGAGCTATAGTAAGACTTTGATTCATCAAATACTACATCCAATAAGACAGAAATTTTTCTGGATCTAGGTGAGTAGCATTTGTATCTTTTCTAAGTATTAGAATACCAAAAAAGATGCATTTCTCTGATCTCATGTCCAGTTTGCTCCTGAACTGCTCAGGAATATGTCTGTACACAACACATCCAAATACCTTCATAGGTAACTTAGAGAATAGCTTTGCATCAGAATATGACTGTGATAGAACATACTTAGGAGATTCAAAGTTAAGGACCTTAGAAGGCATTCTATTAATAAGGTGAGGTGGCAGTAAGCACACCTTCATCCCAATAATGCTTAGGAATCTTCATTGACATCATGGTTGCCCTTGTTACTTTAACGAGATGTCTATTTTTTCTTTCGGCCACTCCATTTTGCTGTGGAACATAAGTGCAGGAGGTTTGATGAAGGATTCCTTCAGTTCCCAGATACTCATTTACTGATTTTTCAAGCTACTCCATTCCATTATATATTCTTAGGATTTTAATTGAAGTGTTGAACTAATTTTTAATCATGCAAATGAATCTCTTAATTATATCACCCACTTCATATTTATGTTTTATTCAAAACACCCAGGTCACTCTGTAGTGGTCATCCACAAATGTGATGAACCACCTACTTCCATTTATGTCGGCAACCCTTGAAGGCCCCAAAACATATGAGTGAACCAGACTGAAATGAGAGCTCCTTTCATAGACTTATGCAGGAAAATTGGTTCTGCAACTTTTAGCAAATTGACACTCTTCACAAAATAAATTTCTTTGATTGATATTAGAAAATAAGGCTGTCATAAGTCTTCTAAGGTACAAGAAGTTAGAATGTCATAATCTCTTAAGCCATGGCAAAATACTCTCAGTGTTCCTACTAGTGGTCATACATGAGCCTATACTAATTTGACTACTGAGAGGACTTGGTTCTTCTGCCTGAAGAAGGAAAAGTCCATTGACTTTATTAGCATTGCCAATCTTTGTAGAGAAAAAGGGGTTTGGGTGATTACAAAATGCATGATTTAAAATACGTGTATTAAAGAAATGCATGACACGTTTTATGACATGACACGTTTTTGCATGAAACCTGCCTTATATAGTTCATATATAATGTTATCGTACTAACGAGCCATGAAGCTTTAAAGCTTACATCAAATGGCGAACATTTGTTGTGTTTGAACTATTTTCAGGTGCCACCATTAATGAACTAAACTAGTTCATTAAGTGAAGTACTTAGTTAAATGAACTAAGTAGTTCATTAAAAGAAGCTATATTTGGAAAAGGCACAAAGGCAATACATTGAAGAATGGAAAGTCTTCTATTCCCTCATATCATAAGCCATTTAATATATATATATATATATATATATATATATTCAGATTTTTTATAAAAAGGCACATACACATATATTCTAACATACTACCGACACGTTATATATTTTACGAACGTACGTTAACGTCACACCACTATATTTACCTCATATTTACGAACGTACAATGCACTTGGCTGATTTTATACCTTAAGATTCAACATATTTGATTCTTCAATCTTCAAGGAATTAATCTATACATACATGGCAATGTTTTGAATATTGTGTGAATATCACACACGCTGAAAATTTCAGCATGTGGAATAATCAAGTGGCCGATTTTTAGGTGCAAAATGGAGATGATTTGTCTTGCTAATTATGTGGAATTATTATGTGACTTATGGCAACACTTTTATGGATAATTGGCACATGTTCTTAAAGGTTATTTTCATATTTATCTAGTCATCAAATGATGACAACTTCCATCCAATAAATGAGTGCCAAGTAAGCAAGGGCTTAATGATCATCCAATGAGGAGTTGCCAAGTAAGCAAGGAAATGTCATAATGATGCAATATACTCTTCCAAGGACTTAGAAGATAATTTTCAAGAGAAGAAAAAGGCAGCAAGGGGCGGCCACTATGGATAAAAAGGAAAGAAGAGAGCAAACAAAATACAAGACAAGTCTTGCAAATTCAAGTGCTCAAAATTCAAGAGGTGTTTAGAAATAAAATGAATGAAGAAGGAAAAGTTGTTAGCAACAAAGCTAGACTTGTAGCACAAGAATATAATCAAGAAGAAGGAATTGATTATGATGAAACATTTGTACCCGTCGCACGTTTAGATGCCATATGACTTTTACTTACTATTGCTTGCATAAAAGGTTTTAAATTGTATCAAATGGACGTGAAAAGTGCATTTTTAAATGGATTTATACAAGAAGAGGTATACGTGAAACAACCACCCCGGTTTTGAGGATTTGAAACATCCCGATCACGTGTACAAACTAAAGAAGACACTATACGGTCTAAAGCAAGAACCTAGAGCATGGTATGATTGTTTTGCTACTTTTATCTTAGAAAATGGTTTTAAAAGAGGCACTATAGATAGTACTTTATTTTTAAAACAAGATAAACCGGATTTACTCATTACTCAAATTTATGTTGATGACATCATTTTCGGCTCCACTTCTCATAAACTTGTTGAAGATTTCGAAATTTGCATGAAATCTGAATTTGAAATGTCTATGGTTGGCGAATTGAATTACTTTCTTGGCTTGCAAATTAAACAAACGAGTAAAGGTATACATATAAGCCAAGTTAAGTATATAAATGATATGATTCAAAAGTTCAATTTCGAGAATTTAAAACCGTCTCCCACCCCTATGAGTGTCACCACTAAATTAGATAAAGATGAACATGGTAAGGATTTTGATAATGCCTTATATAGATCTATGATTGGCTCTTTGCTATATTTTATTGCTAGTAGACCTGATATCATGTTCAGTGTATGTATGTGTGCACGTTTTCAAAGTCAACCAAAAGTGTCTCACTATAATGCCATGAAAAGAATATTTCGATATATTAAGCACATACCCACCTTAGGCATTTGGTAGGATAAAGATTGTGAATTTAACTTGCATGCCTATACTGATGCGGATTATGGTGGATGTAAAATAGATAGGAAAAGCACAAGTGGCACTTGTCAATTTATAGGAAATTTACTTATTTCATGGTTTTCTAAAATGCAAGCGTAGCTTTATCCACTACTGAAGCTGAATACATGGCACTTAGTCTTTGTTGCACACAATTACAATGGCTAAAACAACAACTTTCTGACTTTGGAATTACGGTAAATAAGATTCCTATATATTGTGATAGTATGAGCGCCATCAACTTATCTAAGAATCCCGTGCTACACTCTAAGGCCAAGCATATAGAAGTACGCTATCACTTCCTTCGTGATCACGTAAATAATGGTGATATTATCATAGATCACGTACGCAATGAGGCACAAGTAGCTGACATTTTCACTAAAGCATTAAATCAAGCCACGTATGAAAATCTTCGTTCTAAATTAGGCATGATTTCTGCTGATTTGATTTGATATCTCTTTCCATATTTACATCCATTTTTGATTGTATTTCCAAAATAAAGGGGGAGAGCATGCATGATTTAAGGGGGAGCAAGAGATTTGATTAAGAGTGATTGCACAAATCAAGGGGGAGCGAATTTGAAATTAAAAATTTGAATTTGTGCACGATTGGAGGGGGAGCGACAAAATTTAAATCATGAATGTAGGTTATTCGTCCGCACCTCCTGCAGTGGTGGTTAACATCATCGACAAAGTCTCTTAAAGGCAATTTTCGGGTAGTTGGGCATATACTGCTCTGCTGGAACATATGGAAGCTATATACCAATCACACCTATGGTGATAGTGATCTGCCTGTCACAAAAATTTCTCAGCTTACACGGCAAGCATGCTATGATTGGTCTTCGTTACTCTCGGGATCTACTTTGGCGCAATATGTTCCATCCCTCATACAGGCTAGCTTCTCTCCAATACTTCGCTCCAAGCACATTACACCTTTAAAATGGCAGCTTCCTCCATCTGGCAAACTGAAACTGAATGTTGATGCTTCAGCTGGGCAATCATTCGCCACTGCTGGCTCTATCCTGCGTGACTCAAGTGGACGCATGATAGCTGCTCTCTCATTCAGACTTCCGCTATTGTCTCCACTGCGGGCAGAGTTGCATGCTGTTGTTTATAGCATATTGTTCTTTGGGCTCCTTCATAGACACTTGCTAATTGAAACTGACTGCAGCCAGTTGCTGCTACTGTCCAGTTCTCATTTCCGACACTTACCAGAATACGCACGTCTTCAGGAATTGTTGGCTCTTACACACAGTACCATCTCATATACGCCTCGCGAAACGAACATGGTGGCTCATTATTTGAGTCAATATGCTCGCATGCATCCACTTCCTCAACGTTACAATTCGGCAGGTCAATTACCCTTCACGGCTCGTGGGCATTATTATACTGATGGAGTCATTCATGTGCTCAGAACATAACAAAGGGGCCTACACAGTCTCTCTCGTTGCCTGCATTGTTATTATGCAGGCAACTCCGGTATGCGATGCCACTACTCTTTCGTTTTGCTTTCTTACGATTCATTGGAGAATTGCTTTGCATTGTTATCAATTTCCCGTAGTCTCTGAACCACGGGCAACT
Organism: Eustoma russellianum; assembly: GCA_036186865.1. Classification (NCBI taxonomy): domain Eukaryota; kingdom Viridiplantae; phylum Streptophyta; class Magnoliopsida; order Gentianales; family Gentianaceae; genus Eustoma; species Eustoma russellianum. The sequence continues at coordinate 29,291,257 of AP025044.1, read as the reverse complement.
TTGGTGCGTGCTTGGAGACACTGCTTCACTTTTAGTTGCGCTATTTCTTCACTATATACTTACACTTTTCCTGCTGTTTTGTGCCGAGGAACACTGCTCACGCTATGTTGGTTAAGGAGACGGGAATCCAAATTACTACATCAACAGTGGCTTCAAAGGGGAGATTCAACGAATCTTGGGCTGGACCTACACAATCGCTCCACACATTCATCGCCATCAACTATATTTGCATTACAATACACATTCACTATGTATCAATGTTTACGGACCAATTATATAAATATGTACGCTTTTTCCTTCGCCAAGGTTTTATCCACAAGGGTGGTTTTACTTGGCAAGGTTTTAATGCGGCATATCATATATAATTGGAAAACGTACCCTATATCGGCTTTTGTCTATTCGGTTTTGGTTCATATACTTTATGTAATGTGGTCACCTCCGCCATAAGTGAGGCTTGATTCTCAATAAAAAGTTCGCTTTTATTAAAAAATATATAAATGGCGCAGGGCTTCTTTCTGGAATCCCGGCGGCTCTAGCCGCCGCCGTCTGTGCTGATCTCCACCACCGTCAATTCTCTGCGGCTTCATTCCGTCTGCAATTTTATGCTTTTTTCACCTCGCCGTTGTTGCCATTGCTCTACAACGTAACTCACGATTCAATAATGTCGACGTCGAAGCCACCATCTTTCGCCGATATTGTTGCCGGCGACTCATCCGCACAAAAAATCAATATTTCTCCCAAAACAGTTTCACGACACAAAGGTATTCCTATGATCTCATTTCTCAATTCTGAAATCAATGCCCTAGCCGCGCCATTCAAATATTCCTTGGTTGGCACGTTTTGGTATGGCCGACCTCCGTTGAAGGTGATCAGGGATGTTTTTGAAAAAATTGGATTTCATCAGGATTTGCGTATAACTCTCATCTATCAAACCCACATTCTTTTAAATTTTCGCCATGAAGCCGATTATCTCAGATGCTTTTATCGTAGATCATGGCTTATATCAGGATGTCATATGCGTATAACCAAGTGGACTGTGGATTTTGATCCATCTGCTGATGTACCCATTGTTCCAGTCTGGGTTCCCCTACCTGGCTTGCCAATACATCTGCACTATCCCAATGCTCTCTTTGAAATAGTGAAACCGATTGGCTGTCCACTCAAGCTAGATGTCGCGACCTCTGACGGTCTCCGGCCATCCGTGGCACGAATATGTGTTGAGGTTGATGTCTCGCAAGATTTGCCGCAAAAAATATATTTACAAGCAAAGAACAGACTCATACTGCAGTCGGTAATTTATGAGGATTTGCCCAAATTCTGTACTATTTGCCATCGTCTTGGGCATGACCAAGCGTCTTGTTCGCCAAAGCTGTCAATGCCGTCGTCAGTTCCACCGCCTCCACCGCCACCCCCGTCACGTCCACCGAAACAACGATGGACCCCAGTAAAGAAGAAATCAACAGCACCACCTCCTCCGCCGCCATCATCTCCCCTGCCACCTCAAGATTCTATGCTTGACATGCCACTGGCTGGGATGCCTCCATCGGGTGTTCCTGCCACCTGTGATGAGCCAGAAGATGAGGCGGAAGACCAGCTGCAAGACACTTTCTGTGATGCCGCAGATCACCAAATGTCAGATGACATCACACATATGGATATTGGGCATTTGTTGGATAATGACTTACCAGCTGAGGTCCAAGCTGAGGACATTCCTACGGTGCTTGTGAAAGTTGCACGTCGCATGCAACTGCTTGACACGTCGCCTGATGATGATATATTAATATCCAGACTGAATGATCAGACTGAAGAGGCGCCATTTGTAACAGTTGTCCCTCGTCGGAAACGCCGAACCCGAAAGGACCTACCCCCTGCCACCATCGACCATTCTGACGCGCAGTGCGTCTCACATCATCCAGGGAAGTGTTTCTAGCCTTACTCAATGAATATATTAATATGGAACATTCGAGGCATGCGCACGTCGTTACCTCGATTACAACAATTGATTAGGGAACATCGTATAAATTTAGTTGCTTTAATTGAACCTAAGCTTACCCCCGCACAAGTACATAGATTTGGTTTGCGTCTTGGATTTTCACACTGCTGTGCTTCACAGTCGGAACATATCTGGTTTTTCTGGCGTGATAATGAGTTCCGTTTGCTTGCCACACAGGATCAAGCTCAAGTGATCCACCTGACTTTGTCATCGGTTTCGCTGCAGCACACTTTTGTTCTCTCTTTAGTCTATGCAAAACATACCGCTACACAGCGTCAACAATTATGGCGCACATTATGTGATTTCTCCACAGGGTTACAGTTACCTTGGATGCTTGGAGGAGATTTCAATACGTTCTGAGCCCTTGAAGATCATAGTGGCCGCTCCGCACCTTCTTTATCTGCTTTACAGGATTTTAATGACTGCATAGAAGCATGTTCTCTTATGTCACCACCATATCAAGGTTCGCGTTTTACTTGGGCTGAATGCCACGGTCTTGGACGTGTTTGACGAAGGCTAGACTGGCTATTTATTAATTCTTTGATGCATGATATGTTTGACACTCTGCGGCTTTCTCATTTACCACGCGTTACATCGGATCACACTCCACTTTTGATACAATGTCAGCTAAGTACTCAGTCTAACCGTCGCTCATTCCGTTTTTTAGATGCATGGCTTCACCACTCCGATTTTCATACTTATGTGAAGCATGCATGGCTATCATATCCAACTACAGGCGGCATGCAGGGTTTCTATACAAAATTATTTTCTCTTAAGAAAGACATTCAAATCTGGAATAAGAATATATTTGGGAACATTTTCAGCACTCTGAAGGATGCAGAGGAACATCTTAATAGAGCAGAAAGTACTTGGGACGCTAACCCCACGGAAGAGGCGCGTGAGGCGTTCTATCAGGCCAAAGCGAATTATCTACTTGCCTCAAAGTATGAACTACAGTGCTGGAAACAAAAGGCGCGGGTGAAATGGTTGCAAGAGGGAGACGCTAATTCCCTATATTTCCACTCCCTCGTCAAAGGTAAACGTTCACAGCTATGTATTCGACAGCTTCAGAATTCGCAGGGAACACTGTTGACACAACCGGATGACATTATGACAGCCGCTGTCGATTTTTACAAGGACTTATTTGCTCGTGCGCCCACGAGTAATCACTCCGCTATATTATCGCACATTCCACATCTAATATCTGACGCAGTTAATCTAATGCTTACACAATTACCATTGGAGTCAGAGGTAAAAGCGGCTGTATGGAGTTTAGACCCGCAGAGTGCAGCGGGGCCAGATGGTTTTCATGGAAATTTCTACCGATCATGCTGGCCTATAATACATGTGGATGTTCTAAAAGCGGTGCAAGAATTTTTCATTGGAGTACCACAGCCGACTGTCATGGCTAGTGCGTTACTTACGCTGATCCCGAAAACACAATCGCCACAGACATTTGGAGATTTTCGCCCTATTTGTCTTACAAATTTCCTGAGCAAGGTTTGCACTCGTATCATTGCCACTCGTTTGGGTCAGCTGCTACCACAGTTAATTTTGCCGGAACAAACAGGTTTTCTTCCGGGTCATGATATTTCGACTCAAGTGCTTTTGGCCCGAGAAATGGTACACATGATGGATAGAGGGGGATCTCAATTATGTTTGAAATTAGATATGATGAAGGCTTTCAACCGGGTAAGCTGGGAATATCTTCAACTACTACTGCGCAAATTCGGCTTTTCAGATTTTTTCATTCGGATTATCATTAACCACCTAAGTGCAACAAGGATGTCAGTCTTAATCAATGGGCAGCCATCACCCTATTTTCGGCCTCTTAGAGGAGTCAAGCAGGGTGACCCCTTATCACCATTACTGTTTATTCTATCATCTGAAGGATTCAGTAGAGGACTGAAGGCACTAGTTGCTGAAGTGTACAATCGTTTCGCCTGGGGAGAATACCTATGTCCATCTCACACTTGGCCTATGCAGATGACTTGCTTATTTTTTTACGAGGTACGCAGCGCAACCTTAGGCGGTTCCACTCATTTCTTACTACATATGAAACTGCATCCGGACAAAAGGTAATTTTTAATAAAAGCAGTTTCATATCATCGTCAAATATCACCTTACGTCAATGTCGAATATTCAAAGATATACTAGGCATGCGAGCAACAACTTTGCCTTTTAGATATCTTGGCTCCTATCTTCATAAGGGCATCACTCGGTCTATGCACTGTTCAACCCTCTTACAACATGTGGATGACCGATTACATAGATGGCATTCTCGTCTTCTCTCCTCGGGGGGAAGATTAGTCCTTTTACGTTCAGTGATTGCGGCGCTTCCGCTTCATATTCTGGCAGCAGGCGGCTTGCCCAAGTCAGTTATTCGCATGCTTGACAGAAAGATGTCAACATTTTATTGGGGAGATAGGCATCATTGGGTAGCATGGAAACACATTACAAATCCTGTTGAAGAAGGCGGCTTAGGACTTCGTAACCTCAGTGACTTACAACAGGCGTATCAGTGTCGGATTTGGTGGACATATCAAAGGCACAATACATTATGGAGTCAGTATATGCATTTGAAATACGCAAGGCGGGGCGATTATCATCCGCGGCTTCCAGACTCAGCTGTATGGAAATTTATATGTCGTATTCACCGCACTTGTATCTCTCATACGACTGGTACGGTATCCTTTCTTTCATGGACACCTACGCCTACAGGCGAGTTCACTCTCAAGTCGGCCTATGATATCTGTAGGGTGTCCCGACCAACACAGTTATCGACAAAATTTATTTGGTACAAACAACATTCTCCATCCATCAGAATATTGTTGTGGCGCTTATTTCATTCGGCCATGCCATTTGAAGACTACATAGGACAGTATTTGGTGGCACGTCCTACACAATGTCCTTTTTGCAGGGAACACTCAGCCACAGTGGATCATGTATTCATTTACTGTACTCACATTCGATATTTATGGAGTTTTTTTGCTGCCGAGTTGCATGGCATGCCTCCGACGTCTCTATCTCTGCGACAATATTTATTAGCTTGGTGGTATCGTTCAAATTTTTCATCCCTATTTGGAGTCTTAAAGATAATCATTCCAGCAATTGTAGTTTCAAAAATTTGGTGTCAGTATGCGTTGTTAGTATATGGGGACACTACAACCTTTTCGACTGCGGGGCTGCGTAATTCCATACACTTTGATATTCACATGTGGATACTGAAGATCCAGGGATCCAAACTTGCAGCGGGTCCAAGACTCTCTCTTTCCTGGATCCCCCGGATTCGTCCTCCGCGTCTCCGCGTTATTCGGTGGCAAACTCCTCCTTCAGGTAGACTCAAGTTAAATGTTAATGCAGCAGTTGGCCGCCACTACGCTGCGGGTGGGGCAATATTGCGTGACCAAGAGGGTCGTTGCGTTCGTGCACTTTCATTTCGTCTGCCTCCCAGTACACCTTTGCAGGCAGAGATTCAGGCTACTCTCTTTGGATTGATGTATTTTCTCCCATTCTATCGTTTGCTCATAATTGAATCTGATTGTGCTCAAATGCTATCACGACTGCATAAGACACAGCATGTTTCTGGAAACTATCATCTCCGCCGACTACATACACTGATTCAGCAACATCGACTGGAGATCATTCACACATATCGTGAGACTAATATGCCAGCTCATTACCTTGCTCAACATGCGATGATGCATCCTGCAACGGGTGTTTTCAACGGGCACAATCTCCCACCTATGGTCCGCGCATCACTCACATTGGATCTCACATCGGCGAGCTTGCGCACAGGCTGACATTCTAGTCTTCCTTATGGATTGGCACTTTTTAATATATTCTGCCCGGGCCGTAAAGGTTTCGGGCAGGCATGGTACGCATTGCATTTACTTGCTTCACTACTGCATATTTCATATCCTCATCATATTTAATGTTGTCTTTGTTCCCGCGATAACTGGCTGCCACTGCAACTACACCACCCATTTGGCGCGACGTTACCAAAATCGCATAGCTAAAGTCTTCCATAAGGATTGGCTACGTCGAGCTTTATCTGCCTGTACTTCCATAAGTAGAGGCAGACTTGGATGCGAGGCCTTCTCACTATACTCATGGCTATCCTCATCATAATCTACATCAGACGTCATTGACACACACATCCAGTTGTCTATTATTACAAGTCTTCCACATGGATTGGCGTGTAACTGATATCGCTGCCGGCACATTGGGTTGTGCCGGCAGATCAGGTATGATTTACCCCCAGCTAACCTCTCATGTTTCATTATGTCTTGGACTTCTGTTTTACTCAGACCTATATTTTTGTTGTGCGTGGACGAGGACATGGATCGAACTTATACTCCATACATTTCCTGCGACTGTCACCCGGGTCAGGCACCATTATAGAAAGTGGAGATTCCCCCTGCTATTTTTTTCCCTCAGTTGCTCTGTTGTTTCTTGGGATACATGGATGGAAACAGGCCTTGCGCTCCTTTTCTTGGACACTGACGGGCATACCGACTGGATACGAGAAACCCATCGTGTGCGGATGTGCATATTGCACTTTATTTTATTACGTTTGTGTAATACTCGGATACCCATTTGTTCTTCATCATATTATAGCGCCTATCAACAGACCATCTATATAAATATGTACGCTTTTTCCTTCACCGAGGTTTTATCCACAAGGTTGGTTTTACTTGGCAAGGTTTTAATACGGCATATCGTATATGGACTGGCTGTTGATAATCATTTACTGCTATTTTTTCCTTGATTCATTTGATGTAATATGGTTTTCCTCTGCCATAAGTGAGGGTTTTTCATAATAAATATATCATTTTCAAAATATATATATATATATATATATTCAGATTTTTTATAAAAAGGCACATAAACATATATTCCAACGTACTACCGATACGTTATATATTTTACGAACGTACGTTAACGTCACACCACTATATTTACCTCATATTTATGAGTATATTCAGGTCTTATATCATATGATATAAGTCATGGTGATGACAAAATTATTACGACACGTTAAAAGGCTCTAAACCAAAAATTGTCGTATCGGGTGAATATCGGAACATCGCCAACGTGTCACGTACTTTCCATATATAGATGGTCAGCCCCTACACTTCAAAAATGGCCACAAATTTCGTGGCTCACATGGTATATACAGCCATAAAATCATTCCATGTTGGCACACACAAATCACCCTAAATTAAGGCCAAATTGTGGAGATTCCAAATTCAATTTTTGTCACATGTTAGGTGCCACTTTAAATCAGCCATGAGTGATGAATATTAAAGTTTAATTTATGTATATTATGTGTAACATAATGTATATAACATGTGCAAAAAGTTGGAATTTAATCGGAGAAAAATCGGGTAATCGACAAACGTCAAAAATTCGGTTTTCTATGAACACAACACATGGAACATTTTTGGCATGACATATAACATGTATCTAGACACTTTTTACATACTCTATACATTCTAAAGTATTCTAGAAAAATCAATTAAGGTCTGATTGGAATATACCATGTGTGTATAATTATTGTACACTATTTTACAAAGTTTGCAAAAATAAAATTCAGCACACGTACAAGCTATTGCACATGCCTAGATCACCTTGTTGGAGCATATGTGGAGCTTTGTTGGCATCTTGATTGGCCAAGAATGAAGTATACAAGGTTGGTGACATAAAGAAAGGAGCTACACAAGGTAACATTTCAAACTATGTCACATTAGTAACACATGCTGAAAATTTCAGCATGTGTGCATTGAGTTGGCCAAAATTTATCTGTTAATTGTGCCATATTTACTTCTTTGAATTAAGTGGATTAAATGAAAGATAAAACGGCAATGTTCTAAAGATGTTATGGTAATAATATGGTGATATTTTTAAATATCACACATGCTGAAAATTTCAGCATGTGTAGAATGCACTTGGCCGATTTTATACCTTAAGATTCAACATGTTTGATTCTTCAATCTTCAAGGAGTTAATCTATACATACATGGCAGTGTTTTGAATATTATGTGAATATCACACATGCTGAAAATTTCAGCATGTGGAATAATCAAGTGGCCGATTTTTAGGTGCAAAATGGAGATGATTTGTCTTGCTAATTATGTGGAATTATTATGTGACTTATGGAAACACTTTTATGGCTAACTGGCACATGTTTTTAAAGGCTATTTTTAGATTTATCTAGTCATCAAATGATGACAACTTCCATCCAATAAATGAGTGCCAAGTAAGCAAGGGCTTAATGATCATCCAATGAGGAGTTGCCAAGTAAGCAAGGAAATGTCACAATGATACAATATACTCTTCCAAGGACTTAGAAGATAATTTTCAAGAGAAGAAAAAGACAGCAAGGGGCGGCCACTATGGATAAAAAGGAAAGAAGAGAGCAAACAAAATACAAGACAAGTCTTGCAAATTCAAGTGCTCAAAACGTTTTCATCTACTCTTTCCTTCTACACTTCTTTCTTTCTTCTTTCTTTCTTTCTACAATTCTAGAGCATGGTATGATCGTTTTGCTACTTTTCTCTTAGAAAATTGTTTTAAAAGTGACACTATAGATAGTACTTTATTTTTAAAACAAGATAAATCGGATTTACTCATTATTCAAATTTATGTTGTGACATCATTTTCGGCTCTACTTCTTATAAACTTGTTGAAGATTTCAAAATTTGTATGAAATCTGAATTTGAAATGTCTATGGTTGGCGAATTGAATTACTTTCTTGGCTTGCACATTAAACAAACGAGTAAAGATATACATATAAGCCAAGTTAAGTATATAAATGATATGATTAAAAAGTTCAATTTCGTGAATTTCAAACCGTCTCCCACCCCTATGAGTGTCACCACTAAATTAGATAAAGATGAACATGGTAAGGATTTTGATAATGCCTTATATCGATCTATGATTGGCTCTTTGCTTTATCTTACTGCTAGTAGACCTGATATCATGTTCAGTGTATGTATGTGTGCACGTTTTCAAAGTCAACCAAAAGTGTCTCACTATAATGCTGTCAAAAGAATATTTTGATATATTAAGCACATACCCATCTTAGGCATTTGGTACGATAAAGATTGTGAATTTAACTTGCATGCCTATACTGACGCAGATTATGATGGATGTAAAATAGATAGGAAAAGCACAAGTGGCACTTGTCAATTTATAGGAAATTTACTTATTTCATGGTTTTCTAAAAAGCAAGCAAGCGTAGCTTTATCCACTACTGAAGATGAATACATGGCACTTAGTATTTGTTACACACAATTACTATGGCTAAAACAACAACTTTCTGACTTTGGAATTACGGTAAATAAGATTCCTATATATTGTGATAGTATGAGCGCCATCAACTTATCTAAGAACCCCGTACTACACTCTAAGACCAAGCATATAGAAGTACGCTATCACTTCTTTCGTGATCACGTAAATAATGGTGACATTGTCATAGATTACGTACGCACTGAGACACAAGTAGTTGACATTTTCACTAAAGCATTAAATCAAGCCACGTATGAAAATCTTTGTTCTAAATTAGGCATGATTTCTGCTGATTTGATTTGATATCTCTTTCCATATTTACATGCATTTTTGATTGTATTTCCAAAATAAAGGGGGAGAGCATGCATGATTTAAGGAGGAGCAAGAGATTTGATTAAGAGTGATTGCACAAATCAAGGGGAAGCGAAATTGAAATTTGAAATTCAAAATTTGAATTTGTGTACGATTGGAGGGGAGCGACAGAATTTAAATCATGAAGTAGGTTATTTTGTAAATCATAAAAAGGGGGAGATTGTAGAGAAAAAGGGGTTTGAGTGATTACAAAATGCATGGTTTAAAATAACGTGTGTTTTAATAGCGAAAGTACTTTCTTTGTATTTGTTGAATTTATTCAATAACACACTAGCACAACATATCTTTATTATCATGTCATTTATGCAGGTAGAGCTGGGGGTCTCACTGGAAGCAGACTCTCTATCCCTTGGGATAGAGGTATTGTCTGCCTACCACTTACCCTCCCCATACCCTAACGATAGCTTTTGCTATCGTTGGGATATACTGGGTCCGGATGATGATGATGATGATATAATGTTATCGTACTAACGAGCCATGAAGCTTTAAAGCTTACATAAAATGGCGAACATTTGTTGTGTTTGAACTATTTTCAGGTGCCACCATTAATGAACTAAACTAGTTCATTAAGTGAAGTACTTAGTTAAATGAATTAAGTAGTTCATTAAAGGAAGCTATATTTGGAAAAGGCACAAAGGCAACAAATTGAAGAATGGAAAGTCTTCTTCTCCCTCATATCACACGCCATTTAATATATATATATGCGGAAGGAGGATTGGGCCTCAGAGATTTGAATTCACTACAAAAGGCCTTCCACTGTCGACTTTGGTGGGCTTATCAGCGAAATACAACCCTCTGGAGTAAGTTGTTGCATGCAAAATATGGCAGACGTGGTGACTATATTCCAAGGCTTACCGATTCACCTATTTGGAAAACCATATGTCGTATCCACCCTTTTTGCACAGATCACACGGCAGGGCAGGGGGATCATCTTACTTGGCTTCCATCATCATCGGGGGAATTCTCCTTGAAATCTGATTATGACGAATTGCGTCCGGCTAGACCAACATTATTATCAGCGGACTTTATTTGGTCAAAACACCATTCTCCTACTATTCAAATTTTCCTATGGCGGTTTTTCCATTCGGCATTGCCTTTTCAGGATTTTATTGGCAGCTACATAGCTGCCCGGCCAACACAATGCCCGTTTTGTAAACGTTCTTCAGCAGCGGTGGATCACATCTTCCTCTATTGTGACCATATCCGTTCCATTTGGTTTTATTTTGCTAGTGAACTGCACTGCCCTCTCCCAACTAATACGTTATGCCTTAGACAGTACCTGCTTGCCTGGTGGTATCGATCTTCGGCTGAAACCCTATCGGGAGTTTTAAGGTTGGTTATCCCTTCAATTATTGCATATAATATTTGGAGAGATTATGCATCCTTAATATACGGAGACAACAAATCATTTTCACACGATACATTGCGGGCCTCAATTTTGTCGGATATAACTATTTGGAGCAAAAAGATGGCTGGAACCAAATTAACAACTGCCTTCCTACCAACATATGATTGGTTTTCCGTCCCACGACCACCCCGGCCTATTTTAGTCCGTTGGCATACGCCCACAATGGGTAAATACAAGCTCAACACAGATGCTGCGGTAGGAAGATTATACAGTGCGGGGGGCACTGTTCTCCGTGACCATCTAGGAGCATACATTGGGGCGATATCCTTTCGCCTACCGCTTTGCACCCCTTTGCAGGCAGAAATACAAGCTGCGGTTTTTGTCTATTGTTTTTTCTTCCGATGTATAGAACAATCATTCTGGAGACGGATTGTGCTCAACTCATATCCAGGATACAACGCCCAATTCTGCCGAACGGTAATTTTCATCTGCGCCTGCTGCACACTCTCATTCACCTACATCGACTGGATTTTCTACACGTCTATCGAGAGGCAAATATGGTGGCACATTATCTAGCGCAAGATGCCATGTTGAATCCAGCAAATCATATCTACAGCTCGAGTTCCATCCCGCCTTTAGCAAAAGGCTCATTGGCATTAGATCTTTCCACAGCTCACTTGCGCCACATCTAACTCAGTCTTCCAAATGGATTGGCAAAATTTACATCTCTCTGCCTGTATTCTTCGGAATACAGGCAGCCTGGGTATGCGGGACTTTCTCTTAGTCTTACAATTTATGAATCACATATTTACATGTGTTAATGTATGTCTTTTCCATCGCACGTGCTCTCTCGGTATGGACATTGGTGATCATGAGGTTGCGGCCCCTGTATCCAAGTTCGTCTCGGGTACAATCCAGATGGCGGCCTGGTCTTTAGCTTGTTATGCATCCGTTGTTGTGCTACTACCAAATATGAAAATACCGCCTTGGTTTCACTCGAACCAGGGCGGGTGCGGTATGTGTGGTGCAGTATTCTGCTTTTACGTCTGTTATTTACTGCATATTATTTTATCTGCTTCTCTGTTGCTTGACGAGGTACACTGGACACCAAATGCTCATTCCCAGACAATTTGGAACGGACATCAGGCTCCACCAGCTTCAAGATATCAACTTGTTTCCTTGTATTTACCACATATTATTCAGCTCTTAAGTATCAATGAACGTCGTGTAAATATG
>AP025044.1:29237817-29279005 GCA_036186865.1 Eustoma russellianum | reverse complement strand
CCCTTCGTTGGATGCTTGGGATCTCCATGGTTCTGGATTCGTCCACTGCTCATTAAACTTAGATGGAGGTCTACCATGATTAAAGTAGCATTTGTCCTCAATGTGCCCAACTCTCTTGCAGAATTTGTAAGTAGGTCTATTGTCATTGTTTCTTCTATTGTCTTGGTGAACTGGAGGAGTATATCTCCTTGTGACTGCATGAACAGTAGCTTTATCACATTGTACAGCTTGTGGTGTAGGAACAGCCATTGCTGCTCCTTCAGTAGAGGAAGTAGAACTCATCACGAATTTTACCCTACTCTCCTCCTGTCTAATCTCTGAGAAAACTGCATTGATTGAAGGAGGAGACTTGGTATCAAGTATCCTCCCTCTTACGGCATCGAATTCTTTGTTCAGACCAGCCAAGAATCTAAAGATTCTCATGGTCTCATTAATGTTTTTATACATCTTATCAGCCTCCAGATTTGACCATTTATGTGTATCAAACACATCAATTTGCTGCCAGATTCGTTTAAGCTGTCCAAAGTACACATTCACAGGTGAATCTTCCTGTTTTATGTCATGGAGTATGACATCAAACTCATAGAATTCAGATATATGGTCCAGTTTTGAGTACATTTCTTGTGCAGTCTGCTATATTTCTGCAGCAGAGTTATAGAGGATGAAGTTGTCACTCACCTCTGTGGTCATGGAACTAATTAACCAAGACATGATCATGGAGTTTTATGCATTCCACATCTTGAATTGCTCAGAGGACTCCTCAAGAATAATAGTTTCAGCACTTAGGTAAGCTTCTTTACCTTTCCCTGTGATAAACATTTTAACTGCCCGAGACCAAGTCAGGTAGTTATCTCCATTCAACTTATGATTGGTTATGGTCACAGGGTTTGAATCAATTGTGGATTGAGATGAGCTAATCCCAGTTGAGGTAGCATGAATTGCAAGTCCAGAAACAGATGGGGCTTCACTTCTGTAAATTCCATTGCTTATACTTTACAAACAGAGTGGAGAAGATGAACAGTAATAAAAAATTCAAATTTCTGAAAACTTTAACTCGTAATAATCACGCTAGGCTCAATGGCTCTGATACCATATAGATAATATGTCATAATGAACACTCAAGAAACTCACAAATGTGAGAATGAGCTCGTATATTCAAAAATGGAAAGAAGACTACATACTTATACAAGTAAGGTCCAACGGCTTGCTGACCTGCTGAGGACGTCAGCCTTAACGTCCATTTTTATGGTTAAAAAACCAGTGTGTAAAATGCCTAATTTATCATCAATCTAATGATCATTGTCTAGTCTGATGATTAAGGAATACAATTACATAATTATGTCCTATATATGTACAATTAACAGTAAGAAATTAGGCATAATATAAGTGTTCGACGTAATTATCAATCTGCTCGGCGAAATGTTCCAATGAGGGTGCTGAGCTGGTTCTTCTTCATCACCTGATTCAACCAGCCAGTTTGTTCACTTATTGATTCTTCAGTATAATCGCCATGTATTCCAACATAAAGATCGAGTGTTGAGGAGACAAGTGATTCCGTGCGTCATAGTGCAATGGTCGAATCACACAGAACATGAAGCAACGTGGGAGCTCAAGGAGGAGATCCGAAAGAAATACCCACAGCTGTTTGACTAGGTACGTAAGTTTTGAGGACGGAACTTTTTGTAAGGAGGGAGGAATGTTATCCCCCGTTTTTGTTAAGTAACATAGAAATACATGTATACATATTATACATACACACACATGGATGCAACATATAAAAAAAGAATAGTAAATAAGAAAAAAACCTAGCTTCCTAAGTAGACTAGGAAAAAGAAAAGAGAGAGTTTGATTATTTAGAAAAACCTAATTGCACTAGGAATATACTACTTTAAACCTTATCATCCTACCACCTATGTATACACCATCATAACACAACTTCTACCCTTATTTCCCAAAGCAAAAAATTGGCCAGCACCCTCCCCTATTCCCTCAAATCGGCTGCCACACCCAAGGTAGAAGAAGGCCAAATTCTTGTCCGTTTTCATTCCGATTCTTCGTACGTATCTAAAGGCAAGTACCCTTGCTATATTTGCAATGTTTTTGTAATGTTATGATGTTATGTTCGTAATAAAACCGGATCATGCATGTTTATATTTGTGATTGTATATATGGATGATTATATGTATGCATGTGTTGTAATTATGTATCGATTATGTGTATATGTATAAAGATGGAATAATCTTGGTGGTTTTCATGCATGTTGGCCACGGGATGGGGGGTGGTGCCGCAGCCTAGGGCAGCGGCCATGGTTCCCATACATATATGTGTGTGTTTATGATGCATGATTCCGAATTGTATATGTATGATAGATTATGTGACGATGTACATGCTAATTGGAAACAGTTTTGTGCAAAATATATGTGTGTTGTTCGAATTACATATGGCTGATCTGGGGGTATGATCTGAACCCATTGATGATGGAAAATCATGAATTCAAATGTAAGAATAGCGGTTCAATCGGAATTAGGGTTTTTGTCGCTGGAAGAGGGGAAAATCATTTTTGAAAAAAGGGAATTTTTGTGATTTGAGGGCAGAATATGATAGAAAATGAGGAGATAAGAATTCTAGTGGTCAGAGTTCCGGGGTATGGGTGGCGTGTGGGCCACACAAGCATGCCAAAGGCGGCACATGGCTGTAGTTCAGGTGGTGCGTGCAGGAGCGTCTGAGGTCAGATCGCTGCGATTTTTGCGGCAGCTATTTAACGTGAACCGTACTAGGTGTCTATAGGGTTAGATGTGAGAAAAATTTAACGGTATGAAATTTAGGGTTTAGTCCAAGGGTTAGTGTGCGGGGAGAGAAAATTGGGGTTTTTGGTGGAAAAGAGGGCTGGGGGCCTATGGAGCTGAGGGACATGGGGTTTTGGGCTGAGGGACAGTAGGGGGCTATGAAGTTAGGGGGTTAGGGATGGGGTGACTTGGGTAGGAGGTAAGGGAAAAAGTGGGTTGAGGGTGATACGCGTAAGTATATACACGTATATGCACGTGTATGGGCGCGGACATATACGTGGATATACTTGTACGTGGGAAATAGTTGGACAAAGTATCAAAATCGTTAAATCGTAATTGAAACAGAAATTGATTTGATGATAGAAAGTGACGATCCGAAATCGTATTGATAAATGTAAATTGTTTTGAAATTGTATATTTTGAAAAGTCACACTTAGTTGGATTGGTTTCGAACAAACGGGCCGTTCAAGCACATGTGACTATGAGATGAGATAGGCCGCTCGGACACATGTGACCGTCAATTGGGCTGCCCAGAAACATATGACTATGAGGAGATAGGCCGCCTGGACACATACAACCATTAGGGAACTAAGTCCGTAAATCTTGCAATATAAGTCACTTGTAAGGTAAGAATCATGCCCACTGCATTGCATCGGTGAGAAATGGATATCGTATATCGATATTGAAAGGGGTATCGGATATGGATATGAGAAATGGATATCGCATATAGATATCGAAAAGGGTATCGGATATGGATATCGAAAATAGAAATTGAAAATGAAAATGGAAAAAGGACTAACACTTGTGCGCGATGACTAGTTGCGTGTGCTTTACTTGCTTGATTGATCAGAAGTGCAAAAAGGTAAACTTTATTTGCGAAAAGAAGCATGATTTTTTATATTACATCTGTTATTTATTTTATTTGCGCTTACTTCTCCGTATATGATCCCATGGTAAATATCTAGGCAATATATGTCGATCATATTACGTTATCAAATATTTTTGCAGATCCACAAGATTACGAGTTATTGTACGTTGAGGACGATCAGGAATTGGGATATTGAGGCTTTTAGACTTGAGGATATTTTGAGGATTCTAGTGGAGACATTATTTTATTCAAACTTATTATTTTGTTTTCATATTTGGTTTTGTAATATCTAGATTTTCGAATCATTGACTTTTCATTAATGATATTTATTTCGAGGTTTTAAATTCTATGACTTCCGCCTGATATCGATTTGCGTTATCATAGTGACGTGGAATTGAATTTATTGACACATTGTATTTTCCTTAACGAAATGTCGTGGGTGAATGGTTTTGAGTACTAGGGCTCGGGACAAGTCGCTATAGTCGTCTTTTAGAATCTACCCAACTCTTGTTTCTATCTTGAGCTACCTTGAGCCTCTCTCATATGATCTTGATCTTTTCCAGTGTTTATTCAACTAGCTCAGCTCCAGTAATCAGCTTCTCAACTATATCATCCCAATATAGCAGAGATCTGCATTTCCCTCCGTAAAAGGCCTTGAATGGTGTCATACCAATTGCACTGTGGTAGGTGTTATTATACGAAAACTCCATGAGTTTCACCAACTTATCCCAATTGCCTTTGAAATCCAAAGTGCATGCTCGCAACATGTCTTCCAATGTCTGGATGGTCTTTTCTGATTGACCATCGTTTTGAGGGTGAAAGGCATTGCTCAATCTCAAATCCATACCCATAACTCCTTAATATGGGGTCCAGAACCGTGAGGTGAATATAGGGTCTTGATCTGATACACTACTTATCGGCACAACATGCAACCTTACTATAGTATTCACATAAATCGCCACTAACTTCTCTATTGTCGCTTCCTAGACATGGGAAGAAATGTGAGGACTTAATCAATCGATCAACTATAACCCAAATCATATCATTTCCACTCTTGGTCATTGGCAATCCAACTACAAAATCTATCGTAATGTGTTTCCATTTCCATTCTGGGATCTCTAAAGATTGCAGAAGCCCTCGGGGTCTTTGGTGTTCTGCTTTCACTTGCTGACAACTAACCATACTCAGCTATCTCTCTTTTCATCCCAATCCACCAATAGTTCTTCTTAATGCCTTTGTACATCTTGGTTGCTCCTGGATGTATCGATAATCGCGAATGATGAGCTTCTTTCAATACTTCATTCTTTAGATCATCCAACTTAGGCACACACAATTCAAATAATGTCTCCAAATTTTCTTTTCTTGGGGAACAAGTACTTCATGGTCTTATGATATGTAAAGACTTCGCACGTCTCACTATTCAAATCATGTCTCCAAATTTTAAGGGAAGAAACAACTGCTGCGAATTCCAGGTCATGGGTCAGATAATTCCTCTCATAGGGCTTTAGTTGTCTTGAGTCATATGCTATAACTAGTCCGTTCTGGTTTAGCACACAACCTAGACCATTCCTACAGGCATCAATATAAATCACAAAACATTCGGCCCCATAGGGCTGAGTTAAAACTACGGCAGAAGTCAATCTTCCTTTTAAGTCCTTAAAGCTCTTTTTCACATTCTAGCATTAATATGGTTTTGGGTTAACTTGCTCAATGGGACGTCTATGGTAGAAAATTACTCCATGAATTTACGGTATTATCTTGCTAACCTTAGAAAACTTCTCACTTCAGTAACATTGGTTGTTCTAGGTCAGTAGTTATTGCTTAAATCTTCTTTGGATCTATAGAAATTCCTTGTTCCGAAATTACGTGACCCATAAATGTCATACTCCTAAGCCAGAACTCACATTTGCTGGACTTAGCATAAAGCTTCTTTTCTCGTAAAATCCCCAAAACTTGTCTTAGGTGTTCTTCATGTTCTTTCTCACTCAGAGAGTAAATCAATATATCATCAATGTATACCACCACAAAATTATCTAATTATGGCATGAGCACTGTGTTTATTAGGTCCATAAATGCCGCTGGCGCGTTCATCAAACCAAAAGACATTACCAAAAATTCATAGTGTTCATACCTTGTTCGAAATACAGTCTTAGCAACATCTTTTGTTTTGATTTCCAATTGGTTGTATCCGGATCTCAAGTCAATCTGAGAAAACACACTCGCGCCCTTCAACTCATCACATAGGTCATCGATCCATGGGAGTGGATATTCGTTCTTAATCTTGATCTTGTTGAGCTCCCAATAATCGATGCATAGCCTCAAACTCCCATCATTTTTCTTTACGAACACTGGCGCTTCCCAAAGTGAGACACTGGGTCTGATATACTTCTTGTCTAACAAAATCATTTCATATGACTTATAAGCCTTTTTTATTTAAAACTTTGATATCATGATGCCAGCATTATGCTATACTAGCATTATAACTAGCTACATTACTCGCACAAAACCCTGTAAATTTGGATTTCATAGGCAACAGTTTGCTTGTGTCAATTATATTTCCTTCGTTATACAGTGTTCATATTTCACCATATATGGTCATCTTAAAGTTCAACTGATTCTTGTAGGTCAATTAAGTATATGCGCATAATGCGAGCTTATTTGATCTCAAATTGAACTCAATGGCTATATGAGCGTTATTTAACGGATTCATTTCATGTATCTTGGATTCTTTTCTCTTTCTTTAAAGAACACACACAGATAGATAGATATATATGTTGGAGAAAATGGAAAGAAATTGAAATTGGGCCAAGTTGCAAACTGCGGTTAGCAACGTACTTTGAGATAAGATTATGATTAGTTTCATTAACGATAAGTGGAACTAATGAGTCCTTAATTATCTACGCGACGAGTAGATAATTGTAGGCTTTTGAATCACTCGATTCTGCCACCAGATGAATGAGAAATTAATGTTCAAAGTAAAGAGAAAAGTCAGCTCAGTTCGGCTGTACCTGGGCATGGGCTCATGTAGCGGACTGAGCTACGTACCTGATGGGCTTAGTTGACGGACTGAGCTAATGAGCTCAGATTGCAGACTGGGCTACAGGCCAGGCTACGGGATGCAGATTCCAGGACGGTTCCTCTAGCACCAGGTCGGATCTTATCAGCTGGGGTGAAGTTTGCTTCAGTTCAAACTCTCCAGGTTCTTAAGATACGCTAAGGTTAAATTTTGAAAAGTTGTTGGAACTTTAACAACCCAAGCTGACCTGAATTTGTTATGATCTAACGGCTCAGGTTGAACAGTTATTTGATCTAACGGCTGAGGGCAGACCTGGTGTGGTTATCTGATCCAATGGTTCAGGCCTAGCTGCTATCTGATCCTACGGCTGGATTGAACTGACTATAAAAAACTGACCTCAGAATTTCCCTATAAATAGTGGCCAAGAAGACCCATGTGGTCATCCATATATACACTCAAAAATCCGAAGTCTCACTCTCTTCTCTGTAATCTTCTTCTGCATCTTTCACTCCCTCGTATCATTTTTTCATCAGTATACCAGAAAGTTCAGGACATTTTATAGGTTCTTAGAGTTCAACGCTGTAGTGTCGCTCATCTGAACTGACCTCCGTTGTATCCTTGGAGATTATTGCTCCATCCTGTTGGGAACAGTCCAGAGCAATACATCTTAAGGATAGAGTCTTGGACTCACCTCGGATCTCTGCTCAGTAAAGTTGTGAAGGTTATTGCCAAGCTGAGCTTTGTTTTGTTCTGAGCTCGGCTGATCGTGAGATATCTTAGCACAGTTTTTGTACAGTGTTGTTGTGATGAGCTCTGCTTTGTGCTGAGCTCTGCTATTGGCAGAGAACATTTGTTGTTCTACGGCATTGTCGTGCTAAGCTTTGCTCGGATGAAGCAGCTGTGAGCACAACTGTTGGTTGTTGTGCTAAGGTGCCGAGGTCGGCAGGATTAGCCCAGAACACAAATATAATTACGCTGTATGGACTGATCTGATCTCTCTGATCAGTCTGATTTCAGTTCAACCCAGTTGGAAAGCTTATAGCATGGAACCACTGTTCTGAAATGCTATTCAGTTCGTGTCGGCAGGTTAGCTGACTGTTTAGAATGCAAACTCCGTTGCGCTATCTGAATTGTCTTGACTTGGTAGATCGATTGAGCCTACCTTGAGCTCGGCAGGTCGGCCATTGCTTTATTCTAAAAGAAAATTGTACAGAAGTCAATCTGACTTGAATTATTTCTAACAATTCTTAAGACGTACTATTTTGATTCTGTACTGATTCTAGTTTGTTTCTGACATCTCACAGAAGCTAAATGGACAACGCAAGCTCTAGTTTGGTTCAAGGCACAGATGTACATAGCGCTGCTCCAGTGGCACCAAATGCTAGGGTACCAAAGCATGCTCCTCCTGCACAGGGTCCTGCAATGGCCCAAGTAGAGAAGCCAGAGAAGTTCAGTGGGAGCTTCTTCAAGCGCTGGCACCAGAAGATGTTGTTCTTCTTGATTGCCATGGGATTAGCCTTATTTCTGACTGAGGACCCGCCTGTGGGGGGGTCTTGAGGAAGACCAGACCCAAAATATGGAACACAAGCTGTTTCTTGAACCATAGAACTTTAACAATTATGTTTGCTTAAGCTATATTCTGGGGGGTGCTTGGACGACTCCTTGTATGATTTGTACTGTACGTACAAAACTGTAAAGTCTTTGTTGCAAGGTTTAGAAAAGAAATATCGTACGGAAGATGCCGACACTAAGAAATTTATTGTCGGCAAATTCTTGTATTCAAAATGTCTGATTCTCGCGCTGTAGCTTCTCAAGTTGAGGAACTTCAGATGTTGCTTACTGAATCTTTCATCGTGGCTGTAGTGATTGAGAAGATACCTCTTTCATGGAGGGAATTTAGAAGCTATCTCAAGCACAAGAGAAAGGAAATGACATTGGAAGATCTGATTGTCCGATTCTGCATAGAGGAAGACATTCGCAGATCTGAAAGGAAGCCACATTCCATTGCTGGTCAGGCCAAAGCCCATGTTGTAGAGGCCAAGAAAAAGGAGGGCCAACTCAGGATGAATAAGAAAGACAAGCATATCGTCAAAAAGTTCACCGGGAAATGCTACAACTATGGCATTTAGGGGCATGTAAGCAATGACTGACGGAAGCCCAAGAAGAAGCAGGCCAAGGAAAAGGTGAACATCATTGATGCCATGGACAATCTGAACCTCTGTGCGGTGGTCTCAGAGTACAATGTTGTGGGGAACATGCGCGAATGCTGGCTCGATACAGGCGCCACGACACATGTCTGCTCTAGCAGAGAGATGTTCACGGAGTACCAGCCCGTGAACAATGACCAGCTTTACAAGGGGAACTTGGCCTCTTTAAAGATTGAAGGCGAGGGTAAACTTGTTTTAAAGCTCACCCCATGGAAGCATCTGACTCTGCAGAATGTGCTGCAAGTCCCTAACCTTCGGAAGAATTTAGTATCTGGATCTCTTCTAGCCATACATGGGTTTAGACTAGTGTTAGAGTCCAATAAGGTTATTCTTTCAAAAAAAATAGCATGTGTTTGGGAAAGGGGCACTTGTCGAATAGGATGTTTAAATTGAATGTCATCACTATTGTACCCAAAAGAATTTTTTCTGCAGAGGTTAATAATAATACTTCCTCTTCTTCTTACATGCTTGAATCTTCTTTTTTTATGTCATTTTCATTTGGGACATGTTAATTATAAGTCAATATAACATATGGTTAATCTTGACTTGTTACCCAAATTAAATTTTGATAATGAGAAATGCCAAATATGTGTTGAAGCAAAGATGACAAAGGCGCCATTTCCTTCAATAGAAAGGAACAATGAACCTTTGGATTTAATTCATACCGATGTGTGTGATTTAAAGTTTATGTAAACGAGATGTGGTAAAAAGTATTTCATAACTTTTATCGACGATCGCACACGATACTGTTATGTCTATTTGCGAAGTACCAAAGATGAGGCCATTGTTGATTTCAATGACAATAAAAACGAAGTTGAGAATCAACTTAGTAAACGAATTAAATCAATTCGTAATGATAGAGGTGAGGAATATGATGCACCATTTAATGAATTATGTTCGGAGCATGGGATTATTCATCAAACGACTGAACCATATTAGCCTCAATCGAATGGTATTGCAGAACGCAAAAAACCAAACTCTAAAAGAGATGATGAATGCTATGTTGATAAGTTCGGGCTTACCTCAAAACTTGTGGGGGGAAGCCATTCTCTCAGCTAACGTCATTCTGAATAGAATTCCATCCAAGCAGATTGATGAAACCCCCTACGAACTTTGGAAAGGCCACAAGCCTAGTTACAAATAATTGAAAGTGTGGGGGTGTCTTGCTAAGGTTGCTGTACCTAAACCAAGACAAGTGAAAATTAGGCATAAAACAGTTGATTGCATATTCATCGGATATGCAACGAACAGCAGTGCATATTGTTTCTTGGTGTACAAATCGGATGTTCCTGACATACATGAAAACGTGGTCATGGATTCAAGGAATGCGGTGATCTTCGAAGATGTCTTTCGGAGGAAAGACAAGAAACAAGAAGAAGAAACAAGAACTGGTAAGCAAATGTGTGAGGCGACTCCTCAAGGAGATGAAGGGCTTCGTCAAAGCAAGCGAGCCAGAGTACCAACTTAGTTTGGTCCGGATTTTTTAACCTATATGGTAGAAAATGAGCCAAGAAACTTTTCCGAGGCAATGTCAACTCCAGAAGGTTCATTCTGGAAAGAGACAATGAACAGTGAGATAGACTCGATTCTTCAGAATAACACTTGGAAGTTGGTTGAACTTCCACCAGAAAGTAAACAACTCGGGTGCAAGTGGATTTTCAAGAAGAAGATGAAAGAGGATAGGTCTATCGAAAAGTACAAGCCCAAGTTGGTAGCTAAAGGCTATCGACAAAAGGAAGTCTTTGGCTTTTTTGATACCTACTCACCAATTACTAGAATCACATCTATAAGGATGCTAGTTGCTATTGCTGCAGTCTATAATCTGGAAATCTACCAGATGGGTGTAAAGACTGCTTTTCTGAATGGTGAGTTGGATGAAGAAATCTATATGGAACAACCCGAAGGGTTTGTGGTTCCAAGACAAGATTTAAAAATTTGTAGACTCGTAAAGTCACTATACGGACTTAAGCAAGCGCTTAAACAGTGGCATTTGAAATCTGATCAATCTATGCTAGCTAATGGTTTCAAGTCAATGAGTGTGACAAGTGTGGCTACATTAAGAACACACAGAATATGTATGTGATAGTATGTCTCTATGTAGATGACATGCTAATCCAGAGAAGTACTCGTGATGTCATCTTAAATACAAAGAAGATGTTGACGAGAAACTTTGACATGAAGGATATGGGAGTTGCTAACGTTATCCTAGGAATTAAAATTTCTAGGATAACTGAGGGACTCGTGTTGTCACAAACTCACTATATTGAATCTGTTCTAAAAGTTTCAATATATTTAATGAGAAACCCGTGAAGACTCCACCTAACTTAAGTATAAACTTAAGGAAGAACCGAGGTGAGTCAGTAGCTCAATTGGAGTGCTCCCAAGTAATTGGAAGTCTGATGTACATAACAAACTGTACAAGGCCAGACTTAGCATGCTCGGTAAACAAGTTGAGCAGGTTTATCAGTAATCTAAGTGATGATCATTGGAATGCTCTGAATAGAGTGATGAGATACTTAAAATATACAATGAATCTTGGATTACACTACTCGAGATATCCAGCAGTCTTGGGAGGCTATTGTGATGCCAACTGGATATCTGACAGTAAGGATTCTATGTCCACGAGTGGATATTTATTCACTGTTTGTGGAGGTGCTATGTCGTGGAAATCCACAAGCAAATGTGCATAGATAGTTCCATGATGGAAGCTGAGTTCATAGCACTTGATAAGGCCTGGGAAGAAGATGAATGGATTCGGAATTTCCTGGAAGATGTGCCCTGCTTGCCTAAGCCAATCGCTCCTATTAGCATACACTGTGATAGTCGGTCAGCTATAGGACGAGCACAAAGCAGCATCTACAATGGTAAGTAGTGACACATGTGTTGGAGACACAATATCATTAAGCAGTTGATCTCTAATGGCATGATTTCCATTGATTATATAAAATTAAAGGAGAATCTTGCGGATACGCTTACAAAAGGCTTGCCTAGAGATCAGATGTCAATTTTGACAAACGAAATGGGAGTAAAACCTATAGTGCATGGATCTTTGTAATGGTAACCCAACCTTGTGGACTGGAGATCCCAGAATCTTGGTTCAATGGGACAACTAAGTTATGGAGTTCAGTAAGCACTTACCCATTCTGTTAAATAAAAGTGTTGCCTGCAGAGGAATGAGGGTAAGCTGAGGATTTTAATGGTTCCTATAGCTTGATATTTTCAAGTGGGGTATGGTAGAATACTCTTGATAGAAAACACCTATGTAAGTGTGAAGTATGGCCACTTCTACGAGGATTTTGTAAGGCCAAAGTTCTCTAATACACTTTCTGAAACCGGGTGGTTCATGGCCAAAACGAACACAATCATGAGAACCAAAAAGGTGTTAGAGGAAATGTTGTGTGAGTCCTATTCATTTCATGTATTGTGGATTCTTTTCTCTTTGTTAAAGAACATACACAGATAATAGATATATATGTTGGAGAAAATGGAAAGAAATTGAAATTGGGCCAAGCTGCAAACTATGGTGAGCAACATACTGTGAGCTAAGATTATGATTAGTTTCATTAATGATAAGTGGAAACTAATGAGTCCTTAATTATAGACGCGGCGAGTAGATAATTGTAGGCTTTTGAATCACTCGATCCTGATACCGGGTGAATGAAAAATTAATGCTCCAAGTAAAAGAGAAAGTTAGCTCAGCTCGGCCCGTACCTAGGCATGGGCTCAGGTAGCGGACTGAGCTGCGTACTTGATGGGCTCAAGTGACGGACTGAGCTGATGGGCTCAGGTTGTGGATTGGCTATAGGCCAGGCTGCAGAGTGCAAGTTGGGTCCTGTAGCACCAGGTCAATCTTATCAGTTGGGGTGAAGTTTGTTTCATTTCAAACTCTCTAGGTTGTTAAGATAAGCTAAAGTTAAATTTTGAAAAGTTGTTGGAACTTTAACCGGCCAAGCTGACATGAATTTCTATGATCTCATGGCTCAAGTTGAATAGTTATTTGATCTGACATCTGATGGTAGACATGGTGCAGTTATCTGATCCAATGGTTTATGCCTAGCTGGTATCTGATCCTACAGATGAGATTGAACTGACTGTAACAAACTGACCTCAGAATTTTCCTATAAATAGTAGCCAAGGAGACCTCTATGGTCATTCATATATACACTCAGAAATCCGAAGTCTCTCTCTTTTGTCTGCAATCTTCTTCTACATCTTTCATTCCCTCGTATAAATTTCTGCATTAGTATACCGAAAAGTTTAGGACAACTTACAAGTTCGTAGAGTTTAACGTTGTAGTGCTGCTCATCTGAACTGACCTCCGTTGTATCCTGGGAGACGATTGATCCATCCGGTTGGGCACAGTATATCAGAGTAAGGTGTCTTAAGGATAGAGTCCTAGACTCACCTCGGATCTCTGCTCAGTAGAGCTGTGAAGGTTATTGCCGAGCTGAGCTCTGGTTTGTGCTGAGCTCGGCTGATCATAGGATGTCGCATCACTATTGTTGTACACTGTTGTGTGCTGAGCTCTGCTATTGGCTGAGAACATTCGTTGTTCTGCAACAGTGTTGAGCTCTACTCGGCTGAAGCAGCTGTGAGCACAACTGTTGATTGTTGTGCTAAGGTGCTGAGGTCGGCAGGTCAGTGATCAGCCCAGAACGCAAATACAATTGCGTTGTCTGGACTGATATGATCTGTCTGATCAGTCTGACTTCAGTTCAGCTCAGCTGGAAAGCTGATAGCACGGAACAACTGTTCTGAAGTGCTATTCAGTTCATGTCGGCTAACTATTCAGAATGCAAACTCTGTTGCGATATCTGAACTGTCTTGACTTGGCAGATCGATCTAGCCTACCTTGAGATGGGCAGGTCGGCCACTATTTTATTCCAAAAGCAAACTGTACATAAGTCAACATGACTTGAATTTTATATATATATATATATATATGTGTGTGTGTGTGTGTGTATGTATGTATTTTACGAAACGTATTTTATTATTAGAAAGAAACCTCACTTATGGCGGAGGAAAACCATATTACAGAATAGAGTCATCGTATGAAAAAAGCGAATGCAATGAAGAAATAATTGTCAACCTTCAATCATATATGATATGTCGCACTAAAACCTTGCCAAGTAAAACTACCCCTGTAGATAAAACTTTGGCGAAGAAAAAAGCGTGCATATTTATATGATTGTAGTGTTGACCCATTACAAGATACATAAAACAATGTCGCCTAAACCATAAACATGTTGTAGCCGCCCATAGTCAATGTAGATTGTGCCATAACCAATAATCAGTGAAATGTATTAGCACCAATGGCCATCTTCTCTTGCAAGTTCGAGTGTCCTCGTACGGTGATATCAGAAGCCATGAATGATAAAACAAAAAGTCAGAGTCACTCATACAGGTAATACATATAAAATCCAAGATGCATGTGAGAAACATACCGACGTTGCCTGTATTCATCCGGAATACAGGCAACCACCAAAAATCCAAGACAGCGATAGACCACCCCGTAAGAACATGAATGAAAACCCTGGCATCGATGCAGCAATATTCGAGGAAGCATAGCCGTTCCATCAGGCGATACTCATATTCCTCAGCAATATCAGAGAGAAGAAAACCATGATCCATATTGTAAGTATTTATAAATGAAATAGTGAAAAGATTAGCAATTAAGAAAAGGACATACCAACGTTGCCTATGCCAATATGTGACATAGGCAACGGCATCAATAGTTCGCCAACCCATGGGGAGACATTTAAGTGATCACAACTGGAAGTTGGGTACCGTAGTATCCAAAGTTATCGCACCACGTACTTCACATGGTAAGGAAGCTAAACTTGTAAAATAGATGGCTCCTGTCGCCCTCAATCCATAGCGCGATAGAGCATGGGCTGGCACATTAGCTTCCCGTGGACAATATGATATGGTAGCAGCATTCAACCTCAAAAATTGTACTGTGCACTGCAAATCTGTAGCATAATCTCCAGTAAATGACTCAAAGTCAGCGATATATCTTAGCAATACCTGACAATCCGTTTCTATGGTGAGGTGATCGTAATCCCTGGCATAAAATATAAGAGAGTACTGTATTGCCATGAGTACAGCTCGCAAAGGCGACATAGCCGGCAAGTAAAAGCAAATAGTAGAAACTAAATCACCCTGTGAATCTCGTAAGACAGCACCTGCAGCTGCATGTGTGCTTCTCACCGCTGCGTCGACATTTAATTTGAGCTTTCCAACCAGTGGTTGCAGCCACCTGACTATTGTGGGTCTGCGATGCCTTATAACTGGAGAGAAAGAGATGGCGGATAGATGTGGAATGTGTTGTGAAAATTTTCTGCCCTGAGGGGCTGCGCACCAAGTATACACATTGTCCCTAACTCGCTCAAAAAGCCGTCTGAATGAGAAATGATCATCCCCAAATCGGACTCGTGTATATTCCTTCCAAATCACCCATGCTACCAGTGATGGAACTACAACTCGTAATTGGCCTGTCATGGTACTGGGCATAGACGTTCGCCACCAACGATTCAGGTATGCTCGAATGGTTGTATGAGAAGGCATTGGGCCTGAAAAAAGTATCGCAATTTCTTGCCAAAGAGGTATCAGGCATGGGCAACGAGCACTGCCACAATTTCCATAAAAATATTCATCCTCCCAACGGCAAAGTTGACCACCAAATATATTTATGATATGGGTGTTGGGTAAGTCGGCGAAGAGTTGTTTATATACCGATCTTAATGAGAATTGGCCAGTATTGTCAGCGGTATATATATATATATATGTTGTATACAGCGTATATATTTGGGCACTCTCTTTTGGAATATATGGAAGAAATATGCTGAATTGGTGTTTGGTGATGACTCATGGTCACAACGGGCAATTCTCAAAGATATTCGGACAGATATTTACCTATGGATAAAATCGCACAGTGGAACAAAGATTGCAAAAAAATGTTCCACGGTTGGTCTGTATGGGCCTTTCTCCCATACTTCGTTCTAACAGGGTTCGGATCCTTCGTTGGTGTCCTCCTCCAACAGGCAGATTAAAACTGAATACGGATGCCTCTGTTGGACGCCATGCAGCTGGCGGTGGGGCAATTATTCGTGATACAGCAGGCTCTATGATTCATGCACTCTCTTTCCCATTGCGACATGATTATCCATTACGGGTTGAAGCACAAGCAGTGCTCCTTGCTCTTCTATATTATCTTCCAAGATATGGACATATGGAGATTGAGGTTGATTGTCAACAGTTAATTCATTTCATGCATACTTCTACTATGCTTGCTCCAGATGCTTTGACTAAAGCATAACCGAGCCGAGGTGCAATATGTCGAGCCGAGACGAAGTATGTCAAACTGCCCTTGTAGGACTTTCATTTCTAACCATTCCTGGTCATGTTTGAACAAGTGCCGACCTGACTCAGGCGTGCGGCCGAGCTGACCAAAGGTTATAATTGAATTTGCCTTAGCCATATAAACTTGCTTCAGCTAAAGTATAAGATGGCCGAGCAGAAGTGCATTCCTGCCGAGCTGCAGGAGTCGTCTCAGACCTTAATTTGTCGTTGACTGTTTGTTGACTAACTGACGACTTTGTCTTTTCTGAGCAAGTCGGATTTTGGTTTATCAAGCAGTGTTCAAGTCTAAGTTGAAGGCTTCACAAGAAGAGTAGACATGGTTGGATAAACCACTATGAATTGTTGTGTGAACTCATTCTGCATTGATTTTTCAATTACGTTTGCTCTCTGTTTTGTACAAAATTAATTAGTCTAAGTTGAAGGCTTCACAAGAAGAGTAGACATGGTTGGATAAACCACTATGAATTGATGTGTGAACTCATTCTGCATTGATTTTTCAATTACGTTTGCTTTCTGTTTTGTACAAAATTAATTTAGCAAATGCTAGAATTTTCATGTTAATGTATATTGTATCTAAAACATATCAAAAATTATGAATTTTTTCACTAGTGGATTGGGGGATACAAACTTTTCTTTTAAACTACAGAATCAGTAGCGAAGCATATTTTTTTTTTTTTTTTGAGTTGATCAGTTCTGCAGACATCAGTTTAGGACCTAATATTATTACACGAGAGTTACAACACATTAAAATACAGTCTGTAAAATGTCATAAAATTTTGTTTAGTCCATTAACACGAATTATTGTTTAAATTTGAAACGCGTATTTGGAATTATTTTTCTCACTAAAAGATTCAGATTATTTATTTTGATATTCATTTCTTTATCTTAGACTGGTTTCCTCTTGAGAAGTCGTTGTACAGATACTAGGCCACACTCTTTATTATAGTGTTTTCAATTCTGAACCAACTCCCTTTCCATTTTCAATGGAGTTAAAGACGCACTCTTCATTGACTTTTGAATATGATGGAATAAAGTAAAATGACTCTCTAAATTGGCTGCGCTTCTTATATTGTGAAGTAGCAGTTGATCGACATGCAATTTTCATATGGGTCATCGAGAAACAACCCTTATGTATTTCTAACACATGAGTATGGTTGCGTACATCCGATCCCCTATACCCCGCTATAGGTGGGAGTCTCTAAGGCAATGGGGTAATGTTGTTGGTGTAGTAATTCTGAATCAACTCATTTCGGCTTTGAAAAGACCAAATTCCAACTAAACAAAGTTGAAGTACGTATTCTGGTATCTTGGATAGATTCAAATGCGATCTTGTGACAACAGTTTGATAGTCATAACGTTTAAATTTTTGGCTCAAATTTGAATTGTGTGTAGTCTCACACGTGCATTAGCTTCTATGTAAATTTTATAATTTTTGGATAAACGTAAAAATAGACATGAAACATTAGACTATTATTACTGCAAAATTGCATTTAGACCAATCTGATCATTTCCGTTTATTGCTTTGCTTATGTTTCTTTGTTTACCGTGTTTTTTTAAGCTGATTCAAACGTCCAAAAAGAGGTTCCAACAATACAACAAAAGAGCATATGGAAAAGAGGATCTCATTGTTTCACAATGCGCTTTTATGAAAAAAAATCTTTTGGGTCACGGGTTTGAGCTGCGGAAACAGACTCTTGTACAAAGTGTAGGGTAAGATTGTCGATATCAGATCACGAAACGATCCGGCCTCTCCGTAGACCCTGCACAAATGCGGAAGCCTAATGCACCCGGAATGTTTTTTTGGGAAAAAAACAAAAACAAAAGGTACACTATTTCGTACAACGGAAAACAATGGTGTTCCATACTTTGCGTAACCGGACTACACCATTTTGTGTAAAATCCAGATTTATCCAACAGAAATTGATTTTTTTAAAAAAAAACCCCCAATGCACCCGATCAAAGACCTTAACAACATCCAACTGAAGAATTAAGTTCGGATCTTGGCATTTTGTAGCGAAAGAGTGTACAAGTTCTTGAGCCTTCTATATATTTTCAGTAATAGAACGGCCTGTGTAAGGAAACAGTAAAGAGAGTATGAATATGCAGGAATTTTCTTGTATTTCACAATGTGTTTTGTACAACACTTTCTCCTACATCTTATAGGACTACCTCTACACACGTACATGGTAACTCTTCAATCACTCACTAATTACAAAAATCAATCACAATATACTCATAATTACAATCAAATCTTTCCTAATCTGAGAGAATATTCATATCCCTACTTTTACGTAATCACACTTAATTACAGAATGTTAACACTCCCCCTCAAGTTGAACCGTGGGATCAACAACGTTCAATTTGCACAAGGTAGAATCAAACGACCTCCCATTAATTGCCTTGGTCAACACATCCGCTAATTGATCCTTTGACTGAACATACGGTAGCTCGATAAGTCCCCCTTCTAACTTCTCTTTGATAAAGTGATGGTCAATTTCTACATGCTTGGTTCGGTCATGCTGCACTGGGTTTTCTGATATGCTGATGGATGCTTTGTTGTCATACAGTAGTGATGTTGGCAGATTAACAGGTAAACCAATATCTTTAAATAATTTCTAGAGCCATAATACCTCGGTAATCCCTTTCACAATTCCACGAAATTCCACCTCTGCACTGGATAGGGCAACCACATTTTGTTTTTTGCTTCTCCAAGTCACAAGATTACCTCCTACAAGAGTAAAGTACCCCGAAGTAGATTTTCGATCAGTTAAGTTTCCAGGCCAATCCGCATCAGTGTAAGCCTGAATGTTTAGGTTCTCATTATTCCGAAACACAATGCCTCTTCCCGGTGTATAATTCAAATATTGTAAGATACACTTGACGGCCTCCATATGATGTTCTTGGGGACTGTGCATGAATTGACCATACTTACAACAAAGGCAATGCATGGGCGTGTGTGTGACAAGTATATCAACTTACCAACTAAGCGCTGATATTGTTCTTTATCTGCAGACGCTGCCCCATCAATAATCTGGAGCTTCTGATTTGCTGCCATAGGAGTATTACATGGTTTGCAATCGAGCATCCCAACCTCAGTAAGAAGATCCAGAATATACTTGCGTTTTGATATATAGATACCAGTTTCTGACCTTAGGACCTCAATGCCCAGAAAGTACTTCAAGCTCCCAAGATCTTTCATTTCGAACTGAGTAAATAAATTATCACGAAGTCGTGCAATCTCCTTGGCGTCGTCTCCTGTGATAATCATATCATCTACATAGATAATCAGACATGTTACCAGATCCTTTCTTCGTTTAACAAATAGTGTATGATCTGCATTACTCTGTCGGTATCCATCTTCCTTCATTACACTAGTAAATCTGCCAAACCAAACTCGAGGTGACTGTTTCAATCCATACAAGGCCTTCTTTAGTCTGCATAATTCCCTGGGCTTGAACTCAGCGGAGAATCTAGGAGGATGGTCCATATACACTTCTTCCTTTAGGTCGCCATGCAGAAACGCATTCTTAACATCAAATTGATGAAGAGGCCAATTTCGAGTTGCTACAATAGAAAATATTACCCTGATTGTATCAATCCGAACCACAGGCGAGAATGTCTATGAATACTCTATGCCATACGTCTGGGTATATCCTTTCGCTACTAAACGGGCTTTGTGTCTTTCAATGCATCAATCAGCTTTGTACTTAACTATAAACACCCATCGGCACCCAACCGACCTCTTTCCGGAAGGAAGAATACACTTTTCCCATGTCTTATTTTTTTTCCAAGGCTTGCATTTCAACAATCATTGCTTCTTTCCATACTGGGTAGACAATGTATGTACTGGCGTTTCATAGTTGAGTATTTTTGTGGGTAGCCAGTTGAGAAGGTAGGTAGCTATAGATACGGCCTCCGACCAAAAACTCATAGGAACATGGGAGTCAAACATCATGGCGCGGGTCATTTCAAATAGTATGCGGTTTTTTCGTTCTGCGGCCCCATTTTGTTCAGGAGTATTTGTTAGTGTATGTGCCCTAGGCCGTTATTTGGATGTTTTATGTTATACATTTATTATTAATAAAGAGGTTTTATTATCATTATTGTTGGTTAGTATGTTACACAATTTTGATATATGTCCCTGGTTCATTATTGTTATAGAGATAAAATAATTTATAATCAGTATGAGTATTGATTTGATAATCATGAGATGATTATGTGTATGGTGATACAAATCAATCTCATAGATACTTGTTAGAGAACAGTGTATTGGATAGACCCATCACGAGATTACTACATGTATTAGCGTCATAAGTAAATCTCATGATAGTCATGTTTTAATCCTTTGACTTGAGATTGTCATAGTTTCCAACATAAGGACTATTATATTTTGACATGATCAAACGTTATCCGTAACTGGATAATAATAGAGGTCATGATTGAATATGATAGAAACTATGTAGAGGATATTGAACAATCAAGATAGAATTTGTCCTTCTCTTTTGAGAGAGATATCTTTGGGCCCCTCGATTAGTGAGACTGTGAAATGCATGGCCGTGCTCAAATGAATTGATAGTGTGATCAATATTATTTGTTTTATCAGTCTACTTAGAGATCGAGTAATCATATGTTTGAACAATATAAGTATGACGCTGATCATGGCTTATGTTCAAACTAGATATCGTGTGACAAAGGGATTAATGCATGTGCTATTATTAGGTTAGTTAGACTGTACTCGTATTAATTGGGTAGTCGTAATGCCTTGCTAGAGGCCAATTACGACTTGTTGGTTTAATAGAGATTTAACCCACTGCCAATTAATATGGGCCTATCGGGTCACACACAAGAATGTGTATGGGTTGATATTAATAATATTGATAATAATAATATTAGATATTAATTATTATTATTATTATTATTAATTTCGTTTTATGGTTATATATATATATATGTATTATCGGATAATAACGAAAGAATCCATATCTGATATGGATTTTGAATATCCTGATAGAATCCATATCTGATATGGATTTTGATTGGCATCAACTAATCCGATTATGACTCGGATTTTGATGTCTATATATGTGTATATATATCTGTGTATCTAGTATAGAGAAGACACACGAAAACGTACAGAAAACGAAACCCTAGAATCGTTTTTGAGAAAAGCCGAGTGCTTCAGCCGCGCCGTTCCAAGAGCTAGCACTCCGGATGGAAGCATTCGTGTGGATACCGACAGAGGGTGATCGTGTCATCGCACCTCCTACGTTCGCACGTTCCACGTCTGCAGATTTAGAATCTATAGAGGTATGGTTTTTGATTTCATTCATCGAATTAAACAAACAACATGGATCCTTGGTAGGAAATCGGAGATCAAGTTTTGTTTTTCCGCTGCGCATTTTGCAGCGATCTTGTCGGATTTCCTAACAATATTGGCACATGAAGTTTGATGCACAATGCCATTATGATGTAGGAACTGTCCAAGACTCGTACTGAGGTATTCGGTCCCATTATAGGAATGAAGAATTTGGATTTTTGTGCCAAATTGGGTGTGTACCATATTGTAGAATTGGACAAATTTTTGGTGGACTTCGGATTTATTTTTATGATGTATAGACATGTCATGCGGGAAAAATCATCAACAAATACAACATAGTATTGGAAACCAAGTGGAGTACTGTAGCGCCCCGGCCCGATACTGTCATCGGAACCAGTGCACCCGCCGTAGTCTACTATGAGAACTACGAAACGTCAAAGCGGATCAAGTGCACATCATCTATGACATAAGATAAGTCAGCGGAAACGTCATAAAATTTTAAACTTCATCGTCAATACTACAACCAGAAAATGCAACGGAAATAAAAGGTGTTTGTTCACCTAGCTAACATAAGTTTCAGAACAACATAATAACATTGAGTTTTCAATCTTAAAGAAAATAATCCAGCTCCTATCTATTCTCATGTCCGTCATCCCGTTGAGCCCACTCGCCATCGTCTTCGATAAATATCAACTCATATTCAGGCTCGCCTGAAAAGGAATAGAGTAACTGTTCTTACAAAGTTATCGACAGCAAGTAACCCGTCTATACACCTTACGGAATCACACACGACGAGTCACCAGTGTATAAATCATTGCCCAAAATATAGGTGCTCGGGTTAACAAATAGCAACTTAATAAGAATTCCTCAAAACAGATAAAGCACATAAAGGATACACGGATATGAGCATAAACATGTACTAAAACAACATATCATCAAAAGCAAGTCATAAACTAGTCACATCTCTTGCATATCAAATCTTATGCTTCGTGTATCATGATGCATGTACTTCCTTAAAATCACACACAACACCCATGCATATGTCTTCTTTCATAAACATGTCATGCGTGTCACTTCACAAAACTTTTCATAACTCTTCTTATCATATTCTTCGCGTAGCAGAACTTTATACCCTGTGGATGATCAGTCCACAGCAAACAGAACTTTATACCCCGTGCTGAAAGGTCCACGGCCCCATAACATATAACTTTATACCCCGTGCTGAAAGGTCCACGGCCCCATTACATACATCATATATCCGTGCTGATAGGTCCACGGCCCCATAAAATACTTTATTTTCCGTGCTGATAGGTCCACGGCCCCATAAAATACTTTATACCCTGCTGTTGATTCACAGATCACGCTTTTATACCCTGCTTTTGCAGGCGTGACTTTTATACCCTGCGATCAACCAGCAGCCATTTTGTCTTTCGAAAACTTTACATATTTCGTGTAAACACATATTCTTTTGCAAAGCAAATCTCAAATCAAATGCAAATGCCCATGTCATGATGCAGGATGCACATGTAACTTCGTATAAAACATGTAACACACACATATACATTGTACATATCAAGTATACAGTCTTGCACCTCAAACACTCCATGTTCGTACCTTTCCAAGTCCATCCGTCTTACTAATTCACGCAGGATTCAATCTTATTCCTACTTGATCAAACTTACCATTTACACCTCAATTATACCTCAAATACCCTTGCATTTTATGTTCAAAAGAAGTGTATAATGTTACTACACATACATAGGGCGCCTAAAAGGTCAAAAAAAACTTCCAGTATACTTGGAATGCCACATGAGGCGCCTAAAGTGACATAGAGCGCCTATACTAGGCGTTCTAAGTGTTCGGGGATGTTCCGTAGACATTGAATGCCTACATGAAGCGCCTTATGTAGGTGTTCGAAGTGTTCGGAGAGGATTCAGGACACATTGAACGCTACATTAGGCGTCTAATGTGACATAGAGCGCCTAATGTAGGTGTTCGAAGTGTTCTGACGGTTCTAAACTGCAGTTTTTCTGTACGGGAAAGCTTCAAGACACATTGAACGCTACATTAGGCGCCTAATGTAGGCGTTCGAAGTGTTCTGACGATGCTAAACTGCAGTTTCTCTGCAGTAACTTCCTCCCATCATCTTCCTCCTTCAACCCTTTCATGTTAAACCTCTCAAGATCCATCTTACCATCTAGATTCATCATTCTTAACTCACATCTTGTTATAACCGTGCGAAAAAAAAAAGAAAGAAAAGGAAATAGAGATAAATGTTAACTAAATGTTTGAATTTATGAAATTCTATCCTATCAACCATTTAATTTCACCCTAACTCTCTCCCATTCACTTTAACATATCATTAACCCTAATCTCTCTCTCACTCTCTCATCTAGCGGCAGCCACCCCCTCTTTTCTCCCCTATCAATTTCGGCCACAAGAAGGAAAGGAAAAAAAAAGAGGATTTTGATCCAAGGATCAAGAAGAGGAAATCACAACGCTCATAGACCACCACACTCTCGAATATCAATCACTTCCCGCTAGGATCGAGGTAGGTGCATATTGATTTTCCCTCAAAACGGTATGAAGGCTTGCGTAGGAAAAATGGTAGTTTATGTGTTGTTGTTGTCGTAATTGATTGGATCTTGTTTATTTGCCCAAGGTGTTTATTTTTCCGTTATTCGTTTGGTTTTCAACGTGATCTCGTTGTTGTACGTTTCTGTGTGGGGTTGAGAGATCGTTATGCGTGTATGAATATGTGGGAAGGGGTGAAAGGTTGAATGGAATTGAGGGTTGGATTGCAGAAATTTCAGAATGGAACTTCTGAAATACGGGGACATCGATCGATCGACGTCCAGAGGGTGAGAGATCGATGTGCCTCAGATGGACATCGATCGATCGACGTCCAGGGGCTGAGGGTTCGATGTGCCTCAGAACCACGTCGATCGATCGACGTCCTGGGGGCTGAGGGTTTGACGTACCTCAGAAGTACATCGATCGATCGACGTCAACTGAGTGAGGGTTCGACGTGCCTCAGTTGGACATCGATCGACGTCAGGGGATGACGTCCCACAGTTTTCTTTCCCCTTTCCCCTTGCATTCATGGCACGTGCATTTGCATGAGGTACACTACGTCTATAGGGCGTGGGTATCGGGATGACTTCCCGTGTCTATAGGGCGCCGGGGTTATGAGACATACTGCGTCTACAGGGCGTGGGTGTCCAAATGGTAAGTGGTGGCTAGTGACCATGATGCCGGTTTGCATGAGGTATACTGCGTCTATAGGGCGTGGGTATCGGGATGACTTACCGTGTCTATAGGGCACCGGGGTCATGAGACATACTGTGTCTATAGGGCATGGGTGTCGAAACAGCGAATGGTGGCTAGAGACCAAGATGCTGGAGTTAGGACCCAGGGTCATGCATTGCATATAGGTTTAGGGACATACTGCGTGACATGATCGTCGTTGCGTGTGACACGTTATTTGAGCATGCATCACGTAATTGCGCATGCATCTTTTGTGGACTGTTTACTTTTCGTATAAGACTTACCATGCTGTGTTATGTGCTACGTGCTGATACCAATTTGAGTATGTAAGTATTCATGTTGTTTTGAGAGGCACCTACTGGGTGATTACCATCACTCACTCCTACTATTCCACATGTAGACGATGCGGAGTGTGATTATGTTTTCGTTGAGGATGGAGCCGATACTGTGGAGTGGGCTGATTGACCCATAGGGAGTGACTACGACGAGGACGAGGACAGAATTCTTATATTGTTATTGGGATGAGCAGACATTTTTTTTTATCATGCAGTATTACTTTTGGAAACAATATCTCGTATTTAAATTTTAGACTTTCGACCTTGACTTGTAAGGCCTGGTCAGCCTGAAAATAATGGTGTTCTTTTCCTTAAAGTTTATTAATTTCAAATTCGTGTTGCGACTTATCGTTCCGCAGAAAGAAAAGGAAAGCTTTTCTATGTCAGCACTGATGTATGACGGGTTGATGTGACGCCTTGTATTCTCCTGAGTGAGATACGGCGGGTGCACCGTTACCGAGGGTGGAGCTCGGGAGCGGGGCGCTACAGGTGGTATCAGAGCCCAGGCTTCAGATACGCCTTGGGAACGTATAGTTTAGTTAATTAACCCTAGGATAAGTGACGATCTGTTTTCAAATGATTTTTTTTTCTTTCTTTTGAACCGGAATAAAATGAAGTAGACATAAGCTATGACTGGGTTTTGGGTTGGTGAGTGCCGTAGCAAGCAGACAGGATAGGTTATCCTTCTTCGACCTCCCTTCCTTACTTCTTTTCAATACTCTTAAGTCAACCTTGTCTAACATGCTTTAATCATCTACAGACAATGCCTCCATGTCGTGAACCATCAGGGAATGATGGAAATGACAGAGACGAACGACAGGGGCAAGGGGCGATTCCCCAAAACCTCGCGGATACACTGGCCAATCTGACGGCCTTAATAGCCCATCAGCAAACACAGATGGCCCAGCAATATACCCAGATGGCAGAGCAACAGGCACAGATTGCCCAAATACTTCAGCACACTCAGCAGCAACAGCAACAACATCCGCCACCGCCACCGCCCGCACCACAGCAAGGTCTGAGGTTCTATTACAGGGAGATGCAGAACTCCCGAATACCAATGTTTAGGGGTACCACTCGGCCCGAGGAAGCCGAGATCTGGCTTAAAAATGTGACTGAACAGATAAGGCTCATTCAGGTGCCCGCGAATCTGAAAGTAGAAACCACGACTCCGTTCCTGGAAGGGGAAGCAGAAAGGTGGTGGAATGGGGTGAAGCGTAAACTGACTCCACCAGTGACATGGGAACAGTTTGTGGAAGAGTATAAGAATCACTACGTCCCGGGTAGTGCTATTCAAAGGAGGATGGCGGAATTCCAGATGCTGACACAAGGATCCATGTCAATTGATCAGTATTCTGAGAAGTTTCATGATTTGGGGCAGTACATGTCATGTATCATGGACAATGAGGAGGCTAAAATGCTGAAGTTTCATACTGGGTTGAGTTTCCGCATCCAGCAAGCTATTGTGTGTGCAGAGCCCACGACATTTGAGGGTCTACTCGAGGTGTGCAGACGGGTTGAGAGGAACTTGGACAGGGCTGCTGCACTGGATAGACTTAAGAGACCCCGTGAAGAAGTGCATACGGGCAGATCGGGAAGATGGCTGAAGGTGCCCCGACGCCCTCAGCCTGGGCAACCTCTCCGACCAGAGCGACAGCAGAATGCAGGGAGTCAGGCCCTAATGATTGAAGGACCGGCACCGACTGATGCACAGCCAGCGAGAGCTGTGGCACCTGTTTCTCAGTGTACCCTATGCGGACGTTCCCACCCGGGACAGTGTTGGAAAACTCAGCGGGTATGCTACAACTGTGGGAAGCCGGGACATATATCTAGAGAATGCACTGCACCTGCTCAAGTAAATTTGCAGGCCCAAGCGCCGCAAGGGGGACGAGGCCGGACAAACGCTCGGGTACATGCGATGACAGATGCAGAAGTCGAGGAGTAGGGCGACGTGGTGACGGGTACATTTATTTATGTATTTAAATTCGTAGTTGGATTAAACTTTATGTGTTGTCATGGTATGTGGCGTACTAAATCTTGAAATATGATAGGAGTAATTTTAATTAACAAAGTGCCAGCCAACGTTCTGTTCGATAGTGGGGCAAGTCACTCATTTGTGGCAAAGAGGTTTGCCAAGAAGCTGGGTGCTCTCCCCGAATGGCTTGCGACTCCCTATCGCGTACAAGCCGCTGGTGGCCAAGTACTAGTGTCACATCATCGTTACAAGGAATGTGGATTGGAGATTAACGGCTTGCAGTTCTCTGCGACCTTGATACCAATTCAGATGTACGATTTTGACGTTATTCTCGGCATGGACTTCTTAGCAAGGTACCATGCAAACATTGATTGCCGACAACTCCAAGTCAGCATGAAGCAACCTGAACTGGGGGAAACTATTTTTCAAGGGAACCCTAAATTGAAGAAGGCACCCCAGAAGCTTTATTTGACTGCGGCTCAGGCATTTCGAGCACTAAAGAAAGGAAGAGAAGGATTCCTGGTTTACACAATGAGTTCTGAACAAGAGGTTCCGCAGATCGACCAAATCCCTGTGGTAAAGGAATTTACAGACGTCTTCCCCGAGGAGTTACCAGGACTACCACCAGAAAGAGAGGTGGAGTTCGAGATTAATCTCATACATGGTGCTGAACCCATATCCAGGGCACCCTACCGCATGGCTCCAGCAAAGCTCAAGGAGTTGAAGGAGCAATTACAAGAATTGCTGGATCGTAAGTTTATTCGACCCAGTGTATCACCATGGGGTGCCCCAGTTCTGTTCGTGAAGAAGAAGGATGGAAGCATGAGGCTATGCATAGACTACCGTGAACTCAACAAGATCACTATCAAGAACAAGTACCCCTTACCCCGAATCGAGGATCTCTTTGATCAGCTACGGGTAATGATAAACTAGAATTTTAACTTGAACTTTAAATTATTCGTTAATGTACACCACTAATGAAATTTCTTCCAGGGGGCAAGGGTGTTCTCCAAAATCGATTTGCGATCTGGTTATCACCAGCTGAGGATCAAATCTGGGGATACAGCCAAGACCGCTTTCCGAACACGCTATGGCCATTACGAATTCTTGGTTATGCCTTTTGGACTAACCAACGCCCCAGCTGCCTTTATGGATCTAATGAACACAGTATTTCGGAAACAACTAGATAAGTATGTTGTAGTGTTCATTGACGATATTCTGGTATACTCCCCTGACGAAGAGACGCATGCGGAACACCTGAGAGAGGTTCTAGAGACCCTTCGGAAAAGCAAATTATACGCCAAGTTCAACAAATGTGAGTTCTGGCTGAAGAGTGTAGCCTTTTTGGGTCATGTGGTTTCGGAAGAAGGAATTTCTGTGGACCCAAAGAAGGTAGAGGCGATCACTGAGTGGCCTCGACCCACTAATGTGACCGAAGTAAGGAGTTTTCTTGGATTGGCTGGATACTATAGGAAATTTGTTGAGGGCTTTTCATCCATCGCCGTACCTCTGAGCCGATTGACACAAAAGAAGTCAAAATTTGAATGGACCACCGAGTGCGAGCAGAGTTTCGCTGAACTAAAAAGGAGACTGACCACAGCCCCTATTCTTGCTCAGCCCTCCGCATCAGAAGGGTTTGTCATTTACAGTGACGCTTCTAAGAACGGGCTAGGTAAATGTATATGATTTCAACTGATTTTGTATACGATTAAAGATGTGGTCTAATCCTTATATTTCAGGATGCGTGTTGATGCAAAACGACAAGGTCATTGCCTATGCTTCACGACAGCTAAAGCCCTATGAGCAGAATTATCAGACTCATGATCTGGAACTTGCAGCGGTAGTGTTCGCCCTGAAAATCTGGCGTCACTATCTATATGGAGTGAAGTGCGAAGTGTTCACTGATCACAAAAGTCTTAAATATCTGTTCACGCAAAAGGAGCTGAACATGCGCCAGAGGAGATGGTTGGAGTTGTTGAAAGATTACGACTTGACCATCAGTTATCATCCGGGGAAAGCCAATCGAGTGGCTGATGCCTTAAGTAGGAAGTCGAGCCATGCACGGCAGGCTACTCTAGAAAAAGAGATGGCGGAATTTGATTTGGATCTTGTGGATTCTACCGCAGATATTCTGGCCACGCTAATTATCACCCCTACCTTGGTAGACCAGATTAAGGAAGCCCAGAAGAATGATGCAACAATTAAAGAGACGCGAGAAAGAATGCTAACCAGCCAAGTAGATGGA
This sequence comes from Eustoma russellianum, assembly GCA_036186865.1. Lineage (NCBI taxonomy): Eukaryota > Viridiplantae > Streptophyta > Magnoliopsida > Gentianales > Gentianaceae > Eustoma > Eustoma russellianum. The sequence continues at coordinate 29,249,627 of AP025044.1, read as the reverse complement.
TTTCAAGTTCATGACGACGGCAGTATGTGGTACCAAGGAAGGTTGTGTGTACCGGATGTCGAGGAACTCAGGAGAGAGTTGTTGAAGGAGGCACATAATTCGAGACTGTCTATTCACCCTGGTGCTACGAAAATGTACAATGATCTAAAGAGACACTACTGGTGGAGTGGCATGAAGAGGCACATTGCCGAGTTTGTGGAAAGGTGCCCTGTTTGCCAGCAAGTTAAGGCAGAACATCAAAGACCCGGTGGACTAATGCGACCACTAGAGATACCCGAATGGAAGTGGGAACATGTAACCATGGACTTTGTGGTTGGACTTCCAAAGACAAGAAATGGGAATGATGTGATATGGGTAATTGTGGATCGACTGACTAAGTCCGCTCACTTCTTGCCTATTCCCACCGGACTTACTATGGAGAGGCTGGTAGCCATGTACATTGATAACATTGTTTGCCTTCATGGAGTGCCAGTTAGCATAGTATCAGATCGTGACTCGAAGTTTACATCTCAGTTCTGGGCAGCGTGCCAGAAGAAGATGGGGACTGAGTTGCGACTGAGTACTGCTTTTCACCCTCAGACCGATGGCCAATCTGAAAGGACCATTCAGACTCTGGAGGATATGTTGAGGGCATGCGCATTGGATTTTAAAGGGAATTGGGACAGCATGCTCAAATTGATAGAGTTCTCCTACAACAACAGCCATCACAGTGCCATAGGTATGGCACCATTTGAGGCCTTATATGGACGAAAGTGTAGATCACCTGTGCATTGGGACGAAGTTGGTGAACGGAGGTTGACAGCTCCAGAAATAATCGAGCAAACTAAGGAAAAGGTGAAACTGATTCGAGAACGTCTTAAGACAGCTCAAGATAGAAGCAAAAGTTGGGCCGACACGAGGAGATGACCTTTGAAATTCGAGGAGGGAGAAAAGGTTTATCTCAAAGTATCACCAATGAAGGGTGTGACACGGTTCGGAGTTAAAGGAAAATTAAAGCCGCGTTATATTGGACCATACGAAATACTCGAAAGGGTTGGAGATTTAGCATACAAGTTGGCACTACCTCCAATGTTGGCTCAAGTGCACAACGTGTTCCACGTCTCGCAGTTAAGGAAGTACGTGCCTGACCCGAGTCATGTGTTGGATGCGCAACCCCTTAAGATCAGACCCGATGCGTCATATGAAGAAGTTCCAATACGAATTCTTGACCGGAAGGATCAAGAGCTGAGGAGGAGGATTATCCCTTACGTAAAGGTTCAATGGAGCAACCACCGAGAGAATGAGGCAACGTGGGAGCTAGAAGAGCAAATGCGCGACCGCTATCCCCACCTATTTGAGTAAGGTACGGCAAGTTTCGGGGACGAAACTTTCTGTAAGGGGGGTAGGATGTTATAACCGTGCGAAAAAAAAAGAAAGAAAAGGAAATAGAGATAAATGTTAACTAAATGTTTGAATTTATGAAATTCTATCCTATCAACCATTTAATTTCACCCTAACTCTCTCCCATTCACTTTAACATATCCTTAACCCTAATCTCTCTCTCACTCTCTCATCTAGCGGCAGCCACCCCCTCTTTTCTCCCCTATCAATTTCAGCCACAAGAAGGAAAGGAAAAAAAAAAGAGGATTTTGATCCAAGGATCAAGAAGAGAAAATCACAACGCTCATAGACCACCACACTCTCGAATATCAATCACTTCCCGCTAGGATCGAGGTAGGTGCATATTGATTTTCCCTCAAAACGGTATGAAGGCTTGCGTAGGAAAAATGGTAGTTTATGTGTTGTTGTTGTCGTAATTGATTGGATCTTGTTTATTTGCCCAAGGTGTTTATTTTTCCGTTATTCGTTTGGTTTTCAACGTGATCTCGTTGTTGTACATTTCTGTGTGGGGTTGAGAGATCGTTATGCGTGTATGAATATGTGGGAAGGGGTGAAAGGTTGAATGGAATTGAGGGTTGGATTGCAGAAATTTCAGAATGGAACTTCTGAAATACGGGGACATCGATCGATCGACATCCAGAGGCTGAGGGTTCGATGTGCCTCAGATGGACATCGATCGATCGACGTCCAGAGGGTGAGAGATCGATGTGCCTCAGATGGACATCGATCGATCGACGTCCAGGGGCTGAGGGTTCGATGTGCCTCAGAACCACGTCGATCGATCGACGTCCTGGGGGCTGAGGGTTCGACGTACCTCAGAAGTACATCGATCGATCGACGTCAACTGAGTGAGGGTTCGACGTGCCTCAGTTGGACATCGATCGATCGACGTCATGGGATGACGTCCCACAGTTTTCTTTCCCCTTTCCCCTTGCATTCATGGCACGTGCATTTGCATGAGGTACACTACGTCTATAGGGCGTGGGTATCGGGATGACTTCCCGTGTCTATAGGGCACCGGGGTCATGAGACATACTGCGTCTACAGGGCGTGGGTGTCCAAACGGTAAGTGGTGGCTAGTGACCATGATGCCGGTTTGCATGAGGTATACTGCGTCTATAGGGCGTGGGTATCGGGATTACTTACCGTGTCTATAGGGCACCGGGGTCATGAGACATACTGTGTCTATAGGGCATGGGTGTCGAAACAGCGAATGGTGGCTAGAGACCAAGATGCTGGAGTTAGGACCCGGGGTCATGCATTGCATATAGGTTTAGGGACATACTGCGTGACATGATCGTCGTTGCGTGTGACACGTTATTTGAGCATGCATCACGTAATTGCGCATGCATCTTTTGTGGACTGTTTACTTTTCGTATAAGACTTACCATGCTGTGTTATGTGCTACGTGCTGATACCAATTTGAGTATGTAAGTATTCATGTTGTTTTGAGAGGCACCTACTGGGTGATTACCATCACTCACTCCTACTATTCCACATGTAGACGATGCGGAGTGTGATTATGTTTTCGTTGAGGATGGAGCCGATACTGTGGAGTGGGCTGATTGACCCATAGGGAGTGACTACGACGAGGACGAGGACAGAATTCTTATATTGTTATTGGGATGAGCAGACATTTTTTTAATCATGCAGTATTACTTTTGGAAACAATATCTCGTATTTAAATTTTAGACTTTCGACCTTGACTTGTAAGGCCTGGTCAGCCTGAAAATAATGGCGTTCTTTTCCTTAAAGTTTATTAATTTTAAATTCGTGTTGCGACTTATCGTTCCGCAGAAAGAAAAGGAAAGCTTTTCTATGTCAGCACTGATGTATGACGGGTTGATGTGACGCCTTGTATTCTCCTGAGTGAGATACGGCGGGTGCACCGTTACCGAGGGTGGAGCTCGGGAGCGGGGCGCTACACATCTAATCATGAATTGATGCTTAGTTATGTCTAACAATATCCACTCTTAACCTTCAACCATTCACAACCTTCAAAAGTTATCATCAACACTCCCAACACAACAAGTCTACAACAATGCCATCACTCATCCTTCCATTCCCTGCACTTACTCTCAAACGTCTAAGTGTAGACAATCAACATAAGAATAGAACAAGACAATAAGCACATCAAAATATACACTTTCATGGGCATGCTTGACAAACAACAAAGCACCACACAACTATTTTCTGAAATATGGTCCAAAGAACAAGACTTTACGCAACTAGCAACAAAACTTACACATAATAAAGCATTTAACATAGACAAGACAAGATTACTAATGTGTGATTCAAGTTTTCTCTTTGTAAGAACATAGGGCCTAAAGTATCAAAATTTACGTAAAGCGTATAGAATACTTGCCTTGGAATCTAGTTAGCTTACGGATTTACTGCAGAATTTCGGTAGAGGTTGCACCTAGATTGACCTTCTTCCTTCCTTTTTCTTTCTTCTCTTCTTCTTCTTCCTCTCTTTCTCTTTTCTCTCTTTTCCCCTCTTCAGCCGTTTTTTCCCTTTCTCTTTGGTGTTTGGAACCGCCAATTGAAGTGTGTGTGGGGGAGTTATGCTCCCATGTGTAACTCCCCATTCATTTAAGTGGGTTGAGGGGTATTTTAGGTACTTTACCCTAATTTCTTAATCCTCACCTTTAACCCCTTTATTTCCTTTTCCTATATTTTATTTTCACTCAGCTCCTAATCTATACCATTGAGTAAATCGTGTCTAAGGTTGACCTTTAATTATTGAGAGTCGTGCTAAAAAGTCACGGGGTATGACATTCCACCCCCCTTACAAAAAGTTTCGTCCTCGAAACTTGCGTACCTTAGACAAAAAGTTGAGGGTACTTCTCCCGCATGTGTTCTTCGAGTTCCCAAGTGGCTTCACGTTCCGTGTGGTTGCTCCACTGGACTTTCACATAAGGAATCACCTGCTTCCTCAACACTTGATCCTTTCGGTCTACAATTTTCACGGGTATCTCCTCGTATGTAACATCATCCTTAAGTTCCAAAGGTTGAGCTTCAAGTACATGACTTGGATCCGTCACGTACTTCCTTAGTTGTGACACGTGAAAGACATTGTGAACTTGCGCCAACACGGGAGGTAACGCTAACCTATATGCCAAGGCTCCCACTTTCTCCAGTATTTCATAGGGACCAATAAAGCGAGGGCTTAGCTTGCCTTTTACTCCAAACCGCATGACGCCCTTCGTGGGTGATACTCTCAAATAAACTTTTTCACCCACATCAAATTCCAACGGTCGTCGTTTGGAATCTGCCCAACTCTTATTGCGATCCTAAGCCGTCTTGAGTCTTCCCCGGATGACTTTCACCTTCTCTAGCGTCTTCTCCAATAGCTCAGGTCCGGTGATGGTCCTCACGCCCACTTCGTCCCAATAGACCGGAGACCTACATTTCCTTCCATACAAAGCTTCAAAAGGAGCCATGTCAATTGCGCTGTGGTAACTATTGTTATAAGAAAATTCCATCAGCTTTACCATTCCATCCCAACTTCCTTTAAAATCCAACACGCAAGCCCTTAGCATATCTTCCAAGGTTTGAATAGTCCGCTCGGACTGTCCATCAGTTTGGGGATGATACGCCGTACTTAACCTTAATTCCGTACCCATGGCTTCCTGAAATGATGTCCAAAACTTAGATGTGAACCGTGAATCTCGGTCGGACACTATACTTACCGGGACTCCATGCAAACTAACAATACTGTCCAAATATAAACTCACTAACTTGTCAAGAGATGCTTCACTTGAAACGGGTAGGAAATGGGCAGACTTTGTTAAACGATCCACGACGACCCAGATCATGTCATATCCACTTCTTGTCTTTGGTAACCCAGCTACGAAATCCATTGTGACATGTTCCCATTTCCATTCCGGAATTTCCAACGGCATCAACAACCCACCAGGCCGTTGGTGTTCCGCCTTGACTTGTTGACAAACCAAACACCTCTCTATGAATTCCGCAATATGTCTTTTCATCACATACCACCAATAATATTGCTTGAGATCTCTATACATCTTGGTGCTACCGGGGTGTATTGATAGCCTCGAATTATGAGCTTCTTGCAAAACTTCCTTCCTAAGTTCGTCAACATCCGGTACGCATAATCTTTCCCTAAACCATAAGCTCCCATCCTCTTTGGTCCGAAATCCTTCAACTTGACTATGTTCCACCCTTTCCATTATCTCACTTAGAGCCTTATCTTTCTTCTGAGCCTCCTTTATCCGATCAATCAAACTCGGTGTGATAGTCAATGCTGTCAGGACGTTCACCATGGATTCCACCAAATCCAAACCAAATTCCTCAATCTCTCTCTCTCTCTAGTGGTGATTGCCTCGCATGGCTGGATTTCCTGCTTAAGGCGTCGGCTACCTTGTTAGCCTTTCCCGGGTGATAATGAATAGTCAGGTCATAGTCTTTTAGTAATTCCAACCATCTCCGCTGCCTCATATTTAATTCCTTCTGTGAGAACAAATACTTTAAACTCTTATGATCCGTGAATACCGCGCCCTTTTCTCCATACAAATAATGCCGCCAGATCTTTAAAGCGAACACAACCACGGCAAATTCCAGATCATGTGTGGGATAGTTTTGTTCATAAGGCTTTAGCTGTCTTGAGGCATATGCGATGACTCGTTCGTTTTGCATTAAAACGCAACCTACAAACAAGATATTAGTCTAAACTTAATGGGTATACAAGATCATAACCTTATACTATAGTTTACGTACCTAAACCGTTCTTTGACGCATCACTATAAATCACAAACCCATCAGTTCCGGAGGGTTGAGCCAATACTGGAGCTGTCATTAGTCTCTTCTTAAGCTCCGTGAAGCTTTGCTCGCATTCCGCCGTCCACTCAAACTTGGACTTCTTTTGAGTAAGGCGACTGAGAGGTACGGCAATCCTTGAGAATCCCTCAACAAATTTTCTGTAATAACCCGCTAGACCCAAGAAACTTCGCACTTCGGTGACATTGGTAGGTCTAGGCCATTCAGTTATAGCTTCCACCTTCTTCGGGTCAACAGCAATCCCCTCTTCTGATATCACGTGACGTAGGAAAGCCACACTTCTTAACCAAAACTCACACTTGCTAAACTTAGCATATAGTTGTTTCTGCCTCAAAATACCTAGAACGGTTCTCAAATGCTTAGCGTGAGTTTGTTCGTCAGGGGAATACACCAGAATATCATCTATGAATACCACAACAAACTTGTCCAACTGTTCTCGAAAGACGGTATTCATAAGATCCATAAAAGCTGCAGGGGCATTTGTCAATCCAAATGGCATCACCAAAAATTCATAGTGGCCATACCTTGTGCGGAAAGCTGTCTTTGCGATGTCCTCGGCCTTCACTCGCAACTGATGATACCCTGATCGGAGATCAATTTTAGAGAAGATCTTGGCACCTTTGAGCTGATCAAATAAATCCTCGATTCGTGGAAGGGGATACTTATTCTTGATGGTAACTTTATTCAACTCTCTATAATCGATACAAAGCCTCATGCTACCATCTTTCTTCTTTACAAACAAAACAGGTGCTCCCCAGGGCGATACACTAGGTCAGATAAACTTCTTATCCAATAACTCCTGCAGTTGTTCCTTCAACTCTCTCAATTCTGCCGGAGCCATTCTATAAGGTGCTTTAGAAATAGGTTTTGTTCTTGGAATCAAGTTGATCTCGAACTCAACTTCCCTCGGGGGTGGTACTCCTGGTAAATCTTCCGGAAACACATCAGGAAATTCATTGACCACTGGAATTTGCTCAAGGGACGGTACCTCCCGAGTAACATCCATTGCATACACTAGGAATCCCTCAGCACCTTTCCTTAAGGCTTTGCACGCTTGTGCAACCGACACATACATCTTCTTAGGAATTTTCTTTCGTTCCGGTTCCCCTTGAAACGTTACCTCTTCCATCTTAGCGTTCTTGATTGTCACTTGTTTCAATCGACAATCAATATTGGCATGATGCTTGGCCATCCAGTCCATTCCCAATATAACATCAAAATCGTACATCTGAATAGGGATCAGCGTGGCAAAGAACGTTTGACCTTCAAACTCTAACTCGCAATCTCGATACTGCTGATACGAAACCATAATCTGATCTCCGGCCGCTTGAACACGATACGGAGTCTCTAACCATTCAGGCAAACTACCAAGGTGCTTAGTGAATCTCTTCGCTACAAAGGAGTGGCTTGCGCCGCTATCGAAAAGTACACTGGCAGGCACCTTATTTACTAAAATCGCACCTAAAGCCATATCAAGTTATACACAAAAATTAAGCACGTAAATACTTAATTCAATAAGGATTTAAACTTAGTTTAAATGGTACCTGCTACTACGTCGGTAGCCTCCTGTACATCCGTGTCCGTCATGAAATGTACACGGGCATTTGCTCTAGGCTTCGCTCTCGGCTGCTGAGCCGCCTCTCCAGGATTATTTTTCTTCATCTCCGGGCAGTCCCTAATCATGTGACCCATTTGACCGCATCGGAAGCATGCTCCAGCCACTTTCCTACATTCTCCAACGTGGTTCCTGTTGCAATGAGGGCAAACCCCTATACCCTGCTGAACTAATTGATTCTGGGGTGGCAGTCTCTGAAAATTTCCAACTGGGCCTCTCCTCGGAATCTTGACCCAACGTCCGGGTCTTCCACCCACTCTCACATCCTCTCTTGGCCTCTTGCCTCTATCAGGCCCTCCAGCACTAGCTGCTCTTGCTGCGACTCTGCGGAAATCACTCTCAACACGGAAACACGCATCCAGCATATCCTCATAAGTTTTCATCCCCGCATTCACTATCGCCGACTGTATCCTCGAGTCCAAACCCCTCTCGAACTTCGTCATCTTAAGACGATTATCAGACATAATCGCAGGGGCAAACTTACCCAAGGCATGGAAACGATCCGCATACTCCGACACCGTCATTCTTCCTTGCTCCAATCTGTCAACCGCTCTTATCTTGTCCAATATCGCAGTCTCCGGTATGTAGTACTTCAGAAAAACATCACAAAACTGTGTCCAAGAGATTGGTGGGGTCATTCTCAACACCATTCCGTCCCACCATTCGCCAGCCTTGCCACTTAGAAGAGGTGTGGCCACCTCAACCTTTATCTCATTCGGTACTTGCACTAGCCTAAAACATTTCTCCACCTCAGCCAACCAGTGCTGAGCCTCCTCAGGACCAGTACATCCACCAAACTCCGGCACCCTCATCTTCCTCATCTCTCCATAAAAGAACCTGATGTTATGTTGTGGTGGTGGCGGAGGCGGAGGCTGATGCTGTTGCACATACCCTTGTGCAATCACCGTTAGTGCATCAGTGAGCACCTAGGGTAAAACAACTTGTGGTGGCTGGTTCTCCTGTCCATTGCCAGAGTTGCATGTGTTATCTCTTCTTGGAGGCATATTTCTCTGAAAAGGCCAACATTGCATTAGCATTCAGTAAATACAAGGGTTACTGAAAGCTTGAACGCGTACGAAGGGGGTGAGGTATGTAATCCAACTATTAATACGACATTAGATGATAAACGCGATCGCACACACCCAACCCATATCATACTTAACCACTAAGATTAATCAATACTTATGTCTAAGGGTCAAACTTAAGGGAGAATCATAACTTAGGTGTCTAAAGATCATGAACCTAAGTTTCCGAGATAGATCCGAAGCCTAGGCTCTGATACCACCTGTAGCGCCCTGGCCCGATACTGTCATCGGAACCAGTGCACCCGCCGTAGTCTACTATAAGAACTACAAAGCGTCAAAGCGGATCAAGTGCACATCATCTATGACATAAGATAAGTCAGCGGAAACATCATAAAATTTTAAACTTACTACAACCAGAAAATGCAGCGGAAATAAAAGGTGTTTGTTCACCTAGCTAACATAAGTTTCAGAACAACATAATAACATTGAGTTTTCAATCTTAAAGAAAATAATCCAGCTCCTATCTATTCTCATGTCCGTCATCCCGTTGAGCCCACTCGCCATCGTCTTCGATAAATATCAACTCATATTCAGGCTCACCTGAAAAGGAATAGAGTAACTGTTCTTAGCGAAGTTATCGCCAGCAAGTAACCCGTCTATACACCTTACGGAATCACACACGACGAGTCACCAGTGTATAAATCATTGCCCAAAATATAGGTGCTCGGGTTAACAAATAGAAACTTAATAAGAATTCCTCAAAACAGATAAAGCACATAAAGGATACACGGATATGAGCATAAACATGTACTAAAACAACATATCATCAAAAGTAAGTCATAAACTAGTCACATCTCTTGCATATCAAATCTTATGCTTCGTGTATCATGATGCATGTACTTCCTTAAAATCACACACAACACCCATGCATATGTCTTCTTTCATAAACATATCATGCGTGTCACTTTACAAAACTTTTCATAACTCTTCTTATCATATTCTTCGCGTAGCAGAACTTTATACCCTGTGGGTGATCAGTCCACCAGCAAACAGAACTTTATACCCCGTGCTGAAAGGTCCACGGCCCCATAACATATAACTTTATACCCCGTGCTGAAAGGTCCACGGTCCCATTACATACATCATATATCCGTGCTGATAGGTCCACGGCCCCATAAAATACTTTATTTTCCGTGCTGATTGGTCCACGGCCCCATAAAATACTTTATACCCTGCTGTTGATTCACAGATCACGCTTTTATACCTTGCTTTCGCAGGCGTGACTTTTATACCCTGCGATCAACCAGCAGCCATTTTGTCTTTCGAAAACTTTACATCTTTCTTGTAAACGCATATTCTTTTGCAAAGCAAATCTCAAATCAAATGCAAATGCTCATGTCATGATGCAGGATGCACATGTAACTTCGTATCAAACATGTAACACACACATATACATTGTACATATCAAGTATACAGTCTTGCACCTCAAACACTCCATGTTCGTACCTTTCCAAGTCCATCCGTCTTACTAATTCACGCAGGATTCAATCTTATTCCTACTTGATCAAACTTACCATCTACACCTCAATTATACCTCAAATACCCTTGCATTTTATGTTCAAAAGAAGTGTATAATGTTACTACACATACATAGGGCGCCTAAAGGGTCAAAAAAAACTTCCAGTATACTTGGAACGCCACATGAGGCGCCTAAAGTGACATAGAGCGCCTATACTATGCGTTCGAAGTGTTCGGGGATGTTCCGCAGACATTGAACGCCTACATGAAGCGCCTAATGTGACATAGAGCGCCTTATGTAGGTGTTCGAAGTGTTCGGGGAGGATTCAGGACACATTGAACGCTACATTAGGCGCCTAATGTGACATAGAGAGCCTAATGTAGGTGTTCGAAGTGTTCTGACGGTTCTAAACTGCAGTTTTTCTGTACGGGAAAGCTTCAGGACACATTGAACGCTACATTAGGCGCCTAATGTGACTTGAAGCGCCTAATGTAGGCGTTCGAAGTGTTTTGACGATGCTAAACTGCAGTTTCTCTGCAGTAACTTCCTCCCATCATTTTCCTCCTTCAACCCTTTCATGTTAAACCTCTCAAGATCCATCTTACCATCTAGATTCATCATTCTTAACTCACATCTAATCATGAATTGATGCTTAGTTATGTCTAACAATATCCACTCTTAACCTTCAACCATTCACAACCTTCAAAAGTTATCATCAACACTCCCAACACAACAAGTCTACAACAATGCCATCACTCATCCTTCCATTCCCTGCACTTACTCTCAAACGTCTAAGTGTAGACAATCAACATAAGAATAGAACAAGACAATAAGCACATCAAAATATACACTTTCATGGGCATGCTTGACAAACAACAAAGCACCACACAACTATTTTCTGAAATATGGCCCAAAGAACAAGACTTTACGCAACTAGCAACAAAACTTACACATAATAAAGCATTTAACATAGACAAGACAAGATTACTAATGTGTGATTCAAGTTTTCTCTTTGTAAGAACATAGGGCCTAAAGTATCAAAATTTACGTAAAGCGTATAGAAAGATTACTTGCCTTGGAATCTAGTTAGCTTACGGATTTACTGCAGAATTTCGGTAGAGGTTGCACCTAGATTGACCTTCTTCCTTCCTTTTTCTTTCTTCTCTTCTTCTTCTTCCTCTCTTTCTCTTTTCTCTCTTTTCCCCTCTTCAGCCGTTTTTCCCCTTTCTCTTTGGTGTTTGGAACCGCCAATTGAAGTGTGTGTGGGGGAGTTATGCTCCCATGTGTAACTCCCCATTCATTTAAGTGGGTTGAGGGGTATTTTAGGTACTTTACCCTAATTTCTTAATCCTCACCTTTAACCCCTTTATTTCCTTTTCCTATATTTTATTTTCACTCAGCTCCTAATCTATACCATTGAGTAAATCGTGTCTAAGGTTGACCTTTAATTATTGAGAGTCGTGCTAAA
>AP025044.1:29204388-29219812 GCA_036186865.1 Eustoma russellianum | reverse complement strand
TTTTGACGTTTGAATGACTTATACTTGTCCAAAAGGGTTGAAACTTGCGCCAAATGAAACTTAAAACGTGTGTCTATGTTTCTGGAAAGTTTTGTGATTTTTGAAATTCGTTTGATATTTTTACTACTGCAATAAAAATGATGCACAGTGCTGGAAACTGAAAGTAAAATGTTGAAAGTAATAACACCGAGAATTTTATACTGGTTCAGTTAATACAACCTACTCCAGTCTTCGAGGACACCTTCCTCGGTTATCACTAATCACAAAATAACACCTTACCACAAGGGTTGCTGTAGTTACACACCAACTCCACCCTTAAACAAACGATACAAGTAATCACACCTTTCACAAACACCACCACCGAACGAATGAAGGATTGATCACACCTTGATCAACCTTTTGCAGCAATGCGTGTGTATGGTGGTCTATACAAAGCCTATTCAATATATTTGAATATAAGAACAATAGGCTTGAGAGAGAAGAAGAAAGAAAGGTAGAAGAAGAAAGTAGAAGAAACTTTTTGCACTTGAGAGAATATGAGAATTGTCTTGTCTTTGAATGGCTCTTTTCCTTTCCTTATATTTGCTCTTGGCCGCCCCCCTTAGGGCATCTCTTCACCTTGGAAATTCTCTTTTAAGTCCTTGGAAGAATGCCTTGTGTAGATATGACACCATCTTGCACACTTGACACAACATGATTGGATGGATGACTTGGCTTTGCTTACTTGGCACTTCATGATTGGTCCAATCTTGTCACCATTTAATGTGCTGTAAAAATCTGAGATTAACTTGAAAAACATGTGCCAAAAAGAATTCAAAACACTACCAAATAATCACCATTCAATCCCTTCAATTTTGGGATGCAAATTAAGGACAAAGGAATAGTAAATTCGTCCACTATTCACATGTGCTGAAAATTTTCATCATGTGTTGCATTTTTGAAATCTTTCCTTGTGTGTTGCGCTCTTCAAAGTCATTCATCATGTGTGGCTTATTTTCCACCAATTAAAGTGCCAAATAAGCTCCATCTAGGCTCCAACAAAGCTGAAAATGGTGTGTGAAATTCCTGCACATGTGCTGAATATTCTTTTGGTAAACTTTGTCAAATAATGCACAATATTTACACATATATGGTAAATTCCAATCAGCCCTAATTTGAATATTCTAGAACACTTTAATTTGTCTTGAATATGTAAAAAGTGTCTAGATACATGTTACATGTCATGCCAAAAACGTTCCATGTGTTATGTTCGCAGAAAACCGAATTTTCGACTTTTGTCGATTACGCGATTTTTCTCCGATTAAATTCAAACTTTTTGCACATGTTATATATATTATGTCACACATAATATACATAAAATAACTTGAATATTCAGCTCTAATGGCTGATTAAATGTGGCGCCTCATGTGACAAAAATATTGAATTTGAAATCTCCACAATTTGGCCTTAATTGGGGGTGATTTGTGTGCGCCAACATGGAATGATTTTATGGCTGAATATACCATGAAAGCCACGAAATTTGTGGCCATTTTTGAAGTGTAGGGGCTGGCCATCTATATATGGCAAGTACGTGACACGTTAGCGAATTTTCGGTAGTCACCCGACCCGATACGACAATTTTTCGTTTAGAACCTTGTAACGTGTCGTAATAATTTTGTCATTACCATGACTTATATCACATGATATAAGACCTGAATATACTCATAAATATGAGGTAAGTATAGTGGTGTGACGTTGACATACGTTCGTAATATATATATATGTATATAGAGTTAATTGCACCTGGCATCCATGCTGACGTCATAAAGGCAATTTTCATTTATTTTTTAAAAGTTTATAGAAAAAATAATTCAAAAATAAAAAGAAAAACCCCACCCCCACCCCAACCCCAACCCACCCCCACCCCACAATCGACCTCCCTCCTTCATCTTCATCCTCCATATTCATCTTCATCTTCTTCATCTCTTCACATGGATAATCTTCTTCTTCAATCTCTTCCAATTTTCCTTCTCCGCCGACCCTCAAACTTCCGAAACTTGACGAATAAGTTCATAACCTTTGAAAATATTATTTTCTGCACAAAACGCTTGAATCAAATTCCAATGGTGTCTATATCTGCCACAACACCAGATTCCACCATATACCCATACAATTTCCAAACAGCATCGCTTCGTCCTCCCTTAAGTGCACTTGATATTGCAGCATTCCATGTCTTCAATGCAGGGTAATAGTCCAATACCCTCAAATGATCAAACAAACTTAAAGCTTCTTCAAATAACCCACCTTCGGAAAGACATTCAGCATAAAACTCCAATTTACTTGGCTCTGGCGCAAAGTTTGTAGCTTCAAGAAATCTTTTTGCGGCTTTAGCAGCCTTTGCATCCAAAAGGGAATTGAAAATCACCCCACATAAAAGATTAGTAGTAGTAATTAAGGGGGAAAGGAAAAGAAAAAAGCTTGGGAACAAGTATTCGCTGGCGGAATTAGATTCTTGAGAGGCTTCACGCCGTTCCAACTCCTATCCACATTGACAATGGAAACTGAACCCCAAAGCTCACCACCATCTCCTACCCCTCCCTCTGAACCTGAAGAATAACGAAAGCCAGAATCCAAAAGACTGAAAACGTCCACCACCACCTCCGACCACGAAGCGCATGACGTCACCGCCGCCACTGCCGTTGCCGAATATGGCTCTGAAATCTAGAAAAAATTCCAGATACGTTCGCCGGAAAATTGCTATATTTTTCGCCTTCTGCGGCGTCGGCTACCAAGGTATGCAAAAAAAAATCCCGTAGCCAAAACCATAGAAGGGGAAAGAGGAGAGGCACTAGAGTAAATTCGAGGAGGAAGGTACCATATGAGAGGATGAAGATGGAGGAAGAAGATGAAGATAAAGGAAGATGAGGGAGGGAGGTCGATGGCTGGGGTGGGGGGTGGGGGTGGGGGTGGGGTTTTTCTTTTTATTTTTGAATTATTTTTTCTATAAACTTTTAAAAAATAAATGAAAATTGCCTTTATGACGTCAGCATGGATGCCAGGTGTCTATTAACCCTATAAGTCTGGATGGCAAGTGTGTTTCATGAAACATTGGATGCTACTTAAAATTTCGTGTACAAATATGGATACCAGGTGCAATTAACTCTATGTATATATATATATGTATATATATATGTATATGTATATATATATGTATATATGTATATATAGATATATATGTCTATATGTACTATATCTCTATCTTGTCTCTTCTATCTGTCTCTGTCCTATCTCTCTGTCTCTGTCTCTCTCTCTCTCTGTCTCTGTCTCTCTGTCTCTTCTCTCTTCTCTGTCCTGTCTCTCTCTCTCTCTGTCTCTGTCTCTCTCTGTCTCTCTGTCTCTTCTCTCTGTCTCTCTCGCTCTCTCTGTCTGTCTGTCTCTCTCTCTCTGTGTCTCTCTCTCTCTGTCTCTGTCTCTCTCTCTGTCTCTGTCTCTCTCTCTGTCTCTCTGTTCTCTCTCTGGTGTGTCTCTCTCTGTCCTTCTCTCTCTCTTTCTCTGTCTCTCTCTCTCTCTCTCTCTCTCTCTCTCTCTCTCTCTCTCTCTCTCTCTCTCTATTCGTGTGATTAAGGGTAGAAGAAGACTTTCCATTTCCATGCCTTCTCCAAATATTTCTCCATTTAATCAACTACTTAGTTCATTTAACTAAGTACTTCACTTAATGAACTAGTTTAGTTCATTAATGGTGGCACCTGAAAATAGTTCAAACATAACAAATGTTTGTCATTTTATGTAAGCTTTAAAGCTTCATGGCTTGTTAGTACGACAACATTATATATAAAGTATATAAGGCAGGTTTGTCGCAAAAACGTGTCATGCATTTCTTTAGCACACATTATTTAAATCATACATTTTGTGAATCACTCAAACCCTTTTTTCTCAACAAGAATCACCCATAGCTTAACTGGAAATTGAATATTAGTAAGGGTGCTAGAGTTGCTGCTGTGATTAAGGGCAGTGCGTGGAGGATTTCTTATGGAAGAGTTTGGTCATCCCATTTAATCAAGCATACAGTAGTATAAGCATTTCACATGGGAGGACTGCTGGTTTTGGAAGCCAAATCCCAAATTTTCTGTGAAAAAGGCCATAAAGGCCTACCAGACTCTCTTGTCTATTGTTGAATGGGAGAAAATTGTTTGTTGCATTAATTTTCTTCCCATTATGCAATCATACTTTCGCTTATATGTTGGAAGAGGAAGAATACACTAGACAAACTCCTTAGTTATGAATGGTTAAAAATATATCATGTCTTGTGTCGTAGGTTATAGAGGACCGCGGTAACCTTTTCTTTCTGTCCTTACTCTGGTAAGGTCTGGGAGCAATTCTAAAACAGATGAAGTGCAAAGACAAGACCAATGGCTGACAGAATATCATAAACTGTCTCAACTCTAGACATGTATGAAACTCAAAATTATAAAAGAACATAGCTCATTTTGCCTTTTTAGTTGCTGGCTACCACATATGGAGGGAGAGGAGCAATAGACTTTACCAACAAAAAGGAAAAGACCATGAAGCTGTTCAAAAAAACTTACTGTAATGCGTCTGTCGCTCTGCTGATTCATGGAGGGGAACAGAAGCAGTAGGTTCAACTGGGAGCTCTCCCTACGCTTGGGCGTCTCAATGAAATATTCTCTAAACTTGGTCAAATTTTCTAGACATGTTCTCTACTCCGGCTAAAGTCTTGCTCCTAAAGTTTGACGGGCTTTGTTAATGTTTCGTATTGGTTGTCTTGTTAGACTAGCTTTCTTGCTGTATTTTAGGTCTCCTCTGTGTGCTCTTTGGGGTTCTCTGGTTTCTATCTGCAGCAAAATTTCATTTACCAACAGTTTTATGGTTAGTTGGGTTCCTTACTGCCTTATTGTTCAGATTCAAGTTGGTTTCTTCACATGGGCATGGGCAGAAATTTCACTATGCTGTCATCCTCCCTAGGCTCACAATCTGCTGTCACAGATTTCATCACCTCACCAGGAGACACTTCTGTTGTTTGTGGATTCTGCCTCTCTTACGTATTAGTATTGTATGGAGCCTATGTTTTTTACGTATTAGTATATTGCTTTAGTTTTAGTTTGCTTCTCTGACCTATCAGGTCAATGTATTTTGCGTTTATGTTGAGGTTTTTAGGTGTTACTTGTCCATCTGCAGACGTGGCCTCTGATGTTTTTGAATACCCACTGCTTAGCTAAGCGTCTTGTGTTGTTGACTTTGGTATTTAGAAAGTGTCTGGATTTGGCACTAGAATTTAGTTCAAGAAAACTCGAGCAAACAATTGGTGTCAACTGTATTGCATCAACTGTATTTTGAGCAAATAATACTTACTGTTGTCCATCTCTGATAATCTTCTCGTAAAGTTGCCTATTTAGATTCATATATGAAACTTTAACTTTTTGTAAAAGATTATGTAATTCGATTATTTAAATCATTACCGTTATCATATGAATTAAGCGCAAATCGCACTTCTTAATCATGTGCAATGAAATGCAAGTTGCACGTATTAATGATATGAGTGAAATGCAAATTTTCATCTTTAAGATAGGCATTTTCTCCTAAAGCAAGAAAAATAAGTAAAATGCCTTTTTTTCTCCTTTTTTTTCTTTCTTCTATGTGATAAAATTGTTTTCTTGATGTGATATTTTTTTCCCGATTGTACGGTATGTATTTTGTGCTGTTAATTTCTATTTCTAAAATCTCTCATAAAGTATTTGAATAAGGATTTGCAGATCATAATTGGTCAGTACTACGAAGAAGTCAATTTGATACAACAAATAATCCACTGCGTATGTTAAAAGAAAAAGATACAAGCATATTGTCTCCTTCAGAGAATCTTGCCATTCAGTGTCTGAATGACCAAGGAAAAAGTTCTCTCTCCTGAGGGCTCCCTAGTAGACTTTTCTTATGCTTTTGTCTTTCCTGCTTTGCATGGTCGCTTTCCCCTTAGTTAGAGTGCTTTTGGTGGATTATCTGTACATTTTCTTTGTTTTCGGTTGAGTTCTACCCCTTCTTATGGATGATGAACTCGAGTTACTGTGTCGACGCCTCACCCTTCGGGAGAATGAGGACCTCCTAGTTCAACTGATGCGGAGTACTCCGAACACCACTCACAAAATTCGGGTCTCCTTGGATGACTGTTTACGTCCAAACCCCTACGATCTCGCTGCTTTAATTGAGATTATGCGTCAAACGTGGCACCTTGCAGCTAGTTTGCGAGTTTCAGTTATGGCGAAGAATACGTTTTTATTTGACATAGGAGAAGGTGCCTGTGCTCAACACGGGCCCTTGGGCTTTTGAGGGACACCTCTTTGTCTTGGTGGATTACCAAGGCAATTTCCCTGCTTCTAAGGTGTCCTCTTAGTGTGCCTTCTGGATTCGTGTTTATAATCTTCCTATTCCGAGTTCCTGTTCTCTTAGAAATTACTCTTCCATTGAAACGCTAATGAGACTTCTTGTTGATGGACGACTCTTAACTATACAGTTTCACTACGAAATGCTGCTGAACTTTTGTTATTGGTGTGGTATTGTTGCGCACTGGGAGTCAGATTGCTGGTGTAGGCGGACGAAGGGACGGCAGTCTCATAATGGGGCGTGGCTCCGGTGGCGGTACGGTATCGGCAGGCTCTTGGCCGGAATGTAGGACGGATGTCGGAGAACAGGGAGCATGGCTGTAGGGAGCTATCGGTGGCAAGTGGCACACGTGCCTCACACAGATTGGCGTTTGGCCTTTTAGGTGATAATGCTTATTTGGATAACATTAATACTATTAGCAGACTGTCAAATTTGGACAAAGCACATGTTTATACGCAAACTGATGTTACATGATTGGTAGATGAGCCTCATTATGCTTTGAGGCTACCACCTCAGCTTGATGAAGATTTGGAAGTGGTAGTTGGACCGGGTCAAGGTGGGGAGCTGATTCTGGGCCTTTGGGAATTGGTCCCGCTTGATATGGATGCACCTTGTCATTTGGATGGGCCTTCAGAGCATGAAGGCCAACATCTTTTGCCTTCTTCTCGGGTGGATATGCCCCGTGGATAAGCCTCAAGGTCCGTCCACTAACGGAGCCTCTGCTACTGCCTGTTGATCATTCCACGGCGGTGTTTCTGGTTGAAATTGTAGCGATCTGTTCCAAGCCTTATAACTCAAAATGATTCATCCGTCTTATTTTACTAAGGAAAATATTAATGCTTCAAAGACGAAACAAATACACGTTAGTGGGAGTCAAAATAAAATCCTCGACATCATCCAATATCATAAATGAATGTTTAAAAGTCTAACTCTCCAAAATGTCTAAAACTGAAAAACCATAAGTCTTCTAACTCTTCATCAAAATCCTTAATAGCAACGATCAAATTAACTCTCTCTACAACAATCGTCCTCGACGTATACTAATTCATAATCCTGGTCATCTGAAAAAACAAAAAAAGGAGTGTACAAGCAACAAGTCGTCCAGTAAGTAACCTCATTTTACTTACCTTTGGATCATACACGGAGAAGCAAGTGTAACAAAATAAATAACAATACAGAAAATATCATGCTTCTCATTCACAAATAAATTTACTGTTCTACCTCTTACCGTCAAAATCAAAGGCAACAAGTAACCCAACAAAGTCACATAACAAAGTCCAATCAGGGGTTCGTCCAAACCAAAACGTGATGCAATTTTTCAAATAATGTGATGCCAAAAATGTCCAAAATCAAAGTTCCAAATTTTCAAATATCCAAAGTTTCAAAATTCTAAATTTCCAAATCCGGTTTAACCGGCCTAAAGTCCAAAGTCCAAAATATCTAAAATGTCCAAATAACCAAATTTTGGCTAAAGCGATCCAAAATCAATGCAATGGCTATAGCACTTTCTCTGTAAATGACTTATACCATAAGACTTACGAATTGGTCCCCAAATAGTCAATATGC
Organism: Eustoma russellianum; assembly: GCA_036186865.1. Taxonomy (NCBI): domain Eukaryota; kingdom Viridiplantae; phylum Streptophyta; class Magnoliopsida; order Gentianales; family Gentianaceae; genus Eustoma; species Eustoma russellianum. Next base: position 29,211,874 of record AP025044.1, on the reverse strand, counting down.
CCCGACACTATATATCAAAATAGCCAATATGCCGAGACGCCCTAATGGCAGACAATATGTATGGGCGCTCTATATCAAAATAGCCAATATGCCCGGACGCTCTGTTTGTTTAAAACCAATCCGGCTTAACAGTATGTTTCACGTTGTAGGGGTGAAATTTGAAGTGTGAATGCAAAATTTTCAAAATTACTTTCCAAGTCCAAAAGTTAACCAAAATTACCAAAAAGTTCAAATACTAAATAATTCCAAACCAAATATACCAAAAGTTCCAAAAATTCCACAATACGAAAAGTGTCACCCTTAGCCGTGTATTTATACACATACATATGCCCACATCCATACATGTGCATATACACGTGTATACGTACACATACCTCCCTTGACACAATTCTCCCCCAACCCACTACTTAACCTCACCTCACCTCACCTCACCTCACCTCACCCCTACCCTTGGCCTCACCACTGACCTACTGCCCAACACCTTACCCCACTGCCCCACCCTCCACCCAACCCCTCCCCGCTCCCTCCAAACCCTAATTTCCACACAAACCTCTTGCACCAAATTACCTCACCACCTATATTTTCTCGCTTCTAACTCCATATGCAGCAAGTACAGTCCAGACCTAACCCTCACACATCATGCACGCGCCCCCATGCACCCACGCATTGTCACGTGCCGTCAGTTGGCCGGTGCATGTGGCTCACGCACTGCTGCTGGAGGCGAGCCCAACCACCAGAATTCTCTCCTCATCTTTTTCAACCCATCTCCGCTTTCAAAGTGCACAAAATCCAAACTTTCAGAATTTATTTTGCCCAGTTCCAAAATCAAAAACCCTAATTTCACTTTACATGAAATCACACCAAAACACATCATAATTTCATCCAATTTATATCCCATCTTCCCTTAAGTATTCTAGCCGAAGCCTCCAAACCCCTAATATCCCAAATACATTCGATCAAGACCCTCAAATACACAACAATCTTGTTTATGCATACAACCACATATACATCAAATGTTTCTTATGTAAATACCTCAATATATATATATGTGTGTGTGTATATATATTTTTCAACCCATCTCCGTTTTCCTTTTTTTCGTGACGAAGAGTGCGGCTGAAATAGGGTATTGGATAGATTTCGGTTGCTATTTGGTTTACCATAAATAGATTTAGGAAGTAGCTAGGTTTAGGTAATTTCCTTAGTTGGTTAGAATTAAGATTTCCTACGTTATATCTAATCAAATATTTATCTTCCCATTCCAATTAGGATAATACTGGTATTCTATTTTATTTATTTTTCTTTTATTTTCCAAACAAAAGGGTACATAACACTCCTCCCCCTTACAAAAAGTTTCGTCCTTGAAACTTACGTACCATAATCTAAGAGGTGCGGATACTTCTCTCGCACCTCTTCTTCGAGCTCCCAAGTCGCCTCTCGCTCGGTGTGACTCGGTCACTAAACTTTGGCATAAAGGACGCTCGTCTCCTCAGAAATTGATCTTTACGATCTATTATGCGCAGTGGAGTCTTCTCATATGTCGCGTCGCTCTTCATCTTCAATGGCCGAGCTTCTAACACAGGACTCGGGTCAGGTACGTAACATCTCAGTATGATACATGAACGACATTGTACACTTGCGACAACACCGGAGGTAGCGCTAGTCGACAGGCCAATGTCTGAATCCTCTCCAACACTTCGTGCGGACCAATATATCTTGGGCTCAACTTGCCCTTCCGTTGAACATCATCACACCTTTGGTTGGAGAAACCTTGAGATATACCTTTTCGCCCACTGTGAACTTCAATGGTTTCCTCTTGGAATCTGTCCAAATCTTATAGCGATCCTGAGCCGCCTTGAGCCTCTGGCGAATAATCTTTACCTTCTTTAATGTTTGCTCAACCAACTCAGGTCCAGTGATAGTCTTCTCTCCAATCTCATCCTAATAAAGTGTGTCGACACTTTCTCCTATAAAGAGCTTTAAAAGGCCATGCCGATAGCGCTATGGTGACTATTATTGTATGAGAACTCCATTAGTTTCACCATGCTATCCTAACTCCGCTTGAAGTCCAAGGCGCACGCTCGCAGCATGTCGTCGAGAGTCTGAATCGTCCTCTCTGATTGCCCATCAATTTGGGGATGAAAAGCAATACTCAACCTCAACTTAGTCCCTATGACTCTTTGATATAAACTTTGGGTCTCGGTCCGACACAATACTCACTGGAACACCATGTAAGCTGACGATGCGATCAACATAAAGAATCACCAACTTCTCCATTATCACTTCACTCGAAACTGGTAGAAATTGTGCGGACTAAACTGGTAGAAATTGTGCAGACTTCATCAAACGATCTATAATCATCCAAATGACATCGTTGCCCCTTCTCGTCTTAGGGAGTCTTGGAATAAAATCTATGGTAATGTGCTCTCATTTCCACTCTGGAATCTCCAATGGCTGTAGATAACCTCCAAGACGCTGATGTTAGGCCTTAACCTGCTGACAAACCAAGCACCGAGCAACATATTCTGCAATCTCGCACTTCATACCATACCACCAATAATTCTTATTCAAGTCATTATACATCTTGGTGGTACCCGAGTGTAGCGCCCAGGCTCGAAACCAAACATCGGTACCAGTGCACCCGTCGTAGTATGTTACGAAAACTACAAGGCGTCAAAGCTGATCACGTACACGTCATCCTTGACGTAGGATAAATCAGTAGAAACATCGTACATGTTGGACCATGCACCTGCAATAAACACCACTAGAGGGGGTGAATAGTGGTTAGCGAAAATTACACTACTACCCTTTGTAAAAATCCCCTTTGAAAACAGAATCTGAGACCACCTCAGATTCAGAACCCGTTTTTGAAAAATTCAAAAATAAGTGTACACAACTCCAAAACTTATGAAACTTAACTTCAATATGTTAACAAGACTCTATCCAAAAATCAGACAAAATTAAGATCGTTTGACCCTTCAAACAAATAAAAAGATTCAGATGGTCAATCTGAACGGAATTGGACAGAATGTTGCTGATTTTGAAAAACGCGTTTCTCTTTGGATACTCAACCAAAAAGGTTGATCTTTATATCAAAACACTCCTTAGGATGTATAGTTGATGTTTCCAAAAGGCCCTGACCTTAAACAATTCTTGATTAATACTGAATTCAAGGTTTCTAAAAACTGGTCAGATTGCAGCCAGATTGGAGCAGCTATATTGCAAAGACTGAAAGACTAACTTTTCCTTGATCAAATCAGGTGATTTCTGTTGAAAATGAAAGCTAACAGTCTGAAGTATAACTCCACCAAAAATCACGAATTTTGAAAGTGTTTAGCTACTTTTTCAAAATGTGAGAAGTTGTGTGAAAACTGCAGTAAAAACAGGCAAAATGCAGAAATGAAGAAACAAGACAAGAACACCGAGAATTTATCTTGGTTCGGTCAATGTGACCTACTCCAGTCTCAAGGAACACCTTTCCTTGGATTTCACTATAAAATGAATCACCTTACAACAAGAACCAAGCTTGATCCTTGGGTTATACACCAACCTTATTCAAGACTTGGATGAACACCTTCTAAGCAACACTTAGTTGCAACATCTCTACCACCTATTGATGTAGCCTTATCGAAATGGCTAACCAATATTACAAATGAAGCTCACGAGGCTTGTAGCTCAACAAATACAACAAGAACACCTTTGCTACAAAGAATGAAACAAGAACAACAACAAAAAGATGATAGCTAGACAATTCAACAAATGATTTCAAGTGAGCTTCAAGTGTGTTTCATCTTCTTCACCATTGCCTCCTATTTATAGTGTAACGTGAGCATTGGAGATAAGAATGCACATGTGTCACCATCTTCATCATCAAGTCCAAGTGTCTTCACATCATTGGTTTGCTTTTTACACTTGGCAAAATAAGACAACATAATTGGTCCACCTTGGAAACACCTTGTTGGCCGATTTTTAGCTCCAAAAATGACTTGGAATTATCTTGAAAATGTGAAGATAATATGGCCATAAAAACTCCAGCATCTTCTCAACTCCTTGGCAAGACAATAGGCATGTGAGATTTTGACATTTTCAAACCAAAAATTATCTCCAAGAAAGTCTTAGTAGCCGTTGGCTACTTTGAATTTTTTTCCAAGTTGGCACTTTTGTCAACTAGCTCCTTTTTGATTGGTCCACTTGTTACCAAGTCATAAAATAAATAATGTATCACCTCCACCTGAATATACACGTTTTTGAGCATATATATATGTATATCAACTCAGATTTTTGAAGAAGAAATCAATAGATAATAGTTGACAAAATTATGTCAACGTGTAACACCAAAATTCCAACTATTTCTTCTTGTATGTAGTGATCGTTTTCACACCTTTAACACCTTTGATATCTCTGGATAATGATGATAAATATGCTTTCATAACATATATAAGAGGGTCTTCAAAAAATAGAATGTGACATCTCAAATCGTCACATATCCAGCTATAGTCAATAATATCATCATGTGAGAGAATAAGATAAAGAATCACCATATAATCTTCAATATAATAATAGCTCAACTCCAGAATAAAGATAATAATATGCTCAAGAGATTGCTTGAGTAAAAATACCAAAAATACCCTCAGGTGTGAAATGACCAAAATGCCCCTGGTGTGAGAAAACTCCAGAAATGACCCCGATGGTCAGAAATAATCATGATATCACCTTTGTCATGATAAATAGTATAAGAATGCATCCTTGAAATATTTTCACCATGTGATGTTCCTACAAAACTTAAAATTCCAATTTCGCCCTTTTTGGTAAGTTGTAGAAACCTCCAAGGCATGTTAGTCACAAGACAATTATAATCACCAAAAACACATAATACGCACATAATGAATATGTATAAATCATATACAAATGAAAACAACCATTTTAACACTTTTTAGAAAAATATTTCTAAAAACCCTAGACATCGATCGTTCGAAGTGCCTCAGCTTCAGAGATCGATGTCTCGCAGTAAGGTTCAGAATTTGTTTCTGACCTACATCGATCGATTGAAGTGAGGGTTTGATGTACGTCGGTCGATCGATGTGTCTCAGGTTCAGAGATCGATGTCTCACCGTAAGGTCTTGAACTTTCACTGCCTTACATAGATCGATCGATGTGAGGGATCTATGTACATAGATCGATCGATGTGCAACAACCTGAGAGATCTATGTCAAGTTTTTCAACTTTTTCAACTTTTAATCACATATAACACCATGTGTGACATTTTTAAGTATTCACCACTTAAAATCATGACTTTGAAAATTATCCAAACATATTTCTCAACATTCTCCCCTTTTTTGAATGATTTTCAAAATAACCTAACATGATTTTAATGTCACAACTTATAACCAATTGTAATCATAAATCTATCAATTGTTTCACCAAATTTGTACCAATTATTTTAGAAACTAACCTCCAACCAATTACCAATTGTTTTCACATTTTTTTTAAATTTTCAACTCTCATGTATTCATATGCTCCTATTCATATGCTCCCCCTCAAATTATACTCTCCCCCTTGACCTATGCTCAACTTATACCAATTGAAACTTAGCATATTATTCAACCGACCAAATTATGACTTATCATCTAAAATCATGTTCTTATTCTATCTACCACTTTATTTTGCAAATCATGCAAAAGATAGAACTATGCAATGGTATCGTAAGTCATCATTCCTAACTTGGCTCTTAAGTTTTCAAAAATGGCTTGATTAAGGGGTTTGGTGAAGATATCAGCTATTTGATGATCAGTTCTTATATGGTTTATAACTACATCCTCATTTGGAACATGACCTCGAAGGAAGTGATATCTTACCTCAATGTGTTTGGCCTTAGAATGAAGTACTAGATTCCGTGAAAGATTGATCGCACTTGTGCTATCACAAAAAATTGGAATCTTTTTCATTTTAATGCCAAAATCACTAAGTTATTGTTTAAGCCAAAGTATTTGGGTAGTACACAAACTCAAGGCTATATACTCGGCTTCAGTGGTGGAGAGCGCTATACTAGCTTGCTTTTTAGAAAACCAAGAGATCAAGTTGGTTCATATGAATTGACATGTACCGCTAGTGTATTTTCTATCTAATTTGCAACCACCATAATCAGTATCACTATATGCGTGTAATTCCAAATTAGCGTTTCTATCATACCAAAGTCCTAAGTGAGGTGTGTGTTTAAGATATCTAAAGATCTTTTTCAATGCATTGTAATGAGATACCTTAGGACAAGATTGAAACCTAGCACACATACACACACTAAACATGATATCAGGTCTTGATGCAGTTAAGTATAACAGTGATCCAATCATAGACCTATATAGTGTGTCATCAAAAGGTTTACCATTTTCATCCTTATCTAGTTTGGTGCTAACGCTCATGGGTGTAGGTGTTGGTTTCAACTCTTCAAAGCCAAACTTCTTAATCATATCATTGACATACTTAAGTTGGCTAATGTGAATTCCTTGAGGGTTTTGTTTGATTTGGAATCCTAAGAAATAATTCAACTCTCCTATTATTGACATTTCAAATTTTGACTTCATACACTCTTCGAAGTCTTTTACTAAGGTAGGGTTGGTTGAACCAAAGATTATATCATCTACATATATTTGAACTATTAACAAGTCATTATCTTTTCTTCTTACGAATAATGTGTTGTCAATGGTTCCCCTTTGATAATTATTTGCAATAAGAAAGTTTGCAAATCTATCATACCAAACTCTTGGAGCTTGTTTCAAACCATATAGACCTTTCTTAAGCTTGTAAACATGGTTAGGATTCCTTGTATCTTCGAATCCGGGGGGTTGTTTCACAAACACCTCTTCTTGGATGTATCCATTCAAGAACGCACTCTTGACTTCCATTTGAAAGAGTTTTATGTTGCTTAGGCTTGCAATAGCAAGCAACAATCTAATTGCTTCTAGTCGTGCAACGGGTGCAAAGGTTTCTTCATAATATATTCCTTTTTGTTGATTATAACCTTGTGCGATTAGCCTAGCCTTATTTCTTGTAATATTTCCTTGTTCATCCATTTTATTCCTAAAAACTCATTTAGTTCCTATTATAGACTTGTCTTCAGGTTTAGGTACTAAGTCCCACACGTTGTTCTTTGTGAATTGGTTCAATTCCTCATGCATGGCATCTATCAATGATATGTCACCTAAGGCTTCCTTAACATTCTTAGGTTCTATGTGTGAGACTAAGCTATGTCCTTCAAGTTGACTTATGTTTCTACGTGTTCTAACCCCAATAGGATGCCGCCAATTCCTAGATTGACTAGGTTCACCCTCATCTTGTTCAAATGTTTCATTAGTGTGAACATTGTCGTATACAATTGAATCATCTTGTAAGTTAGTTGTATTATCTTCCAATTGTAAAATCTTTTTATTTATTTCATCTAAAGGTTCATGCATGTCTTGTTCAGGGGGAGTTGGTTCTAGATGATCAAGTACAG
>AP025044.1:29146319-29163840 GCA_036186865.1 Eustoma russellianum | reverse complement strand
TGAAGGTAGTGAAATGGGTGTCCCCTCCACCAGGAAGACTCAAATTGAATACGAATGCGGCAGTGGGCAACTCTTACGCTGCGGGTGGGGCTATTTTGCGTGATGGAGCGGCAGTCTGCATGGGGGCTATATCATTCCGATTACCAGCTTGTCCACCACTCCATGCTGAGATACAAACCGCAGTCTTTGCATTGCTCTATTTTTTACCTGTTCATCGCAATATCACTCTAGAAACAGATTGTTTACTAGTCATTCATATGATGGATCAGCAGCAGCACGGAACAAATCAATATCATTGCTGTTTATTGCGAGTCACAGCTTCAGGCATCGCGGTCCAGCATACATTTCACGAGGCCAACATGGCAGCACATTACTTGGCACAACATGGATTAACTCATCCGGCAACTTCAATTTTTACTGCCTCCACGTTACACTCTTTGGTTCGTACATGTATCGCACTTGATGTCACCACAGCACACCTCAGAAATGATTAACTTTTTGCGTAGCACAAAGACAGTCTTCCATATGGATTGGCCTTCTTTCCTCAATTCTGCCTGCACCCTGATCGGGTACGATTTTACACAACATCTTGGACATGTTTTCATGCTGCTTGCCACCGATGGTTTATGTATTTCTTTTTGCATGTATCTTTTGGGAAACTCATGAGGAGAATCGGGCCACACGATATCTACGTTATACGATTGCTAGCAGCATATTGGATGCAATATATGTTTCAAAAGGGGTAAATATGTACTCTTTTTCCTTCGTGCAGGATTTTATCCACAAGGGTGGTTTTGCCTGCCAAGGTTTTAATGAGGCATATCATACACCTTTTGAACGTCGTCCTTGCTATCACCGATGTAATGAAGCTGTTTTTTTGACCTTTATCATCTTTTGTACTTTTATGTTATCTATTCCTTTGTAACAATGGTATTCCTCTGCCATAAGTGAGGGCTCATCAATAAAAATAAGGAGAAACCCTCCTTTTAATATATATATATATATATATATATATATATATATATATATATATATATATATATATTAGGTGAAGGACAAGCGGTACCGTCCAGTTATTTTATTAATTCATAAGCCCTCACTTATGACAGAGGAATACCGTGGTTACATCAAATGTTAATATTATGGTGAGAGACTCTCCCAAACTAAACAATACAAAGAAAGAAATATATATAGAAAGCGAAATGTATGAGAAAGCAACAAATTAAGCAATGAATAAAGAAGCAATATTCTTAGCTCCATAACTTGGAGATAGCAACGGGTTGTTCTGTTGTGCCATAATTCAACTTTCACGAATCGATGGCTGAATGTATGATCACTGGGGTGCGTTCGCGATGTCTTGATGCCCTTTTTTACCTTCGTTGGCGGGAATGTCCTCATTGTCGCAAACATGTTGAAATAGCACATTATAACCGGAAAAAAAGTGAATGTACGCATAGTTGGAAAGAAAATGAAGAAGGCACGTACTATCGTTGCTTCAGTCATTGTGGACCAAAGCAATAAGTATTCGACAATGCAACATCATAGAAGGATAACACCACCGCATGCATCCAGAGAATAATTCCTCGGCAATTTGCAAATAAAAGTGTGTAAGGATACATGATGGAATAGCATATGAGAGAAGTGCAAATAGAATAAAGGTTGTCGCATACCGAAGTTGCCCATAGTCTAAAGACTGCGGGCAACAGACATTGTAAAGAACCAACCCAACAGGGAGATTTTAAGCCACAACAAGAAAAGAAATGTGATAAAAGAAACCATACCCAAGTTGCCTACATCAAATTGATACAGGCAACATCCGAAAAAACCATGCCGTTAATATGCCGCGAAAGGTTATGACCGTAGAGCATGGGTAGTGCAGTCACTATAATAGAATCCATGTGACGTAGGAGGAAGCTGTCTAGCTGATGAGAAAAGTGTTGTGGCAGGAAACATATGTGCATACTGTGCAAGATGGTGAGCAACAATGTTGATCTCCCGAGGTATAAAACGAATGCTACTTCCAGTGAGATTGAGAAACATATGTAGACGTGAGTATTCATGTAACAATGAAAGCATGTGACCCGATGTTTGAGTTGCATGCAAACAATCTGTCTCTACTAAAATATTTTGATGTAACATCCCAAAAAACATGATGTTGTATAACAATGCCTAAATTTCTGCCTGTAATGGCGAAAGGCAAGGAAGCGCAAAGGAGATGGCAGCAACCAAATGACCCTCTGAATTCCGGAGTATAGTTCCCGCCGAGGCTGATTTTTTTCCAGCAGAAGCATCCAAATTTAACTTTAATTTCACATATGGTGGTAACTCCCATTTCAATTTATGTATTGTTTTGATATGTAGGCGCGGAGAGAAACCCGCCGAAACTAGAGATGGGATGTTTTCCACTAAGGATGTGCTAGATATTGATGAAGACCAATCGTAACAAGATTGACGTGTCATATTATATATACTTGCATGTGATATATCAGCCGCATCATAAACTCTGTTTGTGTAAACCTTTCAGACTGCCCAACAAAGCATAAATGGGTCAATTACACGAAAGTGACCCTTGAGCGTCCGAGATGTGGATGTCAGCCACCACTGAAGCAAATATGTTTGAAGCTGTGTATCGTGATGTAATGGACCATCCAATATCAAGGAAAAGCGCATCCAAGCATCCTTTACGTAAGTGCAGTGAAGATAAACATGATTGATACTAGCCGAATGCATTTTGCAGAACGGGCATATAGTGGGACAAATGTGAGTGAAACAGGTCAAATTGTCTTCTAAAGGTAATGCTCGATGGAAAAGGCACTAGATGAACAAACTTGCCGACTTCGGCAGACCATGCCACCAAATAAACTTATGAGAATATAATTGTGGGCGAACGTAACGGATGTCATCATATGCATGTCGTATGGAGAACGTACCCGATGAATTGGAATGCCATAAAGGCGTTGGTATACCGGTTGAAAGCTGCATGCATAGCGAATGTGTAGAACATAGTCTCTTCCAACCTGGGGAGTCATATATGCGAGGAGTATAGTATGATCTCGTCCCATATCGCTGGTGCATATATACTATACAAATGAACTGAGATATTTTCCGGTTAATAGAATGCACCACGCTCTCGGACAAACATGCAGCTACCAACATATGAAAAGGCATGGCTGTAAAGACTGATTTGAGTAAAACCAATCGACTCCCTGGAGTGAGAAGGTGACGTGCCCAACCAGCTAACTTGGCATCAAAATGTTGTAGTAGTGAGGTGCAATAACTAGCACGATTAATCCCTCGATATAAATAAGATCCCAAGTATTTGATGGGTAATGTGGATGGCCGCATCCAAGATTTTGACTGGTGACATAAGTGATTGCAACAAACTGACTTTTGCTATAGTTCACTAATTAACCCGATGCTTGTTGGTGAGATAGTAGAAATGACTGAAAGACCTTTAGATTGTGAAATGATCCATTTAGGAATAAGAGCAGGTCATCCGCATAAGCTAAATGAGAAATAGCCGGCACTCTTTCCGTTACAAAGCCATGTAAGGATCCAATGCTGAAAAGGTAATTAAGACCGCGACTAAAACCTTCTGAACTGAGGATAAACAATAACGGAGTAAGAGAGTCGCCTTGCTTCACTCTGCGTGCAGGTGAGAAGAAACCATAGGTTGAACAGTTAATGGCTACCAAAAGCTTTGAATAATGCATGTTGTTCAATATGTTTCTAATGAAACGTGCATGAAATCCAAATTTTTGGAGTGTAGCTTTAAGATATTTCCAATTGACTCGATCAAATGCTTTTGTCATATCCAGCTTAATCATCACATTGGCTCCACGAGATTTCTTGTCAATCAAATGCACCATCTCGTTTGCCATTAGAACATGTTTACTGATATCATGTCCTTTGAAAAATCCAATCTGCTCGGCAGATATCAGCTGCGGTAGAAGGGTCGACAAACGAGAAGCAAGTATTCTGGTGGTGGCTTTACTATTGAAATTGAAAAGACATATTGGTCTAAAATCTGCATAAGTGGAAGGATGATCTTTTTTTGGTATTAAGGTGAATAGAGATGAAATCATAACCTGAGGGGGAGGCACACCCAAAAAGAACTCTTGGACAACACATGTGACATCAACCTGCAATATATCCCAGCATGTTCTAAAGAAATGACCATTAAATCCATCAGGACCAGCTGCGCTATTTGGACTTAAATTTCACACTGCTCGTTTAATCTCCTCCATATCAGGAATAGCTAAAAGCATGTCATTGTCAGATGACGTAACCAAAGAGGTAATATGATCAAGAAAAGAATCTACATCAACCACAGGCTCATTAGTGAAGAGTGTTTGAAAGAAGTCCACCGCAAAATTTCATAGCGCGTCATTTCCTTCAAGCAGGGATCCTACGGAGTCACGAATGCAATGGATGCACTGCCGGTGATATTTGTCTTTGACCAATGCATGAAAACAGGCTGTGTTTGTTTCACCTTCGGCCACCCATCTGACCCGTGATTTCTGAGACCAAAAGGAGACTTGCGCCTTTTGGGCCTGTAAGAGCTGTACTTGAGCTAAGGAAAAGGCTGCTCTATTCTCAGGTGTAGGATCATTGTCATATGTAGTTTCAGGTCACAAATAATTAATCTCTGCCTTAGCCGCTTTATTGAAAATGTTACCAAAAATTTCACGATTCCATCGCCTGAGATCATGCTTGAGCAACCGAAGCTTGCTATATAAACCACGCATTCCTCCTATCGGATATTGTTTCCATTGAGCCTCAACATATGGATAGAAGTCTTCATGCAATGCCCAAGCATTGAGATACCGAAAAGGTATTGGTGGCTTGGTCTGCGAGAGCGTACACTTTAACAACAACGGTGCATGATCCGATGTAGCACGGGACAGATGATGAACAATTATATCCGCGCATATGTTTGCAAAAGAAGCGCTACATAACAGACGATCTAAGCGACGCATGATTCATCCCTGTCCGTTTCCACGCGCCCACGTAAATTGAGATCCCAAAATGGGAATATCCTGCAATTGACAATGATACACGCAGGATTTGAAATCCTCCAAAGAATGAAGAGTTGGAATAATGCGACCTCGATGTTCCTCCAATGATAAAAATGTGTTGAAATTGCCTCCAACAATCCAAGGGTCTATTAAAGACTGAAAGGTTTCAACCATGAAATCCCAAAGATACTGCCTCTCTGAAAGCGTATGACGTCCATACACAATAGACCATCCAAAACGTTGCTGCATTTGTCGCCACATAAATAAAAATAGCGAAGTTTGAGACCCATGATATATATTCAGCAACTGTAAAGCAGATGAATGCAAGAAAATTCATATGTTACCTTCACAGGTGTCAGCCGCATAACTATATCCTAGTTTTAACCGATAGTATGTAATCTTTGAGGCACGTTGCTTTGGCTCTATAATGATTAATAATTCAATCTGCGTTTGGGGTTGTAGTGTTACCAGCCAATCTAAAGAGGTACGAATACCTCCAACATTCCAAGTAAGGGCATTCATTGAGAAATATCTGATTGTGGGAGACCAGTACGTGCCGCACTGTGTATAACTACACTTTCATTGTCTGCGCCTTCGTCGAGGCGCCACTAGTATAAAGCCCTCATTGTCTTGGCCAGGATTATAAAAACAAGCCTGCAAAATCCGTTCATCATCAAGCGAAATAGGTCAAGTGGCTAAGTGCTCACCAATTTGATCGGATGCCTCACTCATTTGTTGCCTAAACATTATGCGTGAATTAGCGTCGCATGATATGTTGAGGTCCATCTGTTGACCAATATCATAGTCTGAACATTGACAGGCATCTGGATCATCAAGATATTTGGCTTTCATCAGTTCATCCTCTTGATCTGATCGTAGTAATGTGAGGTCTTGCATCACAGGAACATCTAAATTATGATCTTCGAGCACTAAGGGTGGGTTACTGTTATACCCCGGAAATTTTCGAGTTAGCCGTTAATGTGTAATTTAAACTAGAGTAGTTGTTGGGTGTAACAACCCTCTAAAAAAAATTTAAATTAACCATAGCGTAACGATTATGTCTGAGTCGTTGGATAACTATATAAAATTGTCACATACGCATAGAGTAAGATAAAATGTAAAATAAATAATATAGGAAAAAGGAAAAAAAGTTCCGTAGGATATTTTTTTAAAAAAAAAGAGTATAATAATAATATAATAATAATAATAATAATTAAATAAAGATAATAATGGAATAATTGATTAAATACTTAAGATAATAACAAATTAAAAAACAGTTGGATAAGAATTCAAAAAAAAAGATAAAAAAAACAATGGCAACGTGTGGGGGGAATAACGGATTCCCCCCTAATTTTGCGCAAAGAGGGACATTAAATTAGGGGGGTTTATATTTAAAAAAAAGGGGGTAACGTAGAGTGAAGAACATCGGTTGTGGAGAAGAGAGAAGGGAGGAAGAAAAGAGGAAGAGAGGAAGAGAAGAGAAGGGAAGGAGAAAGAGGTATCACGGCGTTCGAACCCATTTGGTAATCGGATAATTGCAAAACAGACTGTAACCAGGTAGGTTCCCTTTTCCCCCTCCATTTGGTACAAATTCAAGCATGCTTTTGTGATATATTATGTGTTTATCGTTTTTCATTGTCGAAATCTATATCATGTTGTTTGATCTGTGAAAAGCATGAAGTTTTGATGACTCTGGTGCTACTGCGTGTATCCGGCATGCTTTGCGTGACTTACTTTTGATTTTAGGGAAAAATTTGATAATCAAAATATCACATCTTTAACATGTTTGGAGTTTTTAGTTTTGGTTTTGGCCTTAGAATAGGTTCCCATAGACTGGAAATAGGCAAAAATATAGATCGGAGTCGAAAAACGGACGTCGGAGGCCGCCGGAGCACCCCACGCGCCGCCGGCAGCGGCCGCGCGTGGTCTTCACGCGCTCGCAGGAGCAGCCACGCGCCTCCTGGAACGGCTGCCTCATTTTATTTCAATAAAATAAAAAAAAATAGGTATATAGCAAATGGGCCGAAGCCTGATGCAAAGTTGCACAGCCCAGCCCTTAATGGGCTGGCTGTTTCAGGGGACAAGCCCAATAGTATAATGTGGTAAAAAAAAGAGGAACGCTTGGTAGCGGGCCGGGCCGGATGGCCAGCGGACCGGACCAGGTACCAGCCGGCCCAAATTACCAGCGGAAAAAAAAACATTTGAAACGGGCCGGACCACAGCAGGCGGAGCCTGTGTGCTGGCGGGCCGGGCTATGCCAGACGCGGACAGGGCTGAAAAAAAAGGGGCCAGCCCTATTTGCAATAATAAACATTTCTTTTATTTCTGAATTTCTGGAATTTTTTTGTAAATGTTATTTAATTAATTTAAATTAGTAATAAATACATGAAAAATATAAATAATTATCAGAAAATTATAATTAAATTACAGAAAAGATAAAATGCTTAAATTAAGTTATTTTCATTAAATTTTAGTAATTTTGATAGTTCATTTAATTTGGGTAATTAGGTAATAAATAGAAATAAATAATGGAAAAATAAGAAAAAATATGGAAAAAGCCCGATGAATGTATATGAGCAGTGGGAAAATGGATTTGACGCCAAACAATACTGAACCAGTATTTGGATAATAAGTAAACCTAGAATTGAGTGCCGGAGGATGGTGAGGATGGGCCAGGGGCCTCAGGCGATTGTGTTTTTGCATTCATGGCACGTGCATTGCATTGATGGCTGGTCGTGACGTACGGGTCATGGGCGCTCAGGATGGTGTACGGTGGCGGGGCCACGACACTCAGGATGGTGTGCGGAGGCGCGGCCACGCACACTCAGTATGGTGACTGTGGGGTGTACGACCTACAGCCACTCAGTAGGACCCGGGTTCATGCATTGCACGGTAGGGATATCCGCACGCTGTGTGACATGACTTTGTTGCGTATGACATGCGTAGTGGGACATGCATCACGTTGTTGCGCATACTATACCTGGAGTGCTTTACCTTTCCGTATTCTTCCATATGATTATGTGGTATCATGCTTTATGTGCTATGTGTTATATCATTTTTGGATGCTTGTCTTGTACTACTTGGAGGCAGGTGCCTACTGAGTGATTTCCTAGTCACTCACCCCTACTCCCCCCCACCAGGTGAGAACGAAGAAGCGTACGACTATATCTTTGCTGAGGACGGGGCTGATACGGTAGCATGGGCATACTAACGGTCGCACCTAGGATACGAGGAGACCTTGCGGCTGTCTGTCGTAGTTTATTGGGGTTTCATTGGACACTACCCTGTTTAGACTGACAGCAGTTAGAGGTTAGCACAGTGACTTTATTGTCATTATGGATTTAGTGTTTTATTGATGATTTCTTTATTCAGATAATTTAATGTTATGGTAATTCGTTTCCGCGAGAAAAAAAAATTTCTACGTATTTTCGGACATGTAGAAAGTTGATTCGACGCCTTGTATTCTCCTTAGTGAGATACGGCGGGTGCACCACTCCCGATGTTAGGGTTCGGGAGCGGGGCGCTACAGGTGGTATCAGAGCCGAGGCTTCAGATCCGCCTCGGAAACACAGGATTAACTAGGTCACTTAGACATAAGCCATGATCTTTACCTAGGAATAACGATTATACCCCAAATAAATGAAGTAGACCTAAGTTATGATCGGGTTAAGGGAGGTGTGTGCCGTTGGTGAGCTTTCTTCATTTAATTACCGTTGTACCCCTGAACTTTTCGCACGAGCACCCTAAATGACCAAACCCCTCTATTATTTCGCCAATCCAAATTCTCGTCAAGGTTCGCGCAGAATCCAAGAAAATGCCGTCGCGTCATAAAATTATATATATATATATATATATATATATATATATATATATATATATATATATATAAAATAAAAAAAATCTGGCAAAGGAGGCAACGGTGGTTATGGTAACGACTACCAAGATCAGGGGGTCAGCCTCCAGGTATTGGCCGACGCCACGGCCACCCTTTTGGGCAACAACGACTGTAGACTGCGCAGTGCCAGCAGCAGTTAAACTAACATCTTCCGCCGCTGGTGCCACCGGATCGGAGGTTCTACTGCATGGGAGTGCAGGACGTCCGGAATTCGATGTTTAGAAGAACCCTTCACCGAGGAGGCAGAAATATGCGACATGGCCGCTAATGATCACAGGACCGCCGCGACGAAAGTACAGTCGCGGAGCAGTGCAGGGCCACTGCCGCCACGAAGTACTCAATGTGGATGCCACACTATGGTCAGTGTGGGGGACTATGCAAATATCAGTGCGACAATCGGGAAAATTTACGAAAGAGGACACTGAGCAGAGACCGACGCCACCGCAACAAAATCAGTTACAACATAAAGGGAAGCAAGGATCAGTATCCAGATCCACGTGATGATTGATGTGGACATCAGGGAGGCTGGCGACATAGTGGCAGAGTCCAACTATCGACGACCAGGTCTCAATAACTCATCATCAGTACAGATGATGTTAGTCAGAAATAAATAATCAGAGTTGCGCATCAGAAGCGTGGCTTTCTTGAGTCATGTAAGTTCAGAAGAGTGAACCTCAATGGATTCGAAGAAGATTAAGGATACTGCTGAGTAGCACCGATCGACCAAGGTGGCTGAAGTAAGGAGTTTTCTTGGGTTGGACCAGCTACTACATGAAAGTAGTTGAAGGATTTTCGTCAGTATTGGTGTCCTGGAGCAGCCGAAACCAGAATAAGACGAAATTCGAATTGACCGTTGAGATCAACAAGGTTCGCTGAACCCAAAAAAAAATATAAAATTAAAAACCTTAAACACCAGATCATAATACACAATTTTTGCTAATTAACTATATCTATGCATACTGATCAACGCAACATACCTTAACGACTTATTACCACGTATCAAACACGTACTAGAACATCGACCATACAAAATCTAACATAACTACACAAGGAAACGTAACACGGTACAAAAAAAAGGATATCATATAACATAATGAATTATGGATATACAACAACGTAATTCAACAAATTATACATATACATACATATATATATATATATATATATATATATATATATAATCCACATAACAATCAGGTGCACAAACACAAATTAATGCACACCCCACTCATCCACGACACAAACAAATACATAACCTACCGTAGCATATAAACAAAATAACTTAAGTTGTTAATAGCCAAATTGCAGTCACAGCTGCAAAACTAACAGCTTACCCCATCAACACATACACCACTCCATGCTTAATAAAATTTACTAACTCAAGTATAACATGAACAATAAACACCACAAAGTGCGAAAGACAAATAATAAATGTTTACAGATATACCTATACATACAAAGTGACCAACATGAAACTACAAAGCAATAGATAAAAAGCTCAGAATACATATAAGATAACAATGTAGGATAAGATAATAACGTAGAAGTAGCAAACGTACAGAAGATATACGATAAGACGGGAGTATACGTGTTAAATGACCCCTACAAAAAAAACCTAGTCTCTTACAACAGTAAGGAGACATATAGACAAACACAAGTTGTTACAACATTAATAATATAACGTAAATAAGTCGATTTAAGGAAACATACAAATAGATACACGAAACAGAAGTAACTAAACGATGCTAAGTAAATAGCACAAGTATATACACAGCTATTTCAATGACACCGCAATATAATACACCAAAACAGTGATAAACATCGTAATAGATAACAACAAGAAACAACACGATCACAAAGAACACAGTAACACAAATACTTCTCATACAAGACATGAGTTGCGATATAGGCATACAATTACTTATTTTAAAACAAATCATTAACATACACAACTGAAGTAAAGCACGCTAATCACGGGTTAAGAATGACATATTATTGTATGACATCATAGTAATAGGTTAAAGTGTAAATAAATTAATAGCAAAAAAAATTATATATGTACATCACAGTAAAAAAAATCCATGTATTTATGCGTTCCCTTCAGAATAATGTATGTAACGATATTGTACAACAATAAGATATGCTAGTACAGAAAAATATAGAGTACATGTAACAAAATTATTAACGACTAACAAAAGTGTAAAAAAAGGATCACAATAAACAAAAACTAAAATGAACGCGCATAGCGACCGTACCGCTTAAACTTAACTAAAAAAAAATAATAATAATAATACATGCGATAAACTGCATATAACGATTGTAAATTTATGAGCTACGTATGATACATAAGTCATACATGCTGATACTCAACATGCTATATGTCTATACCAAACACGTTCAAACAACCTAACCATTGAAACGACGGACATATTAAAACTAACAAACGCCGATGTATATGATAGACAGAGCTATGTTTGAGTACTGCAATTCGTCCTTAGACCAATGAGCAGTCAGAAAAGGCGATACGAACGTTGGAAGACATGTTGAGGACTTGCGCCATAGACTTCAAGGGGAAATGGGATGGTAGGATCTAGTTGATTGAGTTCTCCTACAACACCAGCAGTCATAGCGCCATCGGCATGGCGCCATTTGAGACGCTCTACGGACGTAAATGCAGATCCCCAATCCAGGGAAACGAAGTTGGAGAGCGCACTATCACCAGTACGGAGCTGATTGAGCAGATCATGGAGAAGATAAAGTTGATTCAGGAAAGACTCAAAGTTGCTCAAGATAGAAGTAAAGGCTGGGGCCGCGGTATATTAGCCCTTCGAGGTGCTCAAAAGGATTGGTTCGCTAATCTTACCGATTGGGTGTTACCTCCAACGCTAGCCTAATTGCACAATGTATTCCATGCTTCTCAGCTAAGAAGGTACATTTCTGACCCGAGTCATGTACTGGGCGCACCGTCATTGAGGATCAGACACGACGCGTCATATGAAGAGACCCCCATTCGAATAATAAACCGCAAAGGTCAAGAGCTGAGGAGGAAAGTTATTTTATATGTTAAGGTACAATGGAATAATCACAAGAAGAACGAGGCGACTTGGGAGCCGGAGGGTCAGGTGCGCGAACGCTACCCCGAAACTCTTCGATGAAAATACGTTGAGTTTTCTCCGGTCTTTACGATTAAGGTACGTCACGTTTCGAGGACGAAACTCCTTGTAAGGTGGGTAGGATGTTATACCCCGGAAATTTTCGAGTTAGCCGTTAATGTGTAATTTAAACTAGAGTAGTTGTTGGGTGTAACAACCCTCTAAAAAAAATTTAAATTAACCATAGCGTAACGATTATGTCTGAGTCGTTGGATAACTATATAAAATTGTCACATACGCATAGAGTAAGATAAAATGTAAAATAAATAATATAGGAAAAAGAAAAAAAAAAGTTCCGTAGGATATTTTTTTTAAAAAAAAGAGTATAATAATAATATTATAATAATAATAATAATAATTAAATAAAGATAATAATGGAATAATTGATTAAATACTTAAGATAATAACAAATTAAAAAAACAGTTGGATAAGAATTCAAAAAAAAAGATAAAAAAAAACAATGGCAACGTGTGGGGGGAATAACGGATTCCCCCCTAATTTCGCGCAAAGAGGGACATTAAATTAGGGGGGTTTATATTTAAAAAAAAAGGGTAACGTAGAGTGAAGAACAGCGGTTGTGGAGAAGAGAGAAGGGAGGAAGAAAAGAGGAAGAGAGGAAGAGAAGAGAAGGGAAGGAGAAAGAGGTATCACGGCGTTCGAACCCATTTGGTAATCGGATAATTGCAAAACAGACTGTAACCAGGTAGGTTCCCTTTTTCTCCCTCCATTTGGTACAAATTCAAGCATGCTTTGGTGATATATTATGTGTTTATCGTTTTTCATTGTCGAAATCTATATCATGTTGTTTGATCTGTGAAAAGCATGAAGTTTTGATGACTCTGGTGCTACTGCGTGTATCCGGCATGCTTTGCGTGACTTACTTTTGATTTTAGGGAAAAATTTGATAATCAAAATATCACATCTTTAACATGTTTGGAGTTTTTAGCTTTGGTTTTGGCCTTAGAATAGGTTCCCATAGACTGGAAATAGGCAAAAATATAGATCGGAGTCGAAAAATGGACGTCGGAGGCCGCCGGAGCACCCCACGCGCCGCCGACAGCGACCGCGCGTGGTCTTCACGCACTCGCAGGAGCAGCCACGCGCCTCCTGGAACGGCTGCCTCATTTTATTTCAATAAAATAAAAAAAATAGGTATATAGCAAATGGGCCGAAGCCTGATGCAAAGTTGCACAGCCCAGCCCTTAACGGGCTGGCTGTTTCAGGGGACAGGCCCAATAGTATAATGTGGTAAAAAAAGAGGAACGCTTGGTAGCGGGCCGGGCCGGATGGCCAGCGGACCGGACCAGGTACCAGCCGGCCCAAATTACCAGCGGAAAAAAAAAACATTTGAAACGGGCCGGACCACAGCAGGCGGAGCCTGTGTGCTGGCGGGCCGGGCTATGCCAGCCGCGGACAGGGCTGAAAAAAAAAGGGGCCAGCCCTATTTGCAATAATAAACATTTCTTTTATTTATGAATTTCTGGAATTTTTTTGTAAATGTTATTTAATTAATTTAAATTAGTAATAAATACATGAAAAATATAAATAATTATTAGAAAATTATAATTAAATTACAGAAAAGATAAAATGCTTAAATTAAGTTATTTTCATTAAATTTTAGTAATTTTGATAGTTCATTTAATTTGGGTAATTAGGTAATAAATAGAAATAAATAATGGAAAAATAAGAAAAAATATGGAAAAAGCCCGATGAATGTATATGAGCAGTGGGAAAATGGATTTGACGCCAAACAATACTGAACCAGTATTTGGATAATAAGTAAACCTAGAATTGAGTGCCGGAGGATGGTGAGGATGGGCCAGGGGCCTCAGGCGATTGTGTTTTTGCATTCATGGCACGTGCATTGCATTGATGGCGGGTCGTGACGTACGGGTCATGGGCGCTCAGGATGGTGTACGGTGGCGGGGCCACGACACTCAGGATGGTGTGCGGAGGCGCGGCCACGCACACTCAGTATGGTGACTGTGGGGTGTACGACCTACAGCCACTCAGTAGGACCCGGGTTCATGCATTGCACGGTAGGGATATTCGCACGCTGTGTGACATGACTTTGTTGCGTATGACATGCGTAGTGGGACATGCATCACGTTGTTGCGCATACTATACCTGGAGTGCTTTACCTTTCCGTATTCTTCCATATGATTATGTGGTATCATGCTTTATGTGCTATGTGTTATATCATTTTTGGATGCTTGTCTTGTACTACTTGGAGGCAGGTGCCTACTGAGTGATTTCCCAGTCACTCACCCATACTCCCCCCCACCAGGTGAGAACGAAGAAGCGTACGACTATATCTTTGCTGAGGACGGGGCTGATACGGTAGCATGGGCATACTAACGGTCGCACCTAGGATACGAGGAGACCTTGCGGCTGTCTGTCGTAGTTTATTGGGGTTTCATCGGACACTACCCTGTTTAGACTGACAGCAGTTAGAGGTTAGCACATTGACTTTATTGTCATTATGGATTTAGTGTTTTATTGATGATTCCTTTATTCGGATAATTTACTGTTATGGTAATTCGTTTCCGCGAGAAAAAAAAATTTCTACGTATTTTCGGACATGTAGAAAGTTGATTCGACGCCTTGTATTCTCCTTAGTGAGATACGGCGGGTGCACCACTTCCGATGTTAGGGTTCGGGAGCGGGGCGCTACAGTTACTGCCAAGAATTTCGTTGGTAGAATCAACTGCATGGGAAGATGACGGACGCATGAGTAACGTAATAGGTTTGGCTGCAGGTTGATTCGGCTGTTGGGATTTCTTTGGTTTCCATCTCATTTCCGTCTTCTGGGGCCTGTACTGCTGCGGCGACGGCTGATCACCACAGGAGGTGGTGGTGTAACCTAGCTGGCAGCACTCAACGCAAAAAGCCCCGCAGATCCTCATAGATTATTTGATGTTGAATTATTTTCTGTTTACCTTGCAAAAATAACTTCTTAGGCAGATAGACACACACACACACACGGGAGTGGTAGCTATTTGGATATTAGAAATTGATAATTTGATACTTGATGTATTTGTGAGTTGATATTTGAAATAATTGTGATTGGAATTGCATTTGGAAATTATTTGATATTTGAAATCGTTTGAAAAATCGAACATTTTGGAAATCATTTTCAAATCATGCATCGCATATTGTAAAATTCACCCTTATAGGGGAAATATATCAATAAGCCGAATTGATCCTAAGCAAACGGAGCATCCGAACATATTTGACTATTTCGATACAGCGTCCGGGCATATTTGACCGGCAATCGGAGCGTCCAGGCATATTTGACTATTTTGATAGAGCGCATGTGCACATTTGACCATTGGGGTGATCAGTTCGTAAGACTTACGGTGTAAGTCACTTGTAAGGAAAGCGCTATAGCCATCGCATTGAAATTGTATTTGGAATCGATTATCGAAGATCATATCGTATCGAAAATTTTATCGTATTGCATCAAAAATTGGAATTTTAGAAATTTGAAATCTGAATTGATTTTGACTTGCATCGCATCGATTTTGAAAATTGCATCATCGGATTTTGATTGTGACTAACTATTGATTGGCTTATGAGTGGATATTCGACTTTGTGCCATCATTGACTTGATTGATTGTGTGATCATAAGGGTATTAAAGTAATTTTATTTGCGAATGAGAAACTTGATATTTTCTATCATGTTTAATTATTTTATACTTGTTTCCCCGTGTAGGATCTCATAGTGGGTACAAAGAGGTTACTTGCAGAGTGATATTTTGTCGCTCATACTATACCTTATTGTGGTTTTGCAGATAAGTAGGATTATGATCTAGTCTACATTGAGGACGATTTTGAGTGGGATACTGATGACTCGAGGGATTTATGAAGAAATTACTTATGTATTTATTTTGAAACATTTGTTTTATGGATTTGAAGTTTCTGCTAGATGACGAGAGTTAGATCGAAGATACGATTTTGTGTTAGATTAGATTTGCCTAGTTTATTTATTAATGATTATTGAAGATTTTTATTTTATGACTTCTAGTGACATCATTTTGCGTGATGACGTGTGTTTGATTAGTATCGACGTCTTGTATTTTTCTTAACAGAATATGATATGTGAACCGTTTCGAATACTAGAACTCAAGACGGTTGATATAGTAAGATCCAAGAGTTTGCTGCATTTAGCAGAATATTTGACGGCATACATCAGTACCAAAGAAACATAGCTTTTCAATGCGTTGGCTTTGTCTTCTACAGCTCTAAAATGGATAAGAGAGAAAATGTAGAAAGACATAAACTAAATCTTTACAATTTTTTCATTAGTACAAATAATAAAATGAGTGTTGTAAACATTACCCTGAAAAATAATTGTTTAGGGACAACAGAAAGAAAGCAATTTTTGTATTGAACAAAATGTCTCCTTTGGCTGACAGAGTGCTCTAACTGTCCTCATCCTACTGGCTACTAATATCGGATTACCAATATTATGTACAGACATCAAGTTATGGAATCCGAACAATCCATCTGATAATATTTTTTTCATCTGATCATCACTCCTACCTCACCAAAATTTTCTTCTAAAATCACCTTAAAATAAAGTGGGAAAAAAAATCTTAAATCAAAAAATTTCTTAAGAGAGAAAGAGAAGAAGTGATTCGAATCTAGTCCGACAGAGAATTGAGAAGATCTAGAAGGTCTCCGGAACAATGTTCGCCGAGCCTGACAGCCTCAAGGAGCCGTTCAAAGAGGAAGACAGGACAGGGAATACGAAGCACGCCGTTTTGCTCGTAACCATACAATTCAGCCGATTTCTCTAAAAGTTGTACGAAGATCGGGTGATTCAACAGCTTCGCACTCACCACAAACCGCTCCATTTCCTCACCGACAAACATCGGCAAGTGTCCCGCCGGCACCGCCGGCATCTTCGTCGACGACCTGGATTCCGAACGCAACAAACTGTAGCCCGTGGAATCAGCAACTTTCGGTAGTCTCATGATCAAATTCTTCATTCTCCAAGAACAAAACAGACAGGTCCGGCTATTTTAGGGAAAAAAGGGAGCGCCGTGAAATTGAAGATGTGAGGAGGGAGATATGGTGGAGAAGTGAGTGTGGGCCAATAAATAGCAGTGCAATCCAGGCAAAATTAAACACATTATAATATCTAAATATTATTAAGAAAATCTATAAATTAAAACTTGAGAAAGACTTACAACTCAAGACGGCGGCTGGCCGTAGTAAGATAAGATAGAACTTAGATGGGGTTTGAATAGTTCAACACGTACTTTCCAGGCACATTCGAATAAATATTGTCACAAATCCTTATTTTTAAATGTAGTCAGGTAACTTATCGATGTTGGAGAGAAGCACTAGCTTTTTATTAAATATATACTTTATGTGTGACAAGAATATAGCACAATTAACTTTTCAACATATGTGACAATATTTTAGAGAAAAGAGCAGCTTTTATATTT
>AP025044.1:29092355-29127426 GCA_036186865.1 Eustoma russellianum | reverse complement strand
TCATCACCATGACTTATATCATATGATATAAGACCTGAATATACTCATAAATATAAGGTAATTATGGTGGTGTGACTTTGACGTATGTTCGTAAAATATATAACATATCGGTAGTATGTTGGAATATATGTGTGTAGTGCCTTTTAAAAAAAATCAGAATATATATATATATATATATATATATATATATATTATTAAAAGGAAAATTTTATTATCATAAGCCCTCACTTATGGCGGAGGAAAACCGTATTACAGGAAATTTAAAGATAGCGATAGGAACAGTATATGGTTATCAACATCCAAATTATATATGATATGCCGCATTAAAACCTTGCCAAGTAAAACCACCCTTGTGGATAAAACCTTGGCGAAGGAAAAAGCGTACATATTTATATAATTGGAGTGTTGATAGGCTCTATCGTGTAAATTGAAAGAATATGGAAATCTAATTACACATAACTTCAACAAAACATAAAGCTGTGTGAGCATCCACCGCTGATGTTGATCCATTGGCCAGGCGAAAATCATGTCAACGGTCAGGAAGAGAATTATGACCCATGTCCTCGTCCATGCACAAAATAAACAGATGGCTAAGTGAAGCCGAACTATAAGACTGAATGAAAAGCGTGAGCGTAATTGAATGACGATCATACCAGGCCTGCCTGCACAAACTAATGTGCCGGCAGAAATATAAAAGATACGCCAAACCATTTGGTAGACGTGCAGAAGGAGGTAACAACAATCTTGTATCAGCCACGTCATATTGAGTGAAGGATGTAAAGACGGTGTGGCTTGCCGAATGGTAGGGCGCGTTCCATGCCCTTTATGATATGAACTCTCAGCAGTTAATGAAACATATGATACACCAAACCATATGATATATACATTAGGGAGCAATCGCAGCCGCCAACGAGTTCCACCAGTGTGGCAAAGTAAGTCATATACCAAATGAACATAACAAGTGTGAGTAGTCCGATGATGGTAGGGGAAAATCCAGCAGGGTGAAGAAATATAAAACATACCGAGCCTGCCTGCACCCAATAGAGTACAGGCAGAGTGGTCGCAAAACCCTCAGATACCACGATCCAGTTGCGAAATATTGTTGCGCCAGCAGCCAGATACCGAGAAAAAGAAGGCATTAGCTTTGCAGAAGGTATATGTAATGCAGAGGAGTAAATGAAGACAAGTCATACCGCGTCTGCCCATAACCATAGGGATACATGCAGAGTAAGTCGAAATACGCCAATCCATTAAGGAAGACTTGAACATCAGCCAGCTCGCAGGTTGGCCGAAGTAAGATCCAGAGTAATTGAGGCACGGACCAAGGCAGGCAGATTATCATTATTGAAATATCCTGTCTCCGGACAAAGCATGGCATGCTGAGCTAAGTAATGAGCTGACATATTAGCCTCCCGATAAATATGAACAATGTCCAGTCTGTGTGAATGAATTAGAGTGTGCAAAAGATGCAGATGATAATTGCCATGTATCCGCTATGGCTGATGAAGCCGTGAGACCATTTGTGCACAATCCGACTCAATCTCAAGGGTTCTGAAGAAAGGAAGAAAATATAACAGTCCAAAGAGAGTAGCCTGAATCTCCGCCATCAAAGGTGTGCAGAGAGGTAGTCGGAACGAAAGAGCACGCACACAAGTTCCCGCATGATTGCGCAAGAGTACCCCCCCCCCCCCCGCAGCATAACTACGGCCCACCACGGCATCCACGTTCAGTTTAAGTCTACCTGCAGGTGGAACTTTCCATCTAACAATCTGTAGGCGCGGGGGATGTAGTCGTGGAATCCATGAGAGGGAAGGACTAGGTCCAGCTGCAAGTTTTGATCCATTGATTTTCTGAAACCACACATGAATGTCAAAATGTATGGCATTCCTTAACATTGCTGCTGAAAATGATGTATGATCGCCATACGTGAGCTGAGCATAAAGCCTCCATATGTTCGAAACTATTATTGCTGGAATGATAATTTTTAAAACTCCAGATAATGTTGAAGGCGTAGAACGATACCACCAAGACAACAAATATTGGCGCAGACTTAACGATGTTGGCAGGACCCCTTGAAGTTCTGTCGCAAAAAAGGCCCAAACATGAGAAATGTGCTCACAGCGAAGGAAAACATGATCAACTGAGGCTGATTGCCGTTTGCAAAAAGGACACTGCGTTGGGCGCGCCATAGAGTAACGTCCAATATAGTCTTCAAACGGCATAGCCGAGTTGAAGATTCGCCACAGCAAAATTTTTGTTGTTGGGGACTGCAGTTTAAACCAAATAAATTTTGCTGAAAGTTGCGTGGGTTTCGCTGCCCGACAAATAGTATATGCCGACTTTAGTGTGAATTCTCCAGTGGGTGTAGGTGTCCACGACTGACAAGCTCCCAATCCAGTTGCATGAGAGATACACGTGTGATGTATTCGACATATTAATTTCCAAATTGCTGAGTCCGGAAGCCTTGGTTATAGTCGCCCCTTCTACCGTATTTGAGGTGCATATAGTGACTCCACAAAGTGTCCTGCTTTTGATATGTCCACCATATGCGACAACGATATGCCTGCTGCAACGCATTAAGATCGCATAGGCCTAGTCCTTTCTTCTACAGGTGTGGTAATTTTAGGCCATGCAATCCAATGATATCTCTTTCCCCAAAAGAAAGACGCCATTTTCCTGTTGATTATACGAATGACTGATTTTGGTAATCCACCGGCTGCTAAAATATGAAGCGGAAGAGCCGCTACCACTGAACTAAGTAGAACTAGACGTCCTGCTTGGGAAAGCAGGTGGGCTTGCCAACCTTGCAGGCGATCATCAATGTGTTGCAGTAGAGCCGAACAATAGACTGCTCTATTAATGCCCTTATGCAGATACGAACCCAAATATCGAAAAGGAAGAGATGCAAGCCGCATACCCAAAATGTCTTTATATGTCCTGCGCTGATGTGGAGTAATACTAGTCGAAGGTATGAAAATACTTTTGTGGAAATTAATCTTTTGTCCCGATGCAGCTTCATACTGAGTTAAGAATGCATGAAAACGGCTGAGATTACGCTATGTTCCCCGAAGAAAAATAAGTAAATCATCCGCATAGACCAAGTGAGTGATGGCCAAGGGTATTCGGCCCAGCCGAAAAGACTGAAGATGACCCGTTGCGACAAGCGATTTTAAACCTCTGCTGAAACCCTCTGAAGATAAAATAAATAGTAATGGGGACAACGGATCACCCTGCTTTACTCCCCTAAATGGACGAAATGATGTCGACGGCTGCCCATTTATTAGAACTACTAATGTTGTGGCTCGCAAATGATTAAGGACAATCCGAATAAAAAATTCAGAGAACCCGAATTGACGCAATAATAGCTCAAGGTATTCCCAACTGACCCTGTCAAATGCTTTCATCATATCTAACTTTAAACATAATTTTGATCCCCCTTTATCCAGCATATGAACCATTTCCTGAGCCAATAATACCTGCGACGAAAAATCATGTCCGGGCAAAAAACCTGTTTGCTCTGGCGAGATTAACCTTGGCAATAGTGTTCCCAAGCGTGTGGCGATTATACGAGTGCAAACTTTACTCAAAAAATTCGTTAGACATATGGGACGAAAGTCACTAAAAGTCTGTGGAGATTGTGTTTTCGGAATCAACATGATCAGCGCACGAGCCATTACTACTGGCTGGGGAACCCCAAGAAAGAATTCCTGCACCGCCTTAAGTACATCAGAGTGTATTATTGACCAACATGAACGATAAAAATTACCATGAAAGCCATCCGGGCCAGCCGCACTCTGAGGGTCCAAACTCCACACTGCCGTCTTCACCTCTGATTCCGACGGTAGCTGCGTTAGCATGAGGCTGTCATGGTCCGATAATATTCATGGGATGTATGATAGGATTTCTGAATGATTGTGTGTCTGTTCCCCTGCAAACAATGCTTTATAATACTCCACTGCTGACGTCATAATGTCATCCGGACTGATTAACAGTGTACCCGCGGAATTTCGAATCTGCTGAATGCGAAGGTTGGTGCGTTTACCTTTGACATATGAGTGGAAGTATTTGGTATTAGCATCACCTTCATTTAGCCATTTAACCCTTGATTTTTGCTTCCAAAATTGCATCTCATAATTCGAATGCGATCAAGTAGTCGGCCTTTGCCTTATAATAGGCCTGGCGCGTATCCTCGGTTGGTTGTGCATCCCAACAAGCTTCTGCACTACTAAGAAGGTCCTCTGCATGCTTCAGATTGCTGAAAATATTTCCGAAAACCTCTTTATTCCATGTTTGAATATCTTTCTTTAGGGAAGATAATTTCTTATAAAAACCATGCATGCCGCCCGTTGTTGGATATGATGTCCATAGGCATGAAAATCCGAATGATGGAGCCAGGCATCTAAAAATCTAAAAGAGCGACGACAAGGAATGGAGCTCATTTTACACAACAAGTGAAGCGGTGTGTGGTCAGATGTCGCACGAGATAAATGAGTTAACTGCAAAGTGTCAAATCCATCCTGAAACATAGAGTTAACAAAGATCCAGTCCAATCTACAGCGTACTCTACCAGGACCTCTTCCTTCTGCCCATGTAAATCGAGTGCCTTGATATGGAAGCGACATAAGTGAGCATGTTTCAATGCACTCATTAAAATCTTGTAAAGCTGCTAAAGAAGGGGTGGATCGGCCACTGTGATCTTCCAGCGATCAAAAAGTATTGAAGTCACCTCCCACAAGCCATGGCAACTGTAATGATGTAACGAAATCACTCAAAGAACGCCATAAGTTGTGCCGCTGGGAGGGCGTATGTTTTGCATATACCAATGAGAGCACAAAAGTGTATTGCAATGAAATTGAGTGCAAGGTAAAATGAACCACTTGATCATGATCCTGTGTGTCAAGCAAACGAAACTCATTATCACGCCAAAAAAACCATATATGCTCTGACTGCGAGGCATAGAACTGTGAGAATCCAAGACGCAAGCCAAAACCAGTTATCTGTGACGGTGTATGTTTAGGCTCAATTAAGGCAAGTAAATTTAAACGGTGTTC
Organism: Eustoma russellianum; assembly: GCA_036186865.1. Classification (NCBI taxonomy): domain Eukaryota; kingdom Viridiplantae; phylum Streptophyta; class Magnoliopsida; order Gentianales; family Gentianaceae; genus Eustoma; species Eustoma russellianum. Next base: position 29,122,375 of record AP025044.1, on the reverse strand, counting down.
GCTAATTAAGTGACACAAACGTGGCAGAGAGGCACGCATGCCTCGAATATTCTATATTAATATATTCATTGAGGAAGGGTGGAGGAACTTCCCTGAATAGCATGAGATGCACTACGTGTCAAAATGGTCGATGGTGGCAAGGGGGGCAGATCCTTTCGTGGCCTACGTTTACGACGTGGAACCACAGGGATGAACGCAGATTCTTCATCCTGTCCTTCCAGGCGTGATATTAAAGTTTCATCATCAGGCGATGACTGCATGAGTTGCATGCGGCGGGCAACGTCGTCTGACACGACTGGAATTTCCTCTACAGTAAGATCAACCGGTAAATCGTTATCGGAGGAATGCCCAATATCCAGATGTGTGATATCAGTGTCTGCATGTGGGTCCATTTCGTCACAAAACCCTTCCGGCGTATGTTCATCAAAAGCATGATCCTGCGGCAAGGGAACCTGACCAGAGGCGGTGTGGGCCGTGATATCTGGATCATTTGAATGTCCTGCTGGCTCATCTAACTGTGACGCGTGCACATTGTGATCATCATTATTATTCCCAGCGACCTCTTGATTTTGTGATGTGGGATGGTCCGATGGCTTGTGCTTAACCGGAGTCCATCGCGTCTTGGGCCTACGAGTCGATGGAGGTGGAGGTGGAGGTGGCGGAGGAGGTATACTGGATGTTTCGCGGGGGGAACATGCAGCAGTTGCATGTCCCTGTCTTCGACAGGCAGTGCATAAAAGTGGCAAATCTTCATAAACGATTGTCTGGAGAAGCAAACGTCCTTTTGCTTGCACATATATCTTCTGTGGAAGTTCTTGAGAAACATCAATCTCCACACATACACGAGCAACCGATGGTCGCAGGCCTTCGGAGGTTGCAATATCAAGTTTGATTGGATGTCCGATGGGACGGACGATTTCAAATAAAGCCTCCCGGTGATGAAGATGTATCGGTAACGCTGGGAGGGCAATCCAAACCGGGACAATAGGGACATCCGACAAGGGATCGAAATCAACAGTCCACTTCGTAACCCGCATGTGGCATCCGGATATATGCCAAGAACGTCTATAAAAACATCGTAGATAATCTGACTCATTGCTAAAATTCATCAAAATATGTGCTTGATCAATCAATGTAATTCGAAGATCCTGATGAAATCCTATTTTCTCAAAAACCTCGCGGATAACTTTTAATGGAGGACGACCATACCAAAAAGTGCCAACTAGTGAGTATCGGTATGGAGCAGCGAGTGCATCAATTTCCGAATCAAGAAAGGATACCATTGGGATACCTTTGTAGCGTGTTGCTGTTTTTGGCGAAATTGTGATAGCCTTCATAGCATTAGGGCCGGCTACAACTGCAGCAAATGTTGGTGCAGTTGTCATATTGAAGGAACTGCAAAAAAGAAGATAGCTTTGATAATGTACTGAAGGAGACGAGGGGAATCGCTAATCACCGCGTGGAGAAGAGGCCGGAGACGGCGGCGGCTACTGCCGCCGCAGCGCTTGACACCCGAAGTCGCCGGATCGCTGCATCCCTTATATATATATTGTTGTACCCCAACGATCATGTACTTGAGACTATGATTAAGTGTCAAAATAAAAGTGATGATTCCTCACGAGCGTGTTACTTAAGTCACATTATCGCTTCCTTATTTAAATTCTTCAAGTTCACTTAGGACGAACACTAAATAAGTATACGAACGAATGTCACAAGATGTGTGTTATACCTTGAGGATTCGGCCAAAGGCCAATAGTCACCCTTGAAGTAAACTCGTTCTTGTAAGAATACAAACATAAACCATCCTCACAAACCAAGATTAAAACCAAACAAATGAAATAAAACCAATAAACATTATAAAATAAATGATGGGATTTGATAAATGTGAAAGGACAAAAATACCCCCAACACCCTCCTAATTTCGGCCAAGGCTTAGGAGGATCTAGAATTCTCCACACTCTTCCAAATAATTTATAATTAACAAATTACATAATAATTGAAATGTTAAATAAGCAACTTGCATGCAAAAGAAATGATAAAATAAGAAAAGGGGAGGCTAGTGTGTAAGAAAAGCAAGGCCTAGATTCTTTTTCCCCTTCTCCCATGCACCAGCCGATTACCCCTCCCCTTACACCCCTAGCTCTTTTTATTTCTCAAGACAACTTCATTTCCATCTTGTCTTGAGCATTCCCTAAGAGAGCTTCTACTAAACACTTAAGAAATTCTCTAAGTCCCTTTCACCAACAACTTTCGGCCCTCCCTTCTTGAAGGGTAGAAATTCTCAATCAAGCTTCATCTTCATCCCCAAGCTCAAAGATCATCTAGGTAAGTCTCTTCTAAGTTCTTAAGTTAATTCTTTATACAAATAGTGAAGCTCACTTGGGTATTTTTCTCCCCTAAACCGTGGACTACATGCTCAAGGAGGAGAAAATCTTCAACACTCTTAGGTGAAGCTACCTTGCTACAACTTGAACCTCCATCCCAAGACTACTTTGGTAAGATGTTCTAGCCTCAAATAAGATTCTACTTTCACTATTTAAGAGAGACTAATCTCTTCCTTCCTCTTCATCCAAAAACGTGTGCTCAAGGGAGTAGGAGGAGAAAGATTTCAACTCAACTCACTCCAAAACCAAGCAAAGGCAAAAACTTTGGCTTGAAGAGGTAAGTATACACTAATCTCTCATGATTTACCTAAAGGATTAGTGTCTTGAATGGTTAAAGTTTCAAAGATGTGATCTTTAGTGGTACCCCTTAAGTTTAAGCTTGTATCTTAGTCATTTCTTAAGAATGATGTCTTGCATGTGGTTTATCGTGTCCAAGATGGTGTTATCTCCTACATGCAATATGATTTAAGGCTGATTTAGAATAACATAAAGTTCACCTAAGTGAGTCTAGGCAAGAGCAACTCTTGGATGGAATTTGGAAGGTCCTAGGAGTGCATGCATGTGATGGATATGAGTCCTATAAAGATTTTCTTTTGGGATTGAACTAAAATGACTCTTGAATGTGTTGCATGTTTGAATATATGTTGAGAAATGTGGTTAAGGTATCACATAGGTTTCGGCACTAAGGATGGAAAGGAAGGTGAACTTTGATTTCAAGAAAGAATGCTTGCTATATGTAGATATGATACTAGCTTGGTTTGTTACCCACAAACTGTTTATTATGATGCCAAGGTGATTTTATAACAAGCATGCAATCTGGATATTTATGTCACAACGGGATATAAGTGTTAACCAATGACCTAGTGCAAAAGAACAAGATGAATGGGAGTATTTGACTTAAACCATGATAATATATCAAAGTACTGGAACTAGGCAGAATGGGGTGACACCTTCAACGACCTTAGAACTGGACTTCCAGACCTTCAATGAAGCTAATTTTTGGCACAACATTAGTCCTATGAATGTAGCACGAATGAGAGTTGGAATTTCGTTAAAATAAGCAAAGGATTATTTTTAATAAATTTTACGGTAAAACTGCTCCAGTAAGAAATTCTGGAGCAGGGCAGATTTGGTTCCTTAGTTTAACGAATTTAAAAAGGATCTTTTGAACCTTCAATAAATCTGGAATTTGTCACAGAGCTAGCCCCATGTGTATAGTAGAGTTGAGAATTGGAATTTTGGCAAAATAAGTTATGGTTAATTTTTAATAAAATAATTGGTAAGACTGCTCAGACTGTAAATTCTGGAACAGGACAGAATGATGTAATGTTTTGCATGACCTGAAAAGAGAACTTGTAGAGGTTAAAAAAGGCTAATTTTCGGTGTGATGATACCATTATGTGTATAGGAAATGTGCAAGTTGGAATTTTGGAAAAAGGAGTTGTGGAATATTTTTGATAAAATATTTATTAAAGCTGCTCATTCTGGAAAGCCTGAAACTGGGCAGAACAGAACATCATTTTGTTTTACCCGAAAAAGGACCTTGTGAATAACCAATAAAGCTGGTTTTTGGCATGATAATACCTCTATGAGTCTAGAAGACATGCCAGTTGGAATTTCAGTAAAACAAGTTCTAGATTATTTTTTATGAATTAATTGGTAAAACTGCTCAACAGGAATTACTGGAAACACCTTGAAATTTGTAACGACTTTCCAGGCTTAGAAAAGGGACTTAGAGACATGCAAATGGGCTGAATTTCGGTAGGATACTAGTCCCACATGTTTATGACGTATATGAGTTGGAATTTCGGGAAACGGAATTACGGAATTGCCACAATTAAATTTTTAGTAAAATCGCTCAGCCCAGCCTCAGCACTTAAGATAAATCGTGAAGTAAGTAAGTAAGCCTTTATGGTTATTTAAAATAATTCCCAATTCTACGACTTATATCTATGATTTCACCTAACGTACTTGTGACGAATGAGTCACGGAAATGGACCAAAATGGTTAGCCTAACTGTCCTATGTAAATGAAGTACAAAATTTGGAAATATTCATCCAAACCCATGTACGTTGACATGTTATAAGGAATGCATATGATCATTTATGCCATGGCTTGCATTTCATATCACGGCATGTATCATGCATGATCATGAACCTGATTTTCATGGATTTTATGATGCAAGCAAGTTTTACAAGTGATTATCTTTTCGTTATGCATGAAAAGTTTTTTACGGTCCCATATTTTAAAGAAAGCTTCATGAATTCCTTTGCCGGCCAAGCATGCGACTAACCCGACTCCAGACCCGGGGTTAATTGGTCTGATGACATGATATCTGTTCTGGACCCGCTCAGATCCGGGGTTAATTGATCTGATATCTGTTCTGGACCCGCTCAGATCCGGGGTTAATTGATCTGATATCTGTTCTGGACCCGCTCAGATCCGGGGTTAATTGATCTGATATCTGTTCTGGACCCGCTCAGATCTGGGGTTAATTGATCTGATATCTGTTCTGGACCCGCTCAGATCCGGGGTTAATTGATCTGCCACTCTGTTTTTATGACATGACGTTTTATGGGACCATACTGATGCTTTGACACGACATGACATGACATCATGCATTGCATATTGCATAGCTCATGATCACGTTAATATATGGTATGATACAGCTAAGGACTTAATAAGCCAATAGTGGTTAACACTATCTAGAATTATGCTTAATCCATACCATCAGTTGACTACAGGACTTAAGACAGGTATGAGTTGCTATTCAAAGATTTATGTTGTTACATTCACGTTCTAATTCTTTATGTATTTCATGGTCGTTTATTGTATCCTTGCTGGGTGATTTTTATCACTCACACTTTATTTTTCCCCCAGATAATGCCAAGATAGAGTGGATTGAAGATGAACCAAGGGTACCGTATCCGTAGGCGTGAAGACATGAAGGGAGATGAACTTAAGGACTTTTGTGCTGTTTAGATGTTTGTATTATGACTATGTTGGTACTCTGTGGGATGTGACTATGATGTTTTGTGTGACTGCTACTCTGGGGACTTAGTTTTGCGTATTGCATGTTTAATTTGGAAAGTTTTAATTCTGCCTAAATTTTACTGTCATGTTAATTGATAACATAGGAATCCATGGCTTATATTATGGATTTTCGTATGTTACGCATGACGCTTTGTACTCTCCTTAGTGAAGTACGGCGGGTGCACCGTATCCGGACGAGGCCGGGTGCGGGGCGCTACAGGTGGTATCAGAGCCCAGGCTCTAGATTACGGGCAGAACGTAGGACTAAGTTATGATCTTAGCAACCTAAGTTTGATTGTAGACCTAAGTCATGATCTTAGAAGAGTGGCGACCTTAGAATAGGACCACTTAGACCGGGTTTAGGATGTGATTTAATAACTAATCCTAAACTATAAAAGCTAGGCCAATGACATAAGACGTGCCTTTGCATCTCCTTTACTTATGAGCTTTCGATTCTGGTCCTTAGTCGAATTTAACAGATATACTAAACTCATAAGTGCAGATGGTGAGACCACGTGGCAGACCTCCGAGAGCCCAACCAGCTGCTCAGGAGCCCATTCCACCACCACCAGCACAGGTCCCGCCGCCACCTCAGCCGGAACAAAATCCTCCACCACCAGCTCCACAAGCACCAGTCCCTCCGGCCATCCCAGACATGAATACTTTTCAGACTTTTTGTCAAGTGGTTACTCAGATAGGGCAAGGCTTAATTCACCAGAACGCACCACATCAGCCACATCAGCCAGTAAGGGATGCCCAATACTACTTTGAGAAGCTCAAGAGGGCTAACGTACCCCCATTTGAAGGAAAGCCAGACCATGATATCGCGGAAAAGTGGCTAGATGAAGTTGAAAACTGTTTTGAGCTGATCCAAGCCCCAGAAGAAATGAAAGCTCAGGCCATCCGACCCTTCCTGATCAGTGAGGCCAATCAATGGTGGAAGACAAATTTGCAGCCTTTGCCCAGACCGATAGCCTGGGAGAGATTTCTACAAGAGTTCCACAAGTTCTATATTCCCCCATCTGTCAAACTACAAAAGAGACATGAATTTGAATCTTTGAAACAAGAGTCAGGCATGTCAGTAGCGGAATACGCGAACAAGTTCATGGCACTCGGGAGGTTCTAGCCTGTTACGATGAATGACGAGGAGACGAAAATGCTAAAGTTCGAAAGAGGTTTGAATCCAAGGATTAGGACATGGCTGGTAAATGCAAACCCTACCAATTTTGGAGCACTTCTAGATGCATGCTACCGCATTGAGAGAGATATCATCCGAAGAGATGATGTGGGCCAGAAACGAGAAAGACAAGGGACCGGAAATGAGAAATATAAGAAAGTGGCAAAGAAGAATTTCAGAGGATCAGTTCGTCAAGGGCAGAATCAGCACCGCAAGCGAAACCAAAACAATCAGCAGAAGAATCAGAACACCTCTCAACAGCCAGCAATCCCAATATGCTCCCACTGTCAGAAGAGGCATGTGGGTGAGTGCAGGTGGAAAACAGGAAAATGCTTTGGATGCGGCAAAGATGGACACATGATTAAAGACTGTCCAGAGAAAGGAGCGCAGCCGCAGCAGCAACAGAAGAACCAGCGACCCCGCACTAATGCAAGAGTGCACGCTATGACCGACGCTGATGTCGAGGAGACTGCTGACGTAGTAACTGGTAAGATTTTAAGTTTTATACCTTCAATACATTTCACTGTTGCATGTCTATCATATTGCTTAGTGATTGTGCATGGTTCAGGAACTATATTAGTGTGTAGCCTACCGGCAAATGTGTTGTTTGACAGTGGTGCCAGCCACTCGTTTATCTCAAAGAAGTTCGCTAAGAATTTAGATCATGATGCACTCCGATTAGAGACACCCTATAGAGTACAAGCAGCTGGCGACCAGGTGCTTGTTTCCCATCACATACTCAGAAACTGTACACTTGAGTTTAATGATCAGTTATTTGAGGCCAATTTGATCCCCATATCAATGGGTGATTTTGACGTAATTCTCGGAATGGACTGGCTCTCCAAGAATCATGCCCACATTGATTGCCGAAGCAGGCAAGTTATTATCAAGAACCCAGCTCGGGATGAGATAACATTCCAAGGAGGAGCCAAATTAAAGAAACCGTCTAAGAAAGCCTTTGTTAACGCAATTCGTGCCAGACAAGCATTAAGGAAGGGCCATGAAGGATTCTTGGTCTATGTTCTAAGTGCTGAGCAAGAAGGCCCTACCCTTACACAAGTTCCAATTGTCAAAGAATACCCTGATGTATTTCCTGATGATTTGCCCGGATTACCTCCCGATCGGGAGATCGCCTTCGAAATAAACCTTGTTCCAGGAGCGGAACCTATATCGAAAGCCCCTTATCGCATGGCACCTGCGGAACTAAAAGAATTAAAGGAACAGTTACACGAACTGTTAGAGAAGAAACTTATCCGCCCCAGTGTTTCGCCATGGGGTGCTCCGGTGCTATTCGTGAAAAAGAAAGATGGAAGTATGCGCTTATGCATCGATTACCGGGAGCTCAACAAAATTACCATAAAGAACAAGTACCCGTTGCCCCGGATTGACGACTTATTCGACCAGCTCAGGGGATCCCGAATCTTTAGTAAGATCGACCTACGATCTGGGTATTTCCAGTTGAAGATAAAGGCGGAAGATGTTCCTAAGACTGCTTTCAGAACCCGCTACGGACACTATGAGTTTCTAGTCATGCCTTTTGGTTTGACCAACGCCCCTGCCGCCTTTATGGATCTCATGAATCGAATCTTCCAAGAGCAGTTGGATAAATTCGTGGTAGTCTTTATAGATGACATCTTGATATATTCACCCGATGAAGAGACCCACGCAGCCCATTTGAGGACAGTCTTAAATATTCTAAGAGCGAGACAACTATATGCTAAGTTCAGTAAATGCGAGTTTTGGCTGCGAAGTGTATCGTTTCTTGGTCATGTGATATCAGAAGATGGGATTTCAGTAGACCCCAAGAAGATTGAAGCTATCACAGAATGGCCTCGGCCAACAAATGTTACTGAAGTAAGAAGTTTTCTCGGACTAGCCGGATATTATAGGAAGTTTGTTGAAGGATTTTCGAGGATAGCCATTCCTCTCACCAGATTGACCCAAAAGAAAACCAAATTCGAGTGGAGTGCCGACTGTGAAAGGAGTTTCTCCGAGCTAAAAGCAAAGTTGACATCCGCACCTATTTTAGCTCAACCCTCTCCTGGTGAGAAGTATGTAGTATACAGCGATGCTTCGAAGAATGGTCTCGGCTGTGTCCTTATGCAGAATGACAAAGTGATAGCGTATGCATCCCGACAGTTGAAACCATTTGAACAAAACTATCCTATCCACGACCTTGAACTTGCTGCAGTGGTTTTCGCATTGAAAATATGGAGACATTACTTGTATGGTGAAAGATGCGAAATTTATACAGACCACAAGAGCCTGAAATACCTATTTACCCAGAAGGAGCTAAATATGCGGCAGCGCAGATGGCTGGAGTTAATAAAGGATTACGATCTTTCCATCCAATATCATCCTGGAAAAGCTAACAAAGTCGCCGACGCACTAAGTCGGAAAACAAGTCACCCACGACAACCACCTCTTCAACGAGACATGGAAGAATTTGGCCTTGAAGAAGTTGACTCAGTCGAAGAAGTTCTTGCCAAGTTAGTTCTTATCCCTTCATTGATTGATAAGATCAAAGAGGCCCAAGGGAAAGATGACGCATCGAGAAAAATCAAAGAAAGGATGAAAGTTAAGCCGCGAGACGACTTTGAGGTCCGCAGTGATGGCAGTTTATGGTATCAGGGACGGTTGTGTGTTCCTGAAGACAAAGAACTCAAGGAGGAAGTTTTGAAAGAAGCTCATAATTCTCGATTGTCTATACACCCCGGAACTAATAAGATGTACCAAGATCTCAAACAAAAATTTTGGTGGCCCGGTATGAAGAATCAAATAGCAGAATTTGTTGAGCGCTGTCTAATTTGCCAAAGAGTGAAAGCCGAGCACCAAAGACCTGCTGGATTATTGCAACCCTTAGAAGTGCCGGAATGGAAATGGGATCACATCACCATGGACTTTGTGACTGACTTACCCAGGACTAAGTATGGGAATGATGCTATATGGGTCATTGTAGATCGTTTGACTAAGTCCGCACACTTTCTGGCCATGACGATTAAGGCATCTATGGAGAAGTTAGCCTCAATGTACGTTGACCATATCGTTTGCTTGCACGGGGTTCCCATAAGTATCGTATGCGACCGTGACCCCCGTTTCACTTCCAGATTTTGGACCGCCTTTCAAAAGGCAATGGGCACAGAAATTAGGATGAGTTCCGCCTTTCATCCTCAAACAGATGGACAGTCGGAAAGAACAATCCAAACTCTTGAGGATATGCTCCGCGCTTGCATCCTTGATTTCGGAGGAAGCTGGGATAGAAGCCTTAAACTCGTTGAGTTCTCTTATAATAATAGCTTCCATAGGTCCATCGGGATGGCACCATACGAAGCACTGTATGGACGGAAATGTCGGTCCCCCCTCTATTGGGACGAAATTGGAGATAAGATCTACGCGGGACCCGACATAGTTGAGCAAACACGAGAGAAGGTGAAGCTTGTCCAGCAAAGACTAAGAGCTGCACAAGATAGGATGAAGATATGGGCAGACGAAAGAAGGAGACCTTTGGAGTTCCAAGAGGGAGAGAAAGTTTTTCTAAAGGTTTCTCCGACTAAAGGTGTTAAAAGGTTTGGCATTAAAGGGAAGCTAAGCCCAAGATTCATTGGACCTTATGAGATACTTGAGAGAGTGGGCGAAGTTGCATACCGCTTGGCGTTACCACCATCACTTTCTCAGCTGCACGACGTATTCCACGTTTCACAACTTCGGCGATATGTATATGACTCCAGCCACATCCTTGAAGATCAACAGTTGAAAGTTGACAAGGATGCATCTTATGAGGAAGAGCCTATAAGGATCGTTGATCGAAAGGAGAAGGCCTTGAGGAAGAGATCCATAACCATGGTGAAGGTACAATGGAGACATCATTCGGAGGCAGAAGCAACATGGGAAACCGAGGAAGATATGAGGAGTAGGTACCCGCATCTTTTTGATTAGTTCCGAAGTTTCGAGGACAAAACTTATAATAAGGGGGGGAGGATGTTGTACCCCAACGATCATGTACTTGAGACTATGATTAAGTGTCAAAATAAAAGTGATGATTCCTCACGAGCGTGTTACTTAAGTCACATTATCGCTTCCTTATTTAAATTCTTCAAGTTCACTTAGGACGAACACTAAATAAGTATACGAACGAATGTCACAAGGTGTGTGTTATACCTTGAGGATTCGGCCAAAGGCCAATAGTCACCCTTGAAGTAAACTCGTTCTTGTAAGAATACAAACATAAACCATCCTCACAAACCAAGATTAAAACCAAACAAATGAAATAAAACCAATAAACATTATAAAATAAATGATGGGATTTGATAAATGTGAAAGGACAAAAATACCCCCAACACCCTCCTAATTTCGGCCAAGGCTTAGGAGGATCTAGAATTCTCCACACTCTTCCAAATAATTTATAATTAACAAATTACATAATAATTGAAATGTTAAATAAGCAACTTGCATGCAAAAGAAATGATAAAATAAGAAAAGGGGAGGCTAGTGTGTAAGAAAAGCAAGGCCTAGATTCTTTTTCCCCTTCTCCCATGCACCAGCCGATTACCCCTCCCCTTACACCCCTAGCTCTTTTTATTTCTCAAGACAACTTCATTTCCATCTTGTCTTGAGCATTCCCTAAGAGAGCTTCTACTAAACACTTAAGAAATTCTCTAAGTCCCTTTCACCAACAACTTTCGGCCCTCCCTTCTTGAAGGGTAGAAATTCTCAATCAAGCTTCATCTTCATCCCCAAGCTCAAAGATCATCTAGGTAAGTCTCTTCTAAGTTCTTAAGTTAATTCTTTATACAAATAGTGAAGCTCACTTGGGTATTTTTCTCCCCTAAACCGTGGACTACATGCTCAAGGAGGAGAAAATCTTCAACACTCTTAGGTGAAGCTACCTTGCTACAACTTGAACCTCCATCCCAAGACTACTTTGGTAAGATGTTCTAGCCTCAAATAAGATTCTACTTTCACTATTTAAGAGAGACTAATCTCTTCCTTCCTCTTCATCCAAAAACGTGTGCTCAAGGGAGTAGGAGGAGAAGGATTTCAACTCAACTCACTCCAAAACCAAGCAAAGGCAAAAACTTTGGCTTGAAGAGGCAAGTATGCACTAATCTCTCATGATTTACCTAAAGGATTAGTGTCTTGAATGGTTAAAGTTTCAAAGATGTGATCTTTAGTGGTACCCCTTAAGTTTAAGCTTGTATCTTAGTCATTTCTTAAGAATGATGTCTTGCATGTGGTTTATCGTGTCCAAGATGGTGTTATCTCCTACATGCAATATGATTTAAGGCTGATTTAGAATAACATAAAGTTCACCTAAGTGAGTCTAGGCAAGAGCAACTCTTGGATGGAATTTGGAAGGTCCTAGGAGTGCATGCATGTGATGGATATGAGTCCTATAAAGATTTTCTTTTGGGATTGAACTAAAATGACTCTTGAATGTGTTGCATGTTTGAATATATGTTGAGAAATGTGGTTAAGGTATCACATAGGTTTCGGCACTAAGGATGGAAAGGAAGGTGAACTTTGATTTCAAGAAAGAATGCTTGCTATATGTAGATATGATACTAGCTTGGTTTGTTACCCACAAACTGTTTATTATGATGCCAAGGTGATTTTATAACAAGCATGCAATCTGGATATTTATGTCACAACGGGATATAAGTGTTAACCAATGACCTAGTGCAAAAGAACAAGATGAATGGGAGTATTTGACTTAAACCATGATAATATATCAAAGTACTGGAACTAGGCAGAATGGGGTGACACCTTCAACGACCTTAGAACTGGACTTCCAGACCTTCAATGAAGCTAATTTTTGGCACAACATTAGTCCTATGAATGTAGCACGAATGAGAGTTGGAATTTCGTTAAAATAAGCAAAGGATTATTTTTAATAAATTTTACGGTAAAACTGCTCCAGTAAGAAATTCTGGAGCAGGGCAGATTTGGTTCCTTAGTTTAACGAATTTAAAAAGGATCTTTTGAACCTTCAATAAATCTGGAATTTGTCACAGAGCTAGCCCCATGTGTATAGTAGAGTTGAGAATTGGAATTTTGGCAAAATAAGTTATGGTTAATTTTTAATAAAATAATTGGTAAGACTGCTCAGACTGTAAATTCTGGAACAGGACAGAATAATGTAATGTTTTGCATGACCTGAAAAGAGAACTTTTAGAGGTTCAAAAAGGCTAATTTTCGGTGTGATGATACCATTATGTGTATAGGAAATGTGCAAGTTGGAATTTTGGAAAAAGGAGTTGTGGAATATTTTTGATAAAATATTTATTAAAGCTGCTCATTCTGGAAAGCCTGAAACAGGGCAGAACAGAACATCATTTTGTTTTACCCGAAAAAGGACCTTGTGAATAACCAATAAAGCTGGTTTTTGGCATGATAATACCTCTATGAGTCTAGAAGACATTCCAGTTGGAATTTCAGTAAAACAAGTTCTAGATTATTTTTTATGAATTAATTGGTAAAACTGCTCAACAGGAATTACTGGAAACACCTTGAAATTTGTAACGACTTTCCAGGCTTAGAAAAGGGACTTAGAGACATGCAAATGGGCTGAATTTCGGTAGGATACTAGTCCCACATGTTTATGACGTATATGAGTTGGAATTTCGGGAAACGGAATTACGGAATTACCACAATTAAATTTTTAGTAAAATCGCTCAGCCCAGCCTCAGCACTTAAGATAAATCGTGAAGTAAGTAAGTAAGCCTTTATGGTTATTTAAAATAATTCCCAATTCTACGACTTATATCTATGATTTCACCTAACGTACTTGTGACGAATGAGTCACGGAAATGGACCAAAATGGTTAGCCTAACTGTCCTATGTAAATGAAGTACAAAATTTGGAAATATTCATCCAAACCCATGTACGTTGACATGTTATAAGGAATGCATATGATCATTTATGCCATGGCTTGCATTTCATATCACGGCATGTATCATGCATGATCATGAACCTGATTTTCATGGATTTTATGATGCAAGCAAGTTTTACAAGTGATTACCTTTTCGTTATGCATGAAAAGTTTTTTACGGTCCCATATTTTAAAGAAAGCTTCATGAATTCCTTTGCCGGCCAAGCATGCGACTAACCCGACTCCAGACCCGGGGTTAATTGGTCTGATGACATGATATCTGTTCTGGACCCGCTCAGATCCGGGGTTAATTGATCTGATATCTGTTCTGGACCCGCTCAGATCCGGGGTTAATTGATCTGATATCTGTTCTGGACCCGCTCAGATCCGGGGTTAATTGATCTGATATCTGTTCTGGACCCGCTCAAATCCGGGGTTAATTGATCTGCCACTCTGTTTTTATGACATGACATTTTATGGGACCATACTGATGCTTTGACACGACATGACATGACATCATGCATTGCATATTGCATAGCTCATGATCACGTTAATATATGGTATGATACAGCTAAGGACTTAATAAGCCAATAGTGGTTAACACTATCTAGAATTATGCTTAATCCATACCATCAGTTGACTTCAGGACTTAAGACAGGTATGAGTTGCTATTCAAAGATTTATGTTGTTACATTCACGTTCTAATTCTTTATGTATTTCATGGTCGTTTATTGTATCCTTGCTGGGTGATTTTTATCACTCACACTTTATTTTTCCCCCAGATAATGCCAAGATAGAGTGGATTGAAGATGAACCAAGGGTACCGTATCCGTAGGCGTGAAGACATGAAGGGAGATGAACTTAAGGACTTTTGTGCTGTTTAGATGTTTGTATTATGACTATGTTGGTACTCTGTGGGATGTGACTATGATGTTTTGTGTGACTGCTACTCTGGGGACTTAGTTTTGCGTATTGCATGTTTAATTTGGAAAGTTTTAATTCTGCCTAAATTTTACTGTCATGTTAATTGATAACATAGGAATCCATGGCTTATATTATGGATTTTCGTATGTTACGCATGACGCTTTGTACTCTCCTTAGTGAAGTACGGCGGGTGCACCGTATCCGGACGAGGCCGGGTGCGGGGCGCTACATATATATATATATATATATATATATATATATATATATATATATATATATATATATATATAAACGTGTGATAAGAGGTGGGAGAAGACTTTCCATTCTACAATTTGTTGCCTTTGTGTCTTTTCCAAATATATCTTCATTTAATGAACTACTTAGTTCATTTAACTAAGTACTTCAATTAATGAACTAGTTTTGTTCATTAATGGTGACACCTGAAAATAGTTCAAACACAACAAATGTTTGCCATTTGATGTAAGCTTTAAAGCTTCATGGCTTGTTAGTACGGTAACATTATAGTATAATGTATATAAGGCAGATTTGTTGTAAAAATGTGTCAAGTTATAAAACGTGTCATGCATTTCTTTAGTACACGTTATTTGAATCATGTATTTTTGTAATCACTCAAGCCCCCTTTTTCTCAACACCTTGGACTTCAAATCAAGCAAACCAAAGATAGATTAAATATAACTCAAACAAAATCTACCTAGGATCTTCTCAAGAAATACAAACTTGAGGATAGAAGGAGTGTAAGCACACCAATGAGCACAAGTACAAAGCTTGATAAAGATGAAAAAGGAAAGCCGATTGAGGTGACCAAATATAGGGGTATGATTGGTAGTTTACTTTATTTAACGGCTAGCAGAGCGAATATATTACATGTTGTGTGCTTATATGTTAGATTTTTAAAGTATGCTTAAGGAATCAAATCCAGCTGCTCTAAAATGTAGTTTTAGGTATTTGAAAGGTACATTAAGCTTTAGGCTATTTCATCCAAAGAATGAGCATTTTGACTTAAGAGGGTATAGTGACTCAGATTATGCTGGAAATCTGGTTGATAAGAAAAGCATCTCCTAGACATGCCAATTTCTTGAAGATTATTTGGTTTCTTAGTTTTCCAAGAAACAAAATAGTGTATCACTTTCCACAGCAAAATCTGGATATGTGTCAGACGCCTCCAGTTGTGCACAACTACTTTAGATGATAAACACCTTAAATGACTACAATGATAAATTTGATAAAGTACATATCTTATGTGATAACACCTCAGCCATTTAGCTCAAAATCTTGTTCATCATAGCAGAACCAAATATATTGAAGTGAGACATCACTTTATAAGGGATTATGTACAAAAAAGAGTTGGTTTGTGTTGAATTAGTCCCAACTAATGTTCAATTAGCGGATATATTTAAAAAATCTCTTCACACTAAGGCATTTGAATCTACTAGAACAAGATTTGGCATGATAAACAATACTTAAAAAGTCAAAAATATAAAAACTCAGGGAACAGGTACATCGATCAATAGATATGTCTGCCTATACGTCGATCTCTAGATCGATCAATCGATCAATGAGACTGGGTTCAAGAACTATAAAACCTGTAGATAAGGATGTAAGCTATCCATATCATTTAGAATCATCTCAATACAACATCAGATGAAAGAGATATAGGCAAATAACCATCCAGGGATCATCCTGATGAAATCCTTCTTCAGCAGCTATCTAATCTTTCATGGCATTATCGGCCTCTTAAAAGCCAAATTTTCCAATGAGGTCTTCTTAAGAGTTTTAGATTCGGAGGTTTAGATTCCATAGGAACCTCAAAATAATGTTGGATGAGTGAGTTATGCTAAAAACCCTAGATGAGGTCATCCTGTGAATACCCTAAAATATACGCGTGTTCCATATTTAGAAAGTGCAACTCCTAAAACTTTTACACATTGTTGGACGCTTCCAAAACAATCTAAAATGACCCCAAAACATAATAAATAAAGTGTACACTATTTACAAGCCAAATAGGCCGTCAATAAGGTCATGCACGACCTTTTTACAAAACAAATAACATAATAACATGTCTAATCGTTAAGTCCATCCCATGATCTTGTTTTTGTCTTCAAATCCGGTTTAGAGGCTTGATAGCACCAATACTCAACAATATTGTCCTCTTGGTTTTGCACAAGTTCCACAGATGGTTGCACGTCGGATTTGGATGTTTTTGGTGTTTGAGGTTAATATTTGGGTTTTGGCCGAGGGGTTTTTTTGGTGCTTGAGGGTAATATTTGGGATTTGACCGAGGGTATGTGTGTTTCTGTTTGGATTTAAGTTTTGTACATTTAAGGTTTTTGAATCGGGGTAGGGTTTGTTGTTTGGGGGTGTGATTGGTCGAATGGATTAGATGGTGCTAGGGTTTCAATTATGTGTATAGGAATTAGATTTTTTTTGGGTTTTCTATGGCAAGATTGGTTCTTGTTTGGTTTCATCACGAGCAAAAATGATGCACCAAGAAGCACAAGAATTCACACAATTAGTTCATAAACAAAAACCAAATCTAACTAACAGCTTTTTAGCGACAAGAATTCAAGACAATACCAGGTAGCTCTTTTAGGCAACCTTGTTAGCTTTTTTTATGCGGTTGATGGTATAATAATAGATGCAGGTACTTGGTTATCAAAGCAGCAAGCTTAACATAATAGATAACAAGTTTAATCCAAGATAGTCAAGATATAAAGAAATGCAAAATTTAGATACAAAACCTAATTACTTCAAACTAGGGTTTCAGTAGATAAATTTCTTTTGATGGTGTGGGCAGAATGTGTGGAAGGTGGTGATGATGAATGAATGAATGGTAAAGAATTAGAGCAAGAAATGTTACAACCGTCATTTCTTAAAAAAAATAATATAAAATAAATAAAATAATAGACAATATAGGATAAAGATAAAAGAAAAGGAAGGAAACCAAAATCAATCAAAATCCTAACCCTAATCTATCCCTAATTTCTCTTCCCTCTCTCTCTCTCTCTTATTAAGCGTTCCCCTCTCTCAAAATTTCCCAGCCAATTTCCCATTCCCCTCAAAACCCCTCAGCCGTTTCTTTCCCCTCCCAAAAAATTTTTTTTCTCTCAATCTTGGATCAAAGAAGAAAGAAGGAAAAGAAGGGCTAGCCATATATCACCAACGTCTTTTTGTTTATCGTCTTCAATTCACAAATTCAAAGTAGGTGCCTCTTCCCCCCCTCAAACGGGTATAATCCATGCATGCATTGATGATATATTTATGTGATTCGTTGTTTTTATTTGTTTAAGATATTAATTTTGCATATGTTTTATATGACAAAGCATGAGATGATTTGTTAATTGCTGAATACGTGCGTGTATGTGTATGGATTTGGTGGTATGATTGGATTAGATTAAAAATACCCTCAAATTAATCCAAAAGATTAGAAATTTTCATACTTGTAGTTGTTTAAAATTGCGTTTTGTCCTTAGAATAGGTTCATCTAGCCCGGAATAGGTTGGGATTGGGTTGGAAGTCGAAAAACGGGTCTGACAGATGCGTTTCAGGGGATGGTGCGTGGGGCCCACGCGCGGCCCCTGACGGCGCGTCCAGACACGTGCTGACGTGTCCACTTCCAAAAAACTACCGTGTTATAACGGGTCCAACGCAGCTGGTTTGAGGTCAATCGGAGTTAAAACGAAGATTTTATTGAGGTTTGAACGAAATAGGAATTAATTGAAAAAAAGTAATTTCCAGGTCAGGCAGGTCAAGACGACCCGGATTCCTAGTCTGACCCGCCAGGCTTACCCGGTTTCTGGTCTGGGTTGGTCCGAAAATTTTAAATAAAATAAAGGAGGGAAGGAATGGACCGGGCCTGGCTGCCGGACCGGGCCGGATGGCCAGCGGACCGGACCAGGACAGCAGATCGGGCCCAAAATCAAATTTAATTTTAAAAAATTTTTGGAAATTAATTTCTGAAATGATTAAATAATAAATAATTAATTAAAATTAGTTTAAAATTCTAGAAAAATATATTTAATTATTACAAAATTTTAAATAAATTCCAGAAAATATAAAATGTTAAAATTAAATTATTTCTACTTAGTTTCTGAATTTTGGTAAATTTAAGTAATTAAAAATAAATAGAATTAAATGAGAGAAAATAGGGAAAATAGTATAAAATTCTAGGAAATTAATACAAGCTAAGGAAAAATAAAAGTGGTGATAAATAACAACTTTCCAATACTCAGAAAATTTATAAAACCAAATATTGAGTGCCGAAGGCGGTGTGGATGGGCGTACGGGCCCCAGGCGACTTTGTTGTTGCATTCATGGCACGTGCATTTGCATTTGGAGTGGGTTGAGACGTACGGGTCTTAGACGCTTGAGTGGAGTGGATCATGGTGTACGGGCCATGGGTACTCGGTTATGGTGGATCATGGTGTGCGGGCCATGGGTACTCGGTTATGGTGGATCATGGTGTATGGGCCATGGGCATCGGTTATGGTGGATCGTAGTGTACAGGCCACGGGCATCGGCCAGGATGGATCGTGGTGTACGGGCCACGGGCATCCATCAGGGTGGATTGTAGTGTACGGGCTACAGGCATCCAGTCAATACCGGGATCATGCATTGCATATAGGTCTAGCGGCATATTGCGTGACATGATTCTTGTTGCGTGTGACATGTGGATGGAGCATGCATCACGTAGTTGCGCATTTTTATGTGGAGTGCTTTACTTACCGCATTTACGTTATTTTATGCATGTTATATCATATTTATGTGCTATGTGGTTATATCGTTTCGGTATGCACGTTTTGTATTGGTTTGAGGCGGGCATCTACTGGGTGATTCCTGTCACTCACCCCTACTTCCCAGGTGAGCAGGATGTGGACTACAATCATACCTTTGTTGAGGACGGGACGGACATAGCGGAGCGGGCTGCTTGATAGCTGCATCTAGGATATGAGGGGACTCTGCAGCCGACTGTTCTTATTTATCTTTTGGGGATTTTCACCGACTTCTTTATTATTTTTATTATCGAAATTTTTATTCGGTAATGTAATGACGATTATTTAAATTTAATTTAAGTTCCAAATTTTACGTTTCCACTAGAAAAATTTCTACGTCATTTCTGACATGTAAGAGATTGATTCTACGTCTTGTATTCTCCTTAGCGAGATATGACGGGTGAACTATTCCCGATGCTAGGGCTTGAAAGCAGGGCGCTAAAGGTGGTATCAGAGCCGAGGCTTCAGATCCGCCTCGGAAACGCAGGATTAATTAGATCACTTAGACGTAAGTTACGATCTTTTGTAAAATTACGATTTTACCCCTAATAAACAAAGTAGACTTAAGATATGATCTTAGACCTAAGTTATGATCGGGTTATAGGAGGTGTGTGTCGTTGTGAGCTTTCTCTACTTAATTACCGTTGTACCCCCGAACCTTCGCATGAGCCCTATAAATGCTCAAATCCCTCGATTACTCCTGTTCAATCCGAATTCTTGTCAAGGTTCGTGTGAAATCCAAGAAAATGCCGCCGGGTAGTGAACAATCTGGCAAAAAGAAGACAACAGTGGATGTGGCAATGACCACCCGGATCAAGGGGCCATCCTCCAGGCATTGGCCGACACCATGGCTACCATGGCCATCATTTTGGCACAACAATAGCAGTAGACTGCTCAGCAGCAGCAGCAGTTGAACCAGCGGCTTCCACCACCGCGGCCACCGGATCTGAGGTTCTACTACGGGAAATGCAGGATGTCCCTAATTTGATGTTCAGAAGGACCCTTCACCGTAGGAGTCGGAGATATACGACATGGCTGCTAATAATCACATGACCGCCCGTGACAGAAGTATAGCCGCGGAGGAGAGCAGGGCCACCGCCGCCGTCATGTGCTCAATGTGGATGCCATACTGGGGTTAGTGTAGAGAGATTATGCAAGTATAAGTGCGACAACCGGGACATTTTACGAAAGAGAGCACTGAACAGAGACCAGTGCCACCATTATAACAGAATAAGGAGCAACAAAATGGGAAGCAAGAATCGGTGCCCAGATCCACGTGATGACTGATGCGGACGTCGGGGAGGCTGGCAACGTCATAACAAAGTTCAACCGCCGGCGACCAGGTATCAATGACCCATTACCAGTGCAGAGGATGTCAGTCAGAGATAAATGATCAGAGTGGCGCAGCAGAAGAAGGCGAAGTTCGAGTGGACCGTTGATCTCAGCAAAGTTTTGCTGAGCCAAAAAAACACTTAAACACAAGACCATCATACACAATTTTGCTAATTAACTATATAAACACACACTGATCAATACAACATGCCTCAACGACATATTTCCACATATCAAACACATACTAGAACATCAACCATACAAAATCCAACACAACTACACAAAGAAACATAACACAGTACAAAAAAATAGATATCACATAACATAAACTATGAATATACAGCAACATAATTCAACAAATTATATATATATATACCACATAAAAATTAGATGCACAAACACAACATAATGCGCACCATACTCATGCACGACACAAACAAATACATAACCTACCATAACATATAAACAAAATAACTTACGTCGTTGGTAGTAAAATCGCAGTCACATTTGCAAAACCAATACCTTGTCCCACCATCACACACCACCACTCTATGCCTAATAAAATTTACTAATTCAAGTACAACATGAACAATAAACACCACAAAAATGTAAAAAAATGAGTTGAAAAAAAAATAAATTAAATTAATTAAATTAACCACCATATATATAAAAAAAGAAAAGAAGGAAAATTTACCAGTTTGTTGTAACATACTAACTTAAAAATACGCACAAGACATACTAACTACTAAAATGTATGCACCCGTACAACAGTATGACTCTGTGAGCTGTAATGAACTAACCAACTTATTAAACCATATAATATTATCAACACACAAAACACAAACAGTATAAGTACGAAAGACAAATAATAAATGTTTATATACACATATACCTATACATACAAAGCAACCAACATGAGCTCACAATGTATATAGAATACGATAACAACGTAGGAGTAGCGAACATACAAAAGATATACGATAAGACAGGAGTATATGTGCTAAATAACCTCTACACAAAAAAAGAAGAGAAAACACTCAGCCTCTTACAAAATTAATGATATAACGTAAATAAGTCGATTTAAGAAAACATACAAATGAATACACGAAACAAAAGTAATTAAGCGACGCTAAGTAAATAGGCACAAGTATACACACAACTATTTCAATGACACCGTAACATAACTAATACAACAAAGCTGTAATAAGCATCATAATGTATAACGATAAAAAACAACACAATACAATAACACAAATACTTCTCATGTAAGTCATGGGTTACGAAATAGGCATACATCTACAGGTTTTAAAACAAATCATGACATACACAATTGAAGAGCATGCTAATTACGAGTTAGGAACGATATTGTATTGCATGACAGCATAGTAATAGATTAAAGTGTAAATAACTTAATAACAGAAAAAATTAAATTAATTATCATACTTGAACACTCAAATAAATTATATATATCTAGATTACAGTAAAATCTATGTATTTATGCATTTCCTTCGGAATTATATATATAACGATATTTATACAACAATAAGATAAGCTAGTACGAAAAAGATAGAGTACAAGTAACACAAAAAAAATTTATTATTAACGACTAACATAAGTACAAAAAAAGAGATCACGATAAACAAAGACTAAATTGAACATGCATGGCGTGTGTACCGCTTAAAACTCAACTAACAAACAATATAAACATAATACACATGACAAACTGCAGATAACGATTATAAATTCATGAGCTACATATGATACGGAAGTCATGCATGCGTTTAACATAAGGATACACAACATATTATATGTCTATACCAAACATGTTTAACGACTTAACAATTAAAATGACAAAACATATTAAACTCGTGTATGCTGATATATGTAATGGACAGAACTACGCTCGAGCACTACAATTCATCCCCAAACCGATAGGCAGTCGGAGAGAACGATTCAGACTCTTGAGGACATGTTGAGGGCTTGCACACTGGACCTTAGTGGGAACCAGGATGGTATAATCAAGCTAATAGAGTTCTCCTACAACAACAGCCACCATAGTGCCATCGGCATGGCACCCTTTGAGGCGCTCTATGGACGTAAGTGCAGGTCCCCCTGTTCATGCGGACGAGGTTGGCGAGCGTACTATTACTGGTCCTGAGTTGGTCGAACAGACTAGAGAAAAAGTGAAGTTGATACGTGATAGGCTCAAGGTTGCGCAAGACAGAAGCAAGAGTTGAGCAGATTCGAAGCGACGTCCTTTAGAGTTCACTGTGGGCGAGAAGGTTTACTTGAGGGTGTCGCCTATGATGGGGGTTTCACGATTCGGTTTGAAGGGTAAGCTGAGGCCTCGCTACATTGGTCCGTATGAAGTACTCGAGAGGGTCGGGTCCTTGGCCTACCAATTTGCGTTACCCTTTGTCTTGGCTCAGGTGCACAGCTTATTTCACGTTTCTCAGTTGAGGATGTATGTTCCGGATCCGATCCATGTTGTAGATGCACCACCGTTGAGAATTCGACTGGACACGACCTATGAGGAGACTCCTATCACGATCGTGGATCGCAAAGACCAAGTATTGAGACACCGAGTGATCCCTTATGTTAAAGTCCAGTGGACAAATCACACCAGCACGAGGTGACCTTGGAGCTCGAGTAGCAGATGCAGGAGCGCTATCCCTACCTCAAGTTTCGAGGACGAAACTTTTTGTAAGGTGGGTAGGATGTTACAACCGTCATTTCTTAAAAAATAGTACAAAATAAATAATAATAATAATAGATAATATAGGATAAAGATAAAAGAAAAGGAAGGAAATCAAAATCAATCAAAATCCTAACCCTAATCTATCCCTAATTTCTCGGCCCTCTCTCTCTCTCTCTCTCTTATTAAGTGTTCCCCTCCCTCAAAATTTCCCAGCCGATTTCCCCTTTCCCTCAAAACCCCTCAGCCATTTCTTTCCCCTCCGAAAAAAATTTTTCTCTCAATCTTGGATCAAAGAAGAAGGAAGGAAAAGAAGGCTAGCCACATATCACCAACGTCTTCTTGTTTATCGTCTTTAATTCACAAATTCAAGGTAGGTGCCTCTTCCCCCCTCAAACGGGTATAATCCATGCATGCATTGATGGTATATTTATGTGATTCGTTGTTTTTATCTGTTTAAGATATTAATTTTGCATATGTTTTATATGACAAAGCATGAGATGATTTGTTTATTGCTGATACGTGCGTGTATGCGTATGGATTTGGTGGTATGATTGGATTAGATTAAAAATACCCTCAAATTAATACAAAAGATTAGAAATTTTCATACTTGTAGTTGTTTAAAATTGCGTTTTGTCCTTAGAATAGGTTCATCTAGCCCGGAATAGGTTGGGATTGGGTTAGAAGTCGAAAAAAGGGTCAAACGGACGCGTTTCAAGGGGTGGCGCATGGGGCCCATGCGCGGCCCCTGACGGTGCGTCCGGACATGCGCTGACTTGTCCACTTCCATAGATGCGTCGCATTATAATGAGTCCAACGCAACTGGTTTGAGGTCAATCGGAGTTAAAACGAAGATTGTATTGAGGTTTGAAGGAAATAGGAATTAATTGAAAAAAATAAAAAAACGTAATTTCCAGGTCAGCTGGGTCAGGCCGACCCGGATTCCTGGTCTGACCCGCTAGGCTGACCTGGTTTCTGGTCTGGGTTGGTCCGAAAATTTTAAATAAATAAAAAGAGGGAAGGAATGGACCGGACCTAGCTGACGGACCGGGCCAAATGGCTAGCGGACCGGACCAGGACAGCAGGCCGGGCCCAAAATCGAATTTAATTTAAAAAAAGAAATTCTGGAAATTAATTTCTGAAATGATTAAATAATAAATAATTAATTGAAATTAGTTTAAAATTTTAGAAAAATATATTTAATTATCAGAAAATTCTAAATAAATTCCAAAAAATATAAAATATTAAAATTAAATTATTTCTACTTAATTTCTGAATTTTGGTAAATTTAAGTATTTAAAAATAAATAGTAATGAATAGAATTAAATAAGAGAAAATAGGAAAAAATAGTAGAAAATTCTAGGAAATTAATACAAGCTAAGGAAAAATAAAAGTGGTGGTAAATAACAACTTTCCAGTACTCCAAAAATTTATAAAGCCAAATATTAAGTGCCGGAGGCCGTGAGGATGGGTGTACGGCCCCAGGCGACTTTGTTGTTGCATTCATGGCGCTTGCATTTGCATTTGGAGATGGTTGAGACGTACGGGTCTTAGATGCTTGAGTGGAGTGGATCATGGTGTACGGGCCATGGGTACTCGGTTATGGTGGATCATGGTGTACGGGTCATGGGTACTCGGTTATGGTGGATCATGGTGTACAGGCCATGGGCATCAGTTATGGTGGATCGTAGTGTACAGGCCACGGGCATCGGCCAGGATGGATCGTGGTGTACGGGCCACGGGCATCCATCAGGGTGGATTGTAGTGTACGGGCTACAGGCATCCAGTCAATACCGGGATCATGCATTGTATATAGGTCTAGGGGCATATTGCGTGACATGATTCTTGTTGTGTGTGACATGTGGATGGAGCATGCATCACGTAGTTGCGCATTTTTATGTGGAGTACTTTACTTACCGCATTTACGTTATTTTATGCATGTTATATCATATTTATGTCCTATGTGGTTATATCATTTCGGTATGCACGTTTTGTATTGGTTTGAGGCGGGCATCTACTGGGTGATTCATGTCACTCACCCCTACTTCCCAGGTGAGCAGGATTTGGACTACAATCATACCTTTGTTGAGGACGGGACGGACATAGCGGAGTGGGCTGGTTGATAGCTGCATCTAGGATATGAGGGGACTCTGCAGCCGACTGTTCTTATTTATCTTTTGGGGATTTTCACCGACTTCTTTATTATTTTTATTATTGAAATTATTATTCGGTAATGTAATGACGATTATTTGAATTTAATTTAAGTTCCAAATTTTACGTTTCTGTGAGAAAAAATTCTACGTCATTTCTGACATGTAGGAGATTGATTCGACGCTTTGTATTCTCCTTAGCGAGATACGTCAGGTGCACTGTTCCCGATGCTAGGGCTCAGGAGCAGGGCGCTATAAGAAAAACATGTGGTTGTGATACCAAATTGACGCATTCGCTCTTCTAGCTCTTTTAAGTCACGTTGGAAGCACTTCACTGCAATCATTAAGCCATTGCAACTTATACGGTCTAGGGTGATCAGGTAAGGGCAATGCAAGTTTTCTTACCAATTCTATTGTAGCAATGTTAGCACATGAACATGCATCTATAATCATGGTGTAAGCCTTTCCACTAACTATGCAATTAATATGAAAGATGTTTTCTCGATGCTGTTCAGTTTCATTGACCTTAGGTTGTGCCTGAGTGCTTTGTCAAATGAAAAGGGATTATGATTATCTAGATGCAAAATTCCCTTCTTCACTCATGCACTCTTCTTCCTCTAAGTTTTCCTCAACATTTTCTTTATGATTAGCAGCTGAATAGTAACCACTAGATTCATCAAGGTACGTGGCATGTTTGTTAGGACATTGAGATGCTATATGACCCATGCCTTTACATCGAAAACATATAATAAATCTAGTCCTCTATGAACAGTTAGAAGATGTACCTTTTTAGGGAACCTTTTCGTCAATCTTCCCTTTATCTTTTTTCATGTTTTGGGCAGAGTTTGATGGAGGCAGAGATGTAGGTCATTGAGGATGAAAGTTTGAGTTTTGTGTGAAACTGCTTTGGCTTCGGTCTTGTGAATTTTGCATGAACACCCGCAGCTGCATGGTGCGTCTTTTGATGTAGAAAAAGTTTGTGCTAGTTGTATTACTTGTAAACAAGCAAAATCTAAAACTCAATTGTAGGGATTATATAGGCCCCTACCGGTTCCTTCTTGCCGTTGGTCTGATATTTCTATGGACTTTATTCTTGGTTTACCGAGGTCTAGAAAACTGTAAGGACAGTATTTTTATGGTTTTTGTTAGATTTTCCAAGACGACTCACTTTATTGCGCATAAAAAGGTTGATGACGCTTCTCATGTTGGTACATTATTCTTTAACGATGTAGTACGCTTGCATGGTATGCCTCAAACTATTATTAGCAAGAGGGATAATAAATTCTTGACTTATTTTTGGCGTGACTTGTGGGGTAAATTCGGTACTAAGCTTTTGTTCTCTACCATTGCACACTCACAAACTGATGGACAAACTAAAGTTGTTAATAGAACGTTATCTCAAATCTGACGTGCCATAATTCAAAAGAATTTAAAAAATTGGGAGGATTGTTTAACATACATTGAATTTGCGTATATTAGGAGTGCTCATTCAGGTACTACTCAGTAGACTTTTAAAGTTGTGTATGGTCTCAATCCATATCCCCCCGTGATTTATTGCCTACTAAGGCTATCTCCAACACAAAACACCAAATTTTGCACCAAATCACCTATCTGGTGCTATAAACAGTAAAAAGTACTATAACCACAAACACCAAATCCAGCACCAAATAAGAATATTTCTTAAATATTCTTCTATCATTCTATTTTTAATTCATTATTATAAATAATTTAACACAAATTTAACATTCATATAAATTTAACGTAAGTATTTATTAATTCATTATTCATTGATTTAACTGAGGTGGATTATTTCTTAACGTGTTCCTATAAATTTGAAAATTAAAAATAAAAATTATAATAAAACAAAATAGTACAATTAAATTAATATGCTTAAAATTATAAATAAAATTAAATTAATATGCTTAAAATGATGATGTGATGGATGAATAGTGAATTGGTGCAATGAATAGTGTTGCACCTATTTGGTGCAACACTATTCGTTTTTACCTATTTGGTGCAAGGTTTGGTGCTTGGTTGGAGTGAGTTTTTACACCAAATGGGTGTTTTGGTGCACCCATTGGAGATGACCTAATGAACGTGCTAGCTTAGATGGTAAAGCTAATGCTGAGTATCTTAAGAAATTGCATGAAAGGGTAAAAATGCAGCTTGAAAAGAAGAATGAACAATATGCCAAACAAGCTAACAAAAGAAAGAAGCACGTGATCTTTGAGGTAGGAGATCTGGTATGGCTACATTTGCGAAAGGAGACGTTTCCAAAGAAGAGGAAGTTCAAATTGCAACCTAAAGGAGATAACCCTTCAAAGTACTTGCTCGCGTGAATGAAAATGCCGATCTCATCGACCTTCCCTAGGTTAAGAATGGTGATGTTTTGAATACTTTCAATGTTTCTTGACTTATCTCAATTCAGCATCGATTTTGATTCGAGCACGAATCCTTTTGAGCATGGAAGGGATGATGAAGACGTGGAGGACAGTCCACAAGAAGAAAACATATAGAGGGTTAGAGAGGGAGGACACATGTTCGAGGAAGCTTCAAAGGGTCTAATCACTAGGAGCAAAACGAAAGAATTAAAGTTGGATGTTCAATCGTTACTTGTGGAACTTGTGCAAAACAAAGAGGAAAATGTTGCTGAGCATTGGTGGTATTTTATAGAGCCTCTAAACCTGATTTGAAGATAAAAAGAAGAGCATGGGATGGAGGGTGGGCTGGAATTAACATTTAGACATGTTCTTGTGTTGTTTGTTTTGTGAAAAGGTCTTGCATGACTTCATTGACGGTCTATTCAGCTTTTAAGTATTGTACACTTTGGTTATTATATTTGGAGTCATTTTAGATTGTTTTTAAAGAGTTAAATCGTATGTAAAAGTTTTAGGAGTTGCACTTTCCAAATATGGAGCACGCCTACATTTTAGGGTATTCATAGGATTACCCCATCTTGGTTTTCTGGCCATAACGCACTCATCCAGCATTGTTTTGAGGTGATTCAAAATCTTATGGAAACTAAACCTCCGAATTTACAACTCTTAATAAGACTTCATTGGCAAATTCGGCTTGTAAAAGACCGATAATGCGCGTTAAAGATCAGATAGCTGCTGAAGAAGGATGACTTCTGGATGGTTATTTGCAAATATCTCCCTCATCTGAGGTTGTATTGAGATGATTCTAAATGATATGGATTTCTTACATAGTCGTCTACAACTTTCTAAGACATCTTTGGCAAATTCGGCTTTTAGAAGGAGTATAATCTGCATTCAAAAGTCAGATAGTTTCCAAGAGTCCTAGTTTCAGCAGGAGTCTTATGTACAGTTTGACCTGTTGATAGTTATTCGATCATATCTCGAGCTACAGGCCTTGGATTGACAGGATTCAAATTGGATTGGGAATTTAACATCTGTGGCTGCAAATATCAAGAAGCGCATGTCATCAGAATCAGCTTCTAGAAGGGACAAACATGTGTCACAAAGCTGGTGTAAATTGTGGAGTCATAGCTTAAGTATGATTCTTGTAGTTTCCTAGCTAGTTTAAGTTTTTTAGGTTTTATCTTCTATATAAACCCCCTTATAGTGTCATTATTAATCAGTTAGAGTTGAATAAAAGTACATCATATTTTCGGCCAAGGTTGTCTCGCAAGGATTTCCCTTGTGTTTTCTTATATTTGATCAAAATTAGATTCGATATCAATATCTTGAGCAAACGTTGTGGGAGAATCGTATCTTCCAACTTGAATACACTTACCAAGGGTGATAAATCATTCTTGGAGCACGAACAAGCTGCAAGTCGGAGGATCTTGCTCGATCCAAAACAAGAGGCACACGGCCAAGGGTGGATTAAATCCGTTCTTGTCAACCGAACAAGGCGTCTTTTAGGGGACTTGGCTAGAACCAGGAAAGATCGGAATTTTTGCATCGTCAAACATGCATCACCTGTTTAAAAGCCAAAAACATAACCCATTTCTCATTTTAATCCAATTATCTCAGCGCTAAAATTCTTTACTGATTTTCTCCATCTGAAAACAAGTCCCTCTTTTTTAAATTCTTACAAAATGCTTCAATTCCTCTCCAAAAACTTGAATTTTACAATTCATACTTCATCTTGTTCACCTTCTTCAACTTTTTCTGCCTCCTTCAACCCAAGAACCAAAAATTTCTGCAATATGTCAACATGAACCAAGAACACCTCAAAGAGGGCAAGGACCTCTCAAAGTGAAGAAGGAGAGTCAAGCAACCTTCCGTAAGATCAAGCTTCACAGTCTCCTGTGCCCACCCAACCAAGAACTAGGGCAAATAGACCTAGACCTATGGATTTCACTCAAGCCCAAAGTTGGAGAATATCCGAAGAGATTTAACCTTCCAAAACTTTCCATGGATCAAAAGAAATATTCGAGGAGTCTTGGAAGACCCCGTTTGGCACAAGTAAATTCAATTAAATTTTTCTTAGGGCAGCAGAATTTCTTAAAGAATGGGAAACAAATGAGAGAGCCATTATGCCTTCGAAATTACTTAAAGTTAGTGATATTGAATCGGATAATAAGTTGATGCCTATTATTTTTGGTTAGATGTACAAAATTGGAAGCCCCTTTGGGCAAGAAGCGAAATGCAAAAGATGTCTAAGAGGTATACTGGACTCTTGATGCGAATTTATGGATA
>AP025044.1:29041632-29053319 GCA_036186865.1 Eustoma russellianum | reverse complement strand
CATATCCCATACTTCCTTAGATTTTCTTCCAGGATCCATGGAGGTAGCTGTCGGCTTGCACCGCAACATACCTGTCTCAGTCAATAAATCTAATACATATTTTCTTTAAGATATATTCATTTCATTTTTAGTTCGGGACACTTCCATTCCTAGGAAGTACCTCAAACTACCTAAGTCTTTTACTTCAAACTCTCTTGATAATTGTCCTTTAATTAAATCAATACCCATATTATTATCACCAGTGAGTATAATGTCATTCACATACACAATAAGTATAGTAATAGTCTGATTACTAGAAAAACGCACAAATAAACTATGATCACAGTGTGTTTGTTTAAAGCCAAGACTCAGGACAACGGTAATGAAACATTTAAACCATGCTCTTGGAGATTGTTTTAAGTCATAGAGTAATTTGTTTAATTTACAAATGATACCATTATTATTATCTGTTTCAAAACCGAGAGGAATATTCATGTAAACTAAGTCTTGCAAGTCACCGTTTAAGAATGCATTTTTAACATCTAACTGTAATAAGCACCAATCTAAATTAACATCTAATCAAAAAATAACTCTCACTGTATTTAGTTTTGCCACGGGGACAAAAGTTTCCATGTAGTCAATCCCATAAGTTTGAGTGAAATCTTTTGCCACTAATCTTGCTTTATATCGGTTTATGGTTCCATTTGTGTTGAATTTTATTGAAAACACCTATTTACATCCAACTGATTTCATTTTGGGTTCATATGCCACTAAGTCCCATGTGTCATTTTTTTTATCAAGGCCTTCATTTCATCACTTACATCATCTTTCCACATGGGATTTCTTAATGTATCTTATATAGTGTTTGGGACATGTTGACTATCTAATGTACTAATAAAGGCCTTAAGTGGTGAGTTTATCCGTTCATAGGCTAGGAAATTATACAATGGATGCTTAGTGCACTTTCTCACCCCCTTCCGAAGTGCTATAGGCAAATCTTCTAAGGTTTGCTCAGATGTAGGACCCGGCAGACTAGGTGGAGGTATAGTGTTTCGCCTAGTATAGAAATGAGTAATTGGTGGTCTAATCTTACCCTCTTTATTCCTATTTTTCGATTCCAGATTTTCCTCCTGAGTCTTGTCCTCGGGCTGAGTAGTATTGACTGGTATTGAGTTCATCATCTCCTTAGTCTTACTAGAATCACGAGTTACATCAAGTATACTCCAATATTGATCATAATGATCACCTGTCCTTTTAACTAATCCGTCAGAGGAATAAAATGCATTCTGTTCATCAAAAAACACATCCATAAAACAAATGTCTTCTTGGTTAATGGACAATAACATTTATACCCTTTTTGTGTACTCGAATAACCAAAGAATATACATCTGTGTGTGCTTTGTCTAGTTTGGTACGCATGCCTGGTTGAATATAAACATACACAACACAACCAAATAGCCTAAACGGCAGTACTGACATCAACTTGGTGTTTGGGAAACTATCCATTGACAGTTCTTTTGGGGTTCTAAGAGATAAAACCTGAGAAGGCATTCTATTGATGAGATATATTGACGTAAGTATAGCCTCAACCCAATAAAATTTGGGAACATTCATAGAAAACATGATTGCTCTTGGCACTTCTAATAAATGTCTATTCTTACGTTCAACAATCCCATTTTGTTGAGGGGTATGTATACATGATGTTTGATGATGAATACCTAAACCTACTAAATAGTCTCTTACTTCCTTATCTAGATATTTTGTCCCATTGTCACTCCTAAGTACTTTAACTGTAGTACCAAATTGGTTTTTAATCAATGTTAGGAAGGTTCTGATGATGTGTCCTACTTCTGTTTTACTTTTCATTAGGTATACCCATGTGATCCTAGTGTGATCATCAACAAAGGTGATAAACCATCTAGCTCTATTAATATTTGCAACTCTAGAGGGTCCCCACACGTCCGAGTGAATCAAGTTAAAAGGACTGTTAGGCTCATACGGTTTTGGCAAATAACTTGCCTTGGTTTGCTTAGCAAGTATGTATGCTTCACATGTTAACTGTCTAAAATTGACATTAGCAAATAAATGATGCATCAATTTCCTTGAATATGTAAAGTTGGGATGCCCCAACCTGTAGTGCCATATCAAAAGAGAATCTAACCCAACATCCTTAAAACCAGTACATGATAAAAGTTTAAATTTATCAAAATACAAATTATCTTGACCCAAGGAGACTTCAAAAACAGGCTGTTTCTTTCTTTCCTTGCTACAAGATTATGTTCTCTGGTCTGAGAACATTCCAAAACCAGGCTGATTTTCTTCTACCCGAAGAATGTATAGACCGTTCACTGTCTAGCATTGCTAATCATCTTCCACTTATATTTCTCCTGAAAGAGACATTCAGAAGATGAGAACAATGCCCATCAGTTATTATCATGTGTTAGTCTGCCAACAAAAATTAAGTTGAAGTTTAGATGAGGTACATGTAGCACATTGAATAAAAACAGTTCATTAGTCAGTTTAACTGTTCCTTTCCCTATGACCTTTAAGCTAATACCATTAGCTATTGTCACAAGTTTAGGAGCAATAAATACTTGATATGCATAGAACAGATTTGAGTTATAGATCATATGATCTGATGTCCCTGAATCAACAATCCAAGACATCCAACATCATTTGGCCTATTACTTGTAGCAGAATCAACTGTTGCTTGGATGGGAGCAGATGGTCCTATCCTCTGTTGAGCAGATGGATTGCCATTAAGCTATTGTTGAGTCAGGAGTTGCACCAAGGCTTCCACTTGGTGGGACATCTTCAACTCAGATTTCCTAGTTGCAGTGTTGGCCATCTGTGGCCTATTTGTTCCCTGAGATGGTGAGAATCTTGGTTGAGTGTCTTGCTGTTGGAACTGCTTCAATCGTTGAAGTTTGTAGCAATCATCAGCCGAATGACCTGGTTTTTTACAGTACTTACAGATCTGGAGAGGTTTGTAAGGGGGACGAGACCCGGAGTGCCCTGGATTACGCCTTATAATCAGGCCTGTTCCATCTGGGTTTAACCCCTCCTGCTGGATAGGATTGCATGCTGGAGCAGTATATCCAGCAGAGGATTTAGGTAAGGAATTAGTGGGACCGTTTGTCA
This sequence comes from Eustoma russellianum, assembly GCA_036186865.1. Classification (NCBI taxonomy): domain Eukaryota; kingdom Viridiplantae; phylum Streptophyta; class Magnoliopsida; order Gentianales; family Gentianaceae; genus Eustoma; species Eustoma russellianum. Next base: position 29,050,199 of record AP025044.1, on the reverse strand, counting down.
TTAAGGCTGATCCTTCATTGGATGAGTGTGTTGGAGTACCCATCATGACTTTGAGCCTGCTTTCTTCCTGTCTAATCTCAGAGAAGGCAATATTAAGGTTAGGTAGTAGTTTCATCCCCAACACCCTGCTTCGTACAACATCCAAATTCTTATTTAGTCCATGCAAGAACCTAAACACCCATTTTTTCTCAATACAACTCTTAAACGATGATTCTCAAAAAAAAACTCTTAAACGATGAGTCATCCGTAGGGGATGTTCAGTTATGGGTTTCAAAAACATCTAGTTGATGCCACATTCGTGTGAGATGAGAATAGTATTCACTTAAATACTGTTCTCCTTGGTGTACCTCATGCAGTTGAAGTTTCAGCTCGTATATCTCAGACACATTGTCCCTTTTTGAGTAGAGTTCCCTCTCTGCCTTCCAGATTGCAACAGCAGTGGGGTATAGGGGAAAATTGTTACCAATATCTGGCTGCATGGATCCGATGAGCCAAGACATGATCATTGAATTCTCTGATCTCCACTGTCTAAAGCCAGCTTTTGTTGGAGCTGGGCTTGGGAAATTTCCATACAAATAATCAGCTTTACCTCTTCTTATGATGAACATCTCAACAGCCTTGCTCCATGAGAGGTAATTTTGTCTAGTGAGCTTATGATTAGTTATTAATATAGGATTATCATCCATTAAGCTAGTTGCCTGGACTGGTGCACGAGCAGGAACGTCATCAATACCTCCTCTGGATAGTCCTGGACGAGATCTTACTGAAGATTCAGGAGTTTCAGACATGTTAAAGATACTGAAGATGAAGAAGGGTTGATGTAGTATATGGACGATGAGTGAACGTCAGTGAAGAAGATAGACGATATTTCAGAGTGAAGAAAATTAGAGAGAAAGAGAAAATGTTTAAGAGAGAGAGAGTGAAATGTGAAATGAAAAAAAAATTAAGAATATTGAAGATATTTCCGAGGAAAAATAGAGAGGAAATCTAGAATAATCGTGAGGAATTAATAAAATTAAAAAAGGTATTGTGGGGAACGAGTGGAGTGGGTCTTCTAGATTTTTGTGCAAAGCTTCCCAAGGAAGCTTCGTCCCCAATATTGTAATAGTTTTCTTCCCCCGAGGTCTTCTTTCACTATCTTTATTTTCTCTTCTTTGTGAATTGCAACACAACTGTCTTGCTATTTTGGTGGATCAATAGACAAGTACACGTGGTCCGTTGCACTATGTGTCGTAATTTTATGATCCAATCGTATATTTTACAAATCAAACGGGTAACACTTGAATCTTCTTCAACTTTATTCTTCTTCTTCCTCAAAAAAAACTGGGCTACTACTATCAGTAGACCAGCAAATTTCTTCTTGAATATGAGTAGAATAAGTTTCTGCCTAAATCATAAAAATAAGCAGCATGAGGAAGAGAGCAACCTTATCGCTGATACCATATGGAAATTAACAATGATGCAGAAAATAAGTCAGTATGTTGTGAGAAGAAGAATATTGAGAGGAGGAATAGTTAAATGATTTCAACACAATATATTTACAATCCTCAGCGACATTCATTCATAAGAGGGAGAGAGAAAATTAAGAGGGGAAGGGGGCAATGGTAACTCAACGGTGACCTTTAACCCGTGGACCACTAATCCTTTACTACATTTTATATTTGAACATCTATAATATATTTACACATTATTCCTATGTATTTCTACGGTTGAAAGCATGATGCCTGGGATCTTCTGGTTCAGACCTATTATAACTTATATCTATCAGGTTCCAAGTATTCTCCTGGACTTGATAGTGTTGATGGTTGTCATAAAACGGTAGTGTTTCATTGAAAGATACATCCAATGTATTGTATGTTTTCTTGATAGATGGACAATAGCATTTATAACTCTTTTGAGTGTCTAAGTACCCAATAAAAATACATTTAACTGGCTTAAGGTCAAGTTTGCTTCTATATATTGGTTGTATATGTACATAGGTTGTGCATCCAAACACCTTAGGTGGAAGTTCATAAAGTAGCTTGGTGTGTGGGTATCTTAGGAGTAATTTTTGTATACGTGTTTGGTAGTTTAGGACCCTTGAGGGCATTCTATTTATGAGATAGGTTGTTATGAGTACAACTTCCCTCTAATATTGCTTGGGAACCTGCATAAAAAACATTAAGGCCCTCGTGACTTCTAACAAGTGCCTGTTTTTTCTCTCAACAATCCTATTTTGCTGAGACGTATTCACATAGGAAGTCTAGTGGTATACACCTTTATCATTCATGAATTGTTTTAGGGACTTATTTAAATATTTAGCAACATTATTTGATCTTATGGTTTTAATCTTTACACCAGACTAGTTTTGTATCAATTTATAGAAAGCCTTGAGAGCCTGATCTGTCTCTGATTTGTGCTTAAGTAAGTATACCCATATTAACCTGGTATGTCATCTACAAATGTGATAAACCATTTAGTTCCACTAGTATTGGTTATCCTTGAAGGCCCCTAAATATCAGTATGCACTTGGTTAAATGACATATTTTGTTTGTATACTTTTGCAAGATGTATCTGTCTTATGTGTTTAAGAAGTTGACAATTGTCATATGTTAGTAATCTAGGATCAATTTCAGTAAATAAAGTTGGCAAGATTTTGTTCAAGTACTGAAAATTAGGGTGCATGAGTCTCTTGTGCCAGAGTAGTATCTGGTCACAGATTGTTCCCATATCGCAATCAGTTTTCTCTAACTGAATATTATTGCTTTGACTATACAATACACATGATTGGAGTAGGAATAAGCCTCTTGTTCTTTTAGCACAATCAATCTTCAACTTCATACTTCTCTCCTGAAACAAGCATTCGGTGGGTGAGAAGATATGACAATAGTTATCTGTCATTAGTTTTCCTACAGAGAGTAAGTTAAACTTCAAATGTGGACATGTTGTACATTATATAGGGTGAGATCAGAGTTAATTTTTACGGTTCCTGCTCCTATTACTTGAACATGTTTGTCATCTGTCATTGTAACATGCCTTATCACAAGGAATTTTCTATGGTTATATAGGAGCTTACAATTCCTTATGTAGTGGTCAGAGGCCCATAAGTCAACCATCCATGGTTGGCCTTGTTCATTTCCAGGGTCGCTGCACTTGTCATTGATGCCTGAACAAGCTTTTGGACTTTGCTTTTGATGCAGTGCACTAGGAGGGCTTGTATCTGATCCTTAGTGGGTAGGTTTGTTGTAACTGATAATGAATCAGACACTGGCTTATTAGCATAACTTGGGTTCGGCAGCTTTGGAAACATCTAGTTTTGGTTTATCGTGGGTTCCTGTCCAGTTGCAGGCTTCTTATGCAATTTTCAGCATTCTTTGATGGTGTAGCCGGATTTCTTACAGTAGTTACATAACGGCTTGTTAAGAGTGGCTTGTTTAGCACCCATGCTTGAGCCTTCGGAGGTGTGAATTGGTCTTTTTGTCATGATGGCTGAGCCATTAGACGACAGCACTAATGGACCAACCATTAACTTTCTTCTCTCTCCTCGTGCCTAACTTGAGGGTAGGAAGAAGTTTGATACCCGATATTTTGTCTCTTAACTCCATCAAGGTTAGAGTTTAGGCAATCAAAAAATTGAATGCTCTCTTATTTTCTCCAAGTTCTTCGTATAGGAGTGCATCAGCTGTACAATCCAATTAGTTGATTCAAAGGCATCAATTTGCTGCCACGCCCGTGTGAGTTCGATGAAGTATTTAGTGGCAGTAATGTCACCTTACTTAATCTCTTGCAGCTGGGCCTCAACCTCATATAACTCAGAGGTATAGTCTTTCTTGGAGTATATTTCTTGGGTTGCAACCCAGATATCTTGTGCTGTAGAATATAGCAGAATGTCTTCACCAATGTCGGGGTCCATTGACCCTATGAGCCTGGACATGATCATGCTATTTTCTGCCTTCATGTTTCTTAATTTTGGGGCCAGTGATAGCTGAGACAGTAATAGTACCAAGATATTCTTATTTTCCTTTTCTAGTAATGAACATCTCCATAGCTTTATACCAGGAGAGATAATTATAACCGGTCAACTCGTAACCAATGATTACCATGGTTATCCCATCATGTTAGGAGTTAAGCAACCCTGCTGCAGTTTTGTTTTCTGGAGTGAAAGTTTGCTCAAGGACACTAAATGTAGATGACTCAGTGGCCATGATACATATGAGAAAGTGATGAAGAATAATGAAGACGACAAAGAGACAATTGGTCACCAAGAAAAAATAATGATAGTCGAAGTCGACCAGTAGTATATGGACTTTCGGATAGTTACAGATGCAGATTTTACTAAACCCAAAGTAGATATGAGATCAACCATTGTATATGAAACTTATTTGTAGGGAATCTTGGTCACTTGGAGAAGCTAGAAACAACCAGTGGTAGTTAGGAATAGTGTAGAGACAGAACTCAGAGTTTTAGCACTTGGATTGTGTGAGGGGCTGTGACTGAAAAGGGTCCTAGAAGAACAGGGAGAGATAGTTTCTCTTATAGTCACGGTGTACTGTGATAATGTTTCTACAATTCGTATGACAGAGAATCCAATAAAACATGATAAGTCCAAATATTTTGAGGTTGATAGAAACTTTATCAGGGAGAAGATTGAAGACAACATTATCAGGATATAGATATTTCCTCAGTCAATCACTTGGTTGTATAGACATATACACCAACCTTGAGGGGGCGTGTAGAAATACACAGTAAACTACACATGTTTTACGACCAAATACACATGTAAATACTCACAGACACATACTATCGACACCTACACACAAATATTTATGTTGTATAAAATTCACTGTTTTAGTGACTCATATAGAATAGAGCCGTTGGCAGTGGCCCGGATAGCGTCCCAAGAAAGAGCTTATAGCCGTTGGAGGCCAATGTATTACTCTCTATATATGTGGTCTTACTGGAAGCAAACTCTCTATTCGTTGGGATGAAGATATTGTTTGTCTGCCTCTCATCCTCTCTGGACCCTAGCGATATCTTTTGCTTTCATTGGGATGTTACTGGGTATTGTGGTGGTGGTGGTTGTTGTTGTTGTTAATTCTCAACTCTTTAAATATTTCTCTAAATCATTTTGAACTATTTGTGATGTAGTGTTTGCTAGTTTTCTAGTTTTGCAGGACTTCAAAAATATTAAAGGAGTTGAAGTTATTGTTTGGTTCAGTGACTGCTATTCTTGCTCGAAGTGTTTTTTACTGGGTATTTTTCTTCTTTGTACATATTACTTTTGGAATCGAGGGATCTGTGACCATCAAGTTTCATGTTTGTTAGATATTTTGCCAAATGGTGAAGAATGGCTTTTTTTTTGTCCTAAATTGCTTTTCTTCTGTAGCTTTTCAGTAGGATGTTTCATGTGTACCCTCTCTGGCACAGTTTTGGTTGCTTATCTTTGCCCAACTCGCGGATTAATAATCCAAACAATACTTATTCGTTGTTGTGCAGATTTCTGATTTAATTACTGAATGTCTTCACGTGGATTTTTGCCGTTTCGCTATTTGATGTCCTATGTTCTTTAAGAGGAAAACGATTATTTTTCATTTTCAGTGTTTGATATTATGTTCTTTAGGAGCCAATTTACGAGGGAATCAACCTGTAAATAAAACCTTAACCTTCTCGTATTATTAGCTTCTTAAATCTTTCTGCCTGAATACGCCAATTTGTTACCTTTTAGCCCGTTACCTTTTTCTATTTGGCTTTCCCAATCTCATATTTATGCTGTTTAACTAACTTTGACATAGTAATTCCTTATGTTCTGTTAATCTAGAATAAATAAATCTTTTTTTCCCTTTACGGTTTGTTTTCAGATATCCGAGGACCTTCTGTTGATGTCCAACTGGATTTTGATGACTACCTTGGCAAATGGTCATACAAAGATGGATATTATATTTCTGTAGAACATAATGTGTTCATCAGGGAAGACCCAAATAGTAGAATTGCACTTGACGTTGATCAGTACCTTTTTCTTTTTTGGTTATTTGAAGCAGTTATAATTTTTGTTGTGAAACTAATAAATCCCGGTGATCAAAATGATGCAGGAAAAAGATGTTGACCCATCTTTCTGTACTAGAAACAACTCTTCAACTGCCCTTAAAGGCCTCAAACTCTTCCTCGCTAGAGGCAGCGTTGCAAAACTTGATAGAAACTTCTAAGACTTCTGATGGACGTGCTGACCTGGCGTCCAAGAATATGGTCAGTGTCGTCCTTGAGCTTTGTCAGGCCATCCATTGTTCTATTCACAACCAGCTTCTGCTGTTGTGCCTAAAACTTCTTAGAAATCTGTGTGCTGGAGAGGTGCGGAATCAAAATTTGTTCCTTGAACGGAATGGAATTGGGACTGTTTCCTTTGTCATCAGTTCTAGTGAATTCCTTCCAGATAATCACATTGAGATTCTTCGCATGGTTCTGCAACTATTGGGGAATGTAGCATTGGCTGGAACAGAGCATCGACAGGCGTTATGGCGAGAGTTTTTCCCGCACAAATTCTCTAAGATCGCTGAGCTCCATACTTGGACGGTTTGTGATCCCTTGTGTATGGTGATTCACACATGTACTTCTGATGCCGACGGATTGCTTGCAGAGTTGTGTTCTGATCAAGGATTAACGCTAATTATTGCAATCGTATGCACGGTTTCTAAAGGTGAGTGGGTTCAGTTGTCTTACTGGTGACTTGACTGAAATGTTGGTTATGCAAGTCTCTAGATGCTAACATCGTCCTCTCTTTTTCTTTTCCTTGTCCACAGCTGGCTTTCGTGAAGAGCGGGTAAAATCTCTTCTATCAAGAGTTTGCCTTGATGGCTTGATGTTTGAATCATTGTTTTCTAAATTATTTCCAGTTAGGGAATCCAAGAAGGATGGAGATATCAACCTCAGAGTTGACCAATTTGTGAGGGAGCAAGCTGTTTTATTGAGTATACTGTCCGAGGCCGTAAATGATCAAGTCAATGGTATCGCTGTTAGCAACCAGTTTGGTCTTTTTGTGCTTAAAGTGCTAAAAAGCGCTACTGGATTTGTTGAATTTGCCAGAGTTAGGATGTCAGGGCTTCCAACTGGGGATTCTGTCGTTGACATTGTTGGATACTCTCTTAATATATTGAGAGATACCTGTGCTAGCAGTAGTTCAGCTGATGTTGTGGATGTGCTAGTTTCCGCTGGGCTCGTTGAATTTCTTTTAAGTCTGCTTAATGACCTTGAACCTCCATCTATACTTAAGAGCACGATGAAACAAGACGAGTCTACTAGTGAGATAATTTTGAGTTTGTCAAAGAAGTGCCCTTACAAAGGATTCCGCAGAGGCATTGTAGCTGTTCTGGGAAACTGCAGTTATCGCCGGAAGCAAGTGCAGGATGAAGTTAGAGAGAAGGGTGGGATCTTACTTCTGCTGCAACAATGTGTCACAGATGAAGACAATCCATTCTTGAGGGAATGGGGCATTTGGTGTGTGAGGAACTTATTGGAAGGGAATGCAGCAAACCAGCTGCTAGTTGGCGATTTGAAGGTCCAAGGGACTGTAGATGTTCCAGAATTAGCCAGACTTGGTCTACAAGTAGCAATTGATCCTAATACTCAGCGTCCGAAACTCGTGAATGTCTAGTGATTAGTAACCTTGGTGAGTGATCTGCTGTGTTGTTTTCCTGTACACTTGTGCAGTAAATATTGTTCCTTTTTTTCCTTACCTTAAAGTTTTGCAGTGGTATTGGTGGTGTAAACGATTCGAGTCGATTTGAGCATTTACTTATTGAGTTGAGTATTTTTGAAATTTTCTGAACTCAAGTTCAAGCGATTTTATAGCCTAGTTGATCTTAAGCTCAATGACACACTCGTTTTTGACTATGGAATGTGATGGAATAAAACAAAATTACTCACTAAATCGGTTTTGCTTCTTATATTGTGAAGTAGTAGTTGATCGACACATTTTGACGCAATTTTCATTATGGGTCATCGGAAAACATCTATGTGTTTCCAACGTATTGTTGTGTACATTAACCTCTCTACCCCATCATAGACGGGAGCCTCAAAAGCAATGTGATAACGTTGTTGTTGTTGTTGTTGTACGTGCATTTAGAACATGTATTTTTATTCGTTATTATTGAACCTTATAAGTTTTTTTTACATGAAAACTTATTATTATTACAATATTGACATTTATCATGTTTAATTTATTGGTTTGCTAAATATTCAAGTCGAACCGAGACGAGTCGAATCAAGTTTAATATTAGGTTTTATCGACACAAACTAGTCGAATAAAAGCTCGAACAACTCAATCAACTCACGAGTCGTTGGGCTTATTTGCACCTTCCAGTTGTGACTTTGTTTTCACCACTTGATCTGCGTTCGCTATGTGTACCCTCAGCATACACAAACAGAACATATAATAAACTTGCGAAGTCTTTAGTCCCTCACAAACAATATCCACTTCTTTTTTCCTTTTATTTTCTTCTATTTTTTTCCCACTGTCTACAACATCTAGGTTCAACAAATCTGTTTTTCTGCTGCCTCTAGTTTTTTAGTTAGGTTTTTTTTTTAAAATTCATTTT